>BNST01000051.1:0-208544 GCA_019650275.1 Xylocarpus granatum | reverse complement strand
TCATGCAATGATCTGCTGTAGATTTTCATCCGATCATGAATTTGTTTTCCTTCAATTCAATGGTGGTGCATTTGTTCTTGTTCACCAATTGTGGGAGATGGCCAGGGATGATAGTTAACGTTTGGATGAGTATCAAGATATGGGATGGATGGTGGTGATTTTCAAAAGGTTCAAATCATATCTGTTTTCTCGTACGACACCTGTAAGTATAAAATACTAAAACATACTTTAAAAATTGAAATTTTAAATTGCAGAAGCTATGGATAACCAATCTTTCGTCGTTACTTTTCTTCACATTTTTAAATGTTGCCAAAGCCTTCTAAGCTCTCTAAATCCTCTCAAGATGGTGTTTAACAAAAATTTCAAGCTCAAGAACCTTTGCAAAGCAAAACGACCTTTTAATTTATAGAATTCTTCCCATCAAAGAATTCTCACACTTAATGGAAGTATTATAGCTACTCAATGCTGCAGTTTCATATTTTAAATTTGAATTCAAGAGTTACAAAACATAATGAAGAGTTAAGAGCCATAATTTGGATGTTACGAAATTCATAATTTGTAATTTACAGCTCCATCATTTCACCGAACTTTCTGATTGATGATTAAGAATATATTGTTTGTGGCGGCCATGAGAAATTATACATACCATCTGATACTGTGGGCTAGCTAGGGGCATGTTCTAGATATGCTGAGATTCTGTGCAAAATTTAGTCAGTTAGTACATAATTTACAGTGAAACATGTTAAGGTACGCTAGTGACATGGGAATGTTGGTTCAAAAATGTTAAAATATCAAGAAAATTCACACATTATTGCATCCGAAAGCATACGTTTTTGTCGGATCATTACATTATCATTCTTTGCAAAATCAATTGGTGTTAGAGAATATAAATTAAATTTTTTGTAGTATTCGATATCACATCGTTCAGGATCTGTGGATGTAAGATCCGTGGAACTTCACAAAAAAACAGCAGTCTACAGGGAGCAGTACTGTACAACTGGAATAGTTTTCTTAAAGACAGCCAATTTGTTGATTCCTTGAGCTTTCCCAAAATGCTGCAGTGCCACTTCAACCACTGGTTCATCTTCCAAGTCCATGCATCGTATGTTACATCCCTGTGACTAAGATGATGATCCATCCATGAGGAATTAGCTAAAGAAAACTTCCAAGTACAGTGCTCACATCAAATGGTTTGGTCTTGCAAATTAATGAACCACCTAAACTAAACCCGAAGTGCGACAACGGTGTGAAAAACTTGGCTTAATTTGGACGACGAAAAAGCTGAACTAGTCGTCTCTCCTACAGTGAAAATGAACAAGGATGAATCAAAACAATAACTCTTCGAACGAACAAAGGATTTTCCTTGGAATAGAAGTGTTATGTTTAATAGATGTTTTTTAACTGTTCAATATCAGCATATCTAAGCTCAGTGTTCATGGACTTGCCTCAAGAAAAAGAAAGAGACCTCCAACAATGCTCCAATTGCAGTCAGCTTGTCGTCTCATTATTATATTTTATTTTCTCATGGTTGCAGGAATCTCCTGCATACTTTAGAGTTTCTTCCAGTTTGGATTAGCTTTTCAAGAAGAAAACTCCCCTGAAAGATCTGTCAGTTTGCATTTGGGGTTCATAAACTAACAGTCGTCTGAAGATCAACTCGTCAGGATGAGCATTAAATTCAATTGCAATAAAAGAAACTACAATTTGTTGGATCATGATCGACAATATACCCGCCAATTTTGTCAAAGAAATCAGAAGCAAAAGTTCTGTCCGCGTGACATATGAACAAAACCCTAAAACTGACCTTGTAGTGATCTGGAATGTTTCAAGTTACAGACCTGCAGATAGTTCTAGTAAAAACTACAGAAACTAAACAAACCAGATAATTTCCACCATCACAACTGATGAAAGGAATTAAACTGACACCACATAATGAGTTCCGCGATAATTATGAAAGTAATTAGACTATAAGTTCCACGGCATAATGAAGCAAAATTTGATGTATTACTGGAATACTAATGTTAGATTTCTGGGCACCCACATCCATTTCTGACTCCAAATGCTGATGCCTAAGATGGCACCACCCTGTTAGCTTCAGCTTGCTTCTTTTTGGGTGAGTTTGACAATGGTTTTCAGCATACGCTCATAGTCAATTGGCTTTGTCAGATAAGAATTCATGCCGACTCCCAAACATTTTTGTTCATCTGCTACCATCGCATGAGCTGTCAGTGCAACGATAGGAATTGGGGGCGCTTGATGTACCTTCTCTAATTTCCTGATTTCTATCGTTGCTTCATACCCATCCATCTTAGGCATCTGGTTTATTTTTGCATGGAGACAGAAAGAAAAAGAAGTTAGAACCTTCAGGCCATAATCTGCAGGACAGGTTCAGTTTTAGGTAAGTGATCGATATTGAGGAGTGAGACTTGAGAATCTTTATCAAATTAATAAAACATGCTGGTTTTTTTTTCTGATTTCTTACTTGGCAATCCATTAAGATTAAGTTATATAGAGGGAGATCAGAAGTTTCTGGTTGTGATCCTAGCAGAAGAGATTTCCTTTTAGATTTCTCTGCACCGAGAATGCTGTTCATAGCCTCCACCGCCTGAAGTCCGTCTTCAGCTACATCAACCGTTGCCCCCGCTTGTTCCAGCATTTTTCTTGCCACTATTTGGAGCACTAGTGTATCTTCTACAAGCAGTATCCGTAGGCCTTCAAGAATTTTTCTTGCATTTCCAGAGCTATTTGATGATGAACTACTTTGATCTCTAGGACTGCCAACCTGCTGTCGTTCCCTGCGTTTAAAAGTTTCACATTGAAGCTGTTTAGTAAGAGATGCTTGTTTATTGGAAATTATCATAGTATTTCAAATATCAAGTAACCTGAACATTGTGTGAATCAAATCTTCTCTTCTCGAACTACTACTTTCTTCTGGATAATTATGATTTAAATCAACTGAACAGTTCCTGAATGTCTCGTGCTGTGATTCACAAGAACTTGCCATGTTTTCTCTCTGTTCGCCTACTCCATTATTACCTAAAGCAACTAAAGAAACAGAACCATTAGTTTCAGATAGATCAGAATTAACAGACCTGCCAGTAAATTTAGTGGATCAATTAATCTCAAGACAATCTTTGGAATTACCTTCACTTGTTGCTTCTGAACAACTGGTTTGCATTTCAAGAGTGCGGCCCTTCATGGAAGTTTCCAAAATATGAATCATCTTTCCTTTATAGAGTGGTTTACTAACCACAATATCATGCCCTTTCCTGCAAAGCTCCATGGTTATGGAAGAATCGGTTTCATGTTTTACTACCCAAGCAAACTTAGCTTTTCCAGAGAAAATGTCAAGATAGTCAAGCTGGTCCCGCCATACATCTGAGCTTAAGTCAAGTAAAGATATATCAATGACCACGATGACAACCGGGGTCCTCATGGTTTTGATGTTAAGCATTTCGGATTTCAGTGTTTCACTGAATGAATGCTGTGCATCAAAGCCAGTGGTTGGACTGATTGGATTAGAGAGTTCCCGGAGAATCTGAGTCAACTCATTCCACTCAGATGCTTCCAAAGTAGACACATTTCTTTTGCGCAACAACTGGGACATAATCCGTCTTCCTGTACTACCATTTAATGCAAGCAGCACCTATATTGACATGAAAGTGAGTTAGCTTCCAACTTTTTGACAGTTGCATAGCATAGTATAAGTGAATATGTGTCTTCACAACTTTGACTGAGATCTATCTATTGAAAATGACCGAATTTATTTACCCTATCTATTGAAAATGATAAACTTCCAAGTAGACAGAATACATAGTTTACATGTTACAGGTTTTTCTACTGAATCATGCAGCATCAATTTGCTGAGCAGAACGGAGTATCATACACACATATATTACAGCTTAAAGCCTCGATCACTTAACTGTTGCAAGCACAATTCAGGAAGCTAGGTTGCACATATTTATACTTTTCTTTTAATTATTTATTTGACCTGAAAACTGGACAGTGTGACATGGTTTGTTTCCCAAAGATGTAATTTGCTCACCACAGTACTTGAAAAATCAGCATCACATTTCTGCTCTGCCTCTTCTGAAGGCACGCCAAGAAGCAAGCATAGTTGCATCAGAGTTCCTGGGCCGTTCTTCTTCACAACTTTGATTTCTCCACCCATCTTGTTCACCTGCCATCACCAGCATGATTTAAAGATGAAATTGCGTTGAAAACAGAGCCTAGTGGATCAAATAAACATTCAAAAGAATATGTTATGTTCCCTTTTTTATTTAACAGAACTCAACATGTTCTTCTGTTAAGAATTAGTTAAGCATAACTAAGATCTTCGTTATCAAATTGGTTTAGAGATGCATATGAATAACAAGTCATAACTATGCCAAGTTAGCTTCTTCCTTATTTAGTGCAAGCAATTGTATCTGCACTTTCATAGTGATTTATCCTGTGTCATCGATTTATATACTTCAGTAAACTTACCAAGGTTCTCACTATGGACAGCCCAAGCCCAGTCCCACCATGCCTGAAAAATGCAAAAAGCTTTAGAATAATATTGAGAAAGTTGCAGGTTTTAATTGTTCAACGAATTGCTTATTTTGATATGCTTTGGATATAAAATATTGTCAAGTATCAATTTGTATTTGATGAACTCCTTGACAGCTTATGGGCAGGGCAATTTCTATAGACTGCTTACAGTCGAGTTGTGGAGGTATCTCCTTGCTCAAAGCTTTCAAATACTGTTTCCCATTTGCTCTGGTCAATTCCTAGACAATATAAGAAACAAGCATGTATAAATCACTTACAAGTGGACTATTTCTTTGGTAATGCATACGGAAATTTAAATGTTGTCTCAGACATTTTAAGGTTCATACCACAGCCTGTGTCGTCAACTTCAAAGCAAAGAGCCAATTTGTTATTCTCCTCCTGACAACTCTTTGTATAATTTGGCTGTTGCTTCAACTTCGTCTTAAATCCACAACCCAATTTTTTCTGATCGAGAGGATACTCCGGGGTTTTGTTAGAAGCATTTTGTTTCTTGCACCATCCACGGATAATAATGTGACCGGCTGTAAGTCAATTGAAACACCCCCATAAGAGTTAAGTCTAATCACACAACTATAATCGCACCATCATAAAAAATAGTACAGTCAATTCTTGCATAATAATTTCATAACAGATTTACTTATCCAAATAGAATTTGGTCACTTGTGAATGAATTGACAAACAATATCATGAGGAGGAAATTTTCAACCTCAGGCTTGTGCAAAACCAAGCAGGCTAGTTCTTGTTTTCTCCATTTTCCATTCCATTACTCTACCTGAAGTAATAAAAACCAGAACTAGCAAATCTGGCGATATGAATGTGGTACTTACATGTGGTAAACTTGATAGAGTTGTTAATAAGATTTGAAAATATCTGAAAAACTCTACCAGGGTCCCCCTGAAGCTTTCGTGGAATATCATCTAAAAGGGGAAAAAAAATTAATACTAATATGTCAAAGCTGATAATCACAGATACTGATAAATATTCAGAGGTTTTGGAATAAAATTTTACCGGAGAGATCTAAGATGGTCTCCACATTGTGGTTACTGCACTGCACAGAGAACATTTCAACAAGTTCTTCAAGCTCTTTTTGCAAGTCAAACTCGGTATTTTCCAACTCCATTTTTCCGGATTCGACCTGTAGAATGTTTTGAGAAGTTGACAGGAAAATGATTTTTGATCTTAAATGAAATATTTGGAGCCCGGCTTCATTATTTTACAGAATGATCATAATCAATGTTCACTGGACAATTTCCAGACTGGAAAAAATTGTAAACATTAATGTATACTGTAAACGTGATCCAAATCATTAAAATAAATTCGATTAGTTTTATTAATTGAGTTGGATTAAGAAAAATTAAGAGAAAAATGTTCTAGTTAAGTGGTAATTCAATTAATTTGTAATCGTATTGTTACTAGAATACTTCAACATTATTTTGTACTAGAAATGACTCTCAAATTTGAGAGATCGATACAATGAAAAGAAAAATTTCTTCTAAATTTATCTTTATTTTCAATCTCTGAATTATTTTGATAAGTTTTCTCAAATTTTCTTAGTTATTTTTTGGTAGTTAAATCTTAATCTTCAACATATACATCCTCCACAAACATTTAAGTTTAGACAAAGCATATGGTTCAGAATTAGCTTAATGTTAAGTCAGATAGGAGCAACCCTACAAGAACTCACCTAGACCCCAAAACTCAGAGCCGCTCCTGATGTAGCTACACAAGCTATGGTTAGTCATTTTTTTTCTTCTTGTATTCTGGTAAATGGGAGAAAGTGATATACTAATCTTCCCTCTCATGTACTGTTTAAAGAAAATATTTGTTACCCTACTACAAATCAAATGTGGGGTGGGGACAGGGGTGGAGAGTAACATATTTGTTTTGACAGAAGTTCTGTAAAACAGATTTGTAAAACTTTCTACTAACTCACCTTGCTGAGATCCAATATGCAGTTAAGAAGTCGAAGTAAAGCAAAAGAACTCTTTTTAATCTGGCTAACTGTGGAGTATTGTTCATCTGTGAGGTGATCATCTGCTTTAAGGATTTCCAGCAGCCCAATTATCGCAGCCATTGGCGTTCTCAATTCATGACTGTAACGCAACAAAAAGGCAATTTACTTCCCATAAGGTGCAAACAGACAACAGTCTTCTTTGTAAGGCTCGGAAAGGTTCAAGCTCATCAAACTAGGAGGTTGGATGAACTTAGTTGTTGACATAAATTGGAATAAGTTGCCCAATTAAATCATTCATAGTTTCCTGAGTTGGGTTCACTGGCCTTAACTGAAATTACATTCAGATTTTTGTTATGGATTTACATGCTATTTAAAAGTAATTTTGATGTTGTGAGACTACTGACCTCATATTTGCTAGAAACTGGCTTTTGTAGTTGTTTGAGGCCTCTGCTTTTCTTCTTGCTTCAAGATGGCTTATCAGTTCTGCTCTTAGTTTCATTTCCTTTGATACTCCATTTGTCAGAATCAAAATGCAAATGCATCCAATGATCAGAATACATACGGATGCGGAAATCAATATAATCAACATATTGTAGGCTCTCTCATCCGCTTTCCCCATTATATATTCTCTTGGAATGATAATAACGCCCACCTGCAGACAATGTAAATCAATTCAACATTTTGTTTAAAACAGAATTATTAAGGTTTACTGCATGGTCAAAACTTACAATAGGCAGCCTCTTTAGATTTAGAAAAAACGAGTCCATGTAGTAGTGTTGGTGGCCAAGCTTGGCATTCTGTACATGAATCTCATGACCTGGGAGAAGGTTGTTTCCATATTCTTTCTTTAGCCATTGAGCTCCCATTTGTATTACACGATTCTCAGAATCAACAGCCTTCACGAGATTGGGCCCTGACGTTGAATTCATTAAAAGAGGAGCATTGGTGGAAGTAGCCAGCAAGTAACCTTCTTGAGAGGCCAAATAAATGTGCCCACTATGAACTTCAACAAGTTCCTTCATCAGCTGGCCTACACTAGAAAACGCAGTAGTCACACCCACGACAGCAACAATACTCTTATTAGAAGGGTCCCAAACTGGCAATGCTGCTGAAAGCAACGGTGAATCTGTGAACTTGCTAACTGCTACATGCCATGAGGCCACCTCATCAGGTACTTGGGAAATGCCCGCAATGTTAACAAGATCTTCTGGCTGGATTGGCCTTGCCTTTCCTACCTTCTTACCAGTGATGGGATCGAGGGGTTCACGGTACCAAATATCAGGCATATTTCCCTTTATGGACTGATTTTTCCGCCCTTGATGTGAGGAGAACATATTGAAATCATAGAGCCCACTGGCACCAACTGAGTAATTGGAAAGATCGGAGTAGATATAGAATGTGTTGTTACTCCTGTGATCTCTATGGAATGCCTGGATAAAACCATTGCTGTAATTTATAGTTATAGCATTGAGAGCTTTACGGCTTGCAAACATTGCCCACGTTACATCTCTCATCACTTCATACAGCTGACAAGAATTCAAACAAATCTCACTAGTTAATAGACAATTTTCAAGTAATCACATTATAAGAACAAAACCAAAAAAACCTAACTTCTTTACCTCGATTTGTGTATCTTGATTAGCTGGCTTGCTGTATTGCATAATTACATACTCTGAAAGCTTAACCTGTGCAGCTGTTATCTCTGCGGTGGAATTCACAATGTTCCACATGCGCAACAAGGGACGCTGTAGAACTTCATAACGAAGGCCATATGCCAAAGTGTCCAGTGATTTTGTTGTGTAAACTTTTGTAAAATGCCATGTCAGCACTGTTAGCAGCCCAATCAGAATGGCTAGCATGACCTGCAAGAAGCCATTATGACAGAGTAACTAGTCAAGCAAACCAAAACAGAGCTTTTGGTCATGGACAACTCGGAAATGCAGATTAGGTTTTCTAATAGCCCAAATGTTCTTACTTGTCACCGCCAACATATACAGTAGTGAAAGAACAACAATTGAAATCTCCTAAGGCAGCAAAGGTGAAAATCATCAAGTTTTTTGCCAAGAATACATAAATGCCTTGATCTTTAAGGCAGAGTATGCACATCTTTGGTTTTGGAAAGTTCATTAACTTGTTCATTCTAGACCATGGATGATATGTCATTGACATTTGAGCATGTTATAGAATATAAAAACCAAATTTTTATCCATTTTTACTGCTAATGATTTATATCTTGCATGTTCAAACTAATGAACACATCTAAGAACTGAAACTTGCTAACAACTCTCCATAAAAACTATAACTTAGCAAAATTCGTAACATGATCATATACAATTTTCGAACACTTTAACATCTAGTAAACTGACCCATAAACAAAAACGAAATTAAAAGAAAGGGGCGGGTGGGGTTCGTTAGTTCGTCTGAGGCCATAGTTATAATTTCCAATCTAGTTTGAGTGCCATTGAAGTTTGATCCTGTTAACGGAATATAAAAACCAAATATTTATCTATTTCTACAACTTTGCATGTTCAAGCTAATGAAAACATCTATTAATACACATACGAAAGTTTCTAACAAGATCAAAACAAGCAGAGGAGAAAAGGTTCACCGACCATGATAGCAAGGCGCGCAACAAAAACACTGTAGGAAGAAGACAGACAACGAGGGGCTGCATGCTGGAACTCACCATCCTCTTGAGCGTGATCCGTTGGAATCATCCTTCGACCACGTGGAGCTCTGCATCTTCTCCAAGAATTACCAGCCATAGCAGAAATACTATCAAACACCTTCTTCAGAATCAAAGAAGTAGAATTAGAGTTAGCCATTGGGATGTTGTCAATTCGCTTGGACTGTGGTGGGAAAATTTACTGTTAGAAAACCAACCAAAACAAGAATGAATCCCAAATGCTTTCTCTAGTATTAAACTGACAGTCCCAAATTATTATTATTTTTTTGCCTTAAGGGCAAAAGATTACTGAGTTCTTGTGCAAGTGAGAGGGATGTTGCAAGCTGTCAAACCGGTGGTTGTGAGTGCCTTGCCTGTGCTCCTAGTAGGTTGCTTAAATAAAGAACTTGAGCTGCCCTGCGTCATACCCCACTATTTCTAGGCAATTGCACCTTTGCATGCAATGTTTTCAATACTGGGCAACTGTTCGTTTGTGATGTTTATATTCCTCATCCGCGAACATTGTGACACATCTCACCCCCTCTCTCTTTCCTGTTCCTTTCGCCAAATTCCCCTTTCACTACTTCACCATTTATAAAAGCCTCCGAGAGAATTTCATACCACTGACTTCTACGTATGCTTACTCAACAAAATGGTAATATACGTACAGAAGTACACTTGCATTCAATGAGTGTACATACTACTCATTCAGAAAACAACATTGGATTATAGATTATACATAATAATTATGTTTTAACTTTTATTTCGTATGCATTAATTATTTGTTAGTGGATAACTTGTATTACAATTTCAGTTAAAAGTGAATCTTTCTAGCCACCATCTGTGGCAAAGTGATAATGGAATTAACAGCAGTAACTTTAAGAACAAATTAAAGTTTTACTATACTGGACCAGAACACAAAATTCCAAGACGCAAAATATGAACAGTGAAAGAGACAGCACCCTCCTACTCACAAAGAAGAAGATGTCTTGTAATTTGCCAAATATTTAGGAACTTTAAGACCATACATTTGAACTTGAAGATTTGAAAGAATGGGACAGTGGCAGCGACCCAATTTTGTCATCAAGGTCTTGGAAATTGAAATTTTCAATTGAGTCCTTGGAGTTTTGATTCTTTTTGCTTAGTAGTCCCTGTGCTCTCTGTGGGTCTGGTTAAAGAGAAAAGAAGAGAGAAAGTTTTGTTGATCTGATAATAATTCTATCTCTATGAGATTTTATAAATTGGAGTTATTGATGTTGGTGTGAGACACAAGAACAAAAAAGGAAATTTTTTTTTGGAGTTTATCAATTAGGTCCCTTAATTCTGATCTAATTCTAAATTCAGTTATAGTATTTCTAATTGTAGCATAAAAGTCCTCAACTGCTGGTTGAAGTAGTGATCACATCAACCTTTAGTTTTTGAGTTTTATCAGAACAACTGAAATGTTTTATTTTTACCACACTTTAAATGAACTGAAATGTAGGCTAATGCTTCAAAAGTTTTACAGCAAGGGGTCAGTTTCCAGGTTCCAGGAAGAAAATGCCAAAAGTGAAAGAGACAGCACTGTTTTATAATTTTTTAGCCACTTTTCAAAAGGTTTACAGCGTGTGGATCACAACACCAATCTACAAAAGAAAGAGCCAAAAGTGAAAGAGACGGCACTGTTTTAATAATTTTTGAGCTATTTTTCAAAATTTTTACAGCGTGTGGATCACAACACCAATGTACAGAAGAAAAAGCCAAAAGTGAAAAAGACATGGCCTACTGTCGTCCACTTGTCAACTATTTAGGAAAGTATTGAACTATATTATCTTAAATGAATTAAATTAAATTATAATTTATTATATTTTGATATTTATTATTATTATTTTAGTATAATAAATTATTATTTAATTAAAAAATAAACGGATCAGCCCCTCGTTACTTTTTTTTTAATTAAATAGTCCCTTACTAATTTTAACACAGTCCAATGTCATTAACCAAACATGATACAACTTTATTATGTTAGCCATTTAGATCATAGTAGTTTTGCTTTTTTGCAAATAGGTCCCTATGGGGAAAGTGGAAACTAGTAGAAATGGGGCCAAAATTAAGCAAAGAAAGTTGTCCACAGCAATTTCAATCGTTTTGGGAAGTGGGTTGTTGACAACAAAATCGAAAAGTCTATTCTTTCTTTAATTTCTCAATGAGTAAAGACTACAAATTGTAATGGCTGCATCGAATTATAGTCTTAATGAAAACAACAGATAGTGGGGCGTGCATTATATCATCATATATGTAGATTGACATTACACCTTCCTTCATCCTCTAGAATCCTTCCTTCGTGATTCCACCTCACTCATCCATTTATCATCATGATCATATAAAGACCATAGGTTTTGATCAACTTAACATCTGTATTAATGTTGTGGTTTGATTTCTATAAACAATAATTGTGGTGGGGTCTTCCTTTCTTTAGTTTCTAATCTTTAGGGTTTTGAGAGGGCAGTGTACAGGAAATGTTAGCATGTTCTGGCCACGCAGTGATCGACAACCTTAAAAGCAGGATCTAGCTTGATATATTGGATAGATAAGCATGCAATGAGAAGCACTGATTGTTAGCCAAATTCTAAGTTTTGTATGGTTAATTTAGAAGTGCTTTTTATAATGAGTACTTTTGAGTAGAAATATCTTTACCAAACACGCCCAACTTAGTATTCTTAGAAGCCCTTTTGTATACAATTGTAGATGCAATTGATATATCAATCTCTTAATTCCCATATATGTTCCAGTCAACAACATGATTAACTTTGGAATGCTGGTTGATGCTTGAGACAATCTTGATTCTTAAGTGATAACGAGAATCTCTTCAAAGAATTATGACTTTTTTAATGACAACATGTAATCACTAACAAATTTGGACAAAGAATCAAAGTAATGATAGATGCTGCAAAAACACTGGGTTTCAAGTGATCAAACTCAAAGTATTTGATTCTTCTTTACTGGTTAAGGGTTTGAAAAGAGTTTCTTTCTTCTTCCACTGGATGCCAACGGTGCAAATTTAAAGTAAACTCCATTAAACAAACATGTCAAATCCAATCTCCAGTGTACGCATATTTATAATGGCCAGAAGGATGAAAATTGAAGGAAACCCAATAAAATATAAAACAGTGTACGCATGATAAGCTTTGATGGGAAAGGAATCATGGGAGTGTTCTACCATTTTTTATTTCGTTGCGATTTGAGCATCAAGATCACGTTCTTTGATATATTTTATTGGGACCCAGTGATCAGAATCAATAGAGACAATTATCCAAGAAAAACAAAGGGTGGAAATTAATTAACCAAAGGGTTAAGGCCGATGAGAACGGCGCCGGTGCTGGTGCGGTTCTTCTAGGGGTAAAGCAAAGGTTACCTGCATGACAGATGGGTCAGAATGTTGATTCAACAATTCAGAACGAATAAAGTTGATGAGGAAAAAGAGAGACGGGTCGTCATACAATTGCATTAAAAAATTAAAAGTTGGGGGGAAACTTTTCACTCTTCAGGATCATTGATGCGAAACTGTTGAAGAGACCATCGATGTCCAGCCTATTTTTTGAAAGGGCAAGATACTGAAGACGGAGTCGAAGGACAATTAATTGGATTCTATTTCTAATGATAGGTCATTTTCAACCAAGCAGCACTGCATGCGCATGCCATTCTGGCTACGTCCATTGGCATGGATACTACCATCGATGAACGAGAGAATCTCTATGATTAAAAAAGGATAAGCTTACCATTAGAAGGAAGGAAATCTGACTGAGTTATTTACCTTTGAATGTTTCAAAGTTCCTTCACTGTGATCTGCAGCTGCCTGCAACAGCGAAAGCATTTATGAATTTGCTATTAATGTCGATAAGAGTTATTGCGAGTGTCTGAATCCTGGGTTAAGGGGGAGGATGGGCTACTATCAAGAAAGTGAAAAACAAGGACGTGTTACTTGTCTGAAATCAAAACTTAAAATTCATGGTACATATCGAGGCAATTTAATGGAAGCTTTCGCAGAACTCACCGAAGAGCCTTTTATGAGTACATAAATTGTTATTGAATTAACGGAAGACAATGGTGGATTGGTTGTTAATTGTTAAAGATACTTGGAAGGTAACAGAATATTTGATAGTATAGTTATGAAAGTATCAAAGGATCACTTTAATGCATGCCATGTGGCAAACTTGAATTGGATGCGGCTAAATTCTATCTTATTTATATCTCTTATATTTTTTAACATAAAATAATGTAAATTTTAAACCGAATAATACAAAATTTTAAAACGTAAAAAATTAAATTAATTAATTTAAAATTTAAATATATAATATAAAAAAAAATTTTAAAAAAAAACATTCTTAATAGATTCTAATCATCAAGAGGAAAAAGAATCCCACTCTTTGTTAGTATTCTACTCCGACACCAGGGAGTAGTAGCTCAATTCCATGAGACTTGTGAAGACAGCTTTAATATTATTTAGACACAGAGAGTTCAGCCCAGAGTGCTCCAATGGGGTAAGCAAAATGAGAACCTTTTGCTGTTAGTTCACGAACAGCTAATTCAACTCCAGCAGTGCACAGCAAATTAAGGTTTCTTGAATGTTAATAGTAATATTAAACAAATGGTAACTGATGCTCCGAGAGAGATTACTTGGAAGATTTTCTAGACTTGACCTCGGAGGCTACAGCTTTGGCGGCAGATTTAGCAAGGGTGGTAGGTTTTAGTACACTTTTGGGGTTAAGGGCCTTGCGTATTTTAAATGCAGCCCATGCTGTACCTATGGCATGGCCAGCTGCACCAAGCCCTTCGCTCGTAGCTTCTGCTGCTTTTTCCCCGTACCTGTAGCACAATGTTGAGACTGACTCAAATTAATTTTCAAATTCCAAAACTCAACAGTAAAGTGACACAATAATCAATTTACGGCATTTCTTTCTTCATGTTGTCAAATTAGGCTCAAAATTTACAGTTAAAAAAGAGGTTCTCTATTGAGGGTGTGTAACATAATTCCCATTCATTACAGGCACCAATGAATTACAAAAAGACAAGATGCAAGAAGTCAAGAACAGGGTTAAATTAACTGCCAACATACTCAACAACTAGTGGTCTTCTTGACGCAACTTAAGTTTCATGTCTGTTCTTTTTGATTTCTAGATAAATTTGAATTCTGCTTTTTCCAGGCTGAGTAATTTGATCGGTTTATTGCCATTGCAAAGAAGGTTTGGGGAACTTTTACCTGTTAGATACAATTTCAGTAGTCACAGTGGATGATGTTGACATGACATTCTTTCCCGCTACTTCAACTGCATCACATACCTTGTCTGTGTTTCCAAGAAAATTAAAACAATTAATTATAACAATAAAAAAAGATTAAAAAAAAATATACAGAAAGGCTGAACAAATCGATCGCAAGGCAAGTAATCAGGGGGGCAGATATGGAAGCAATGGTATTGGGTCTTTAAAAGTTTAATTTAGCACAAAGTTATTGACAGATCAAAGTTTAATGTTCCCAGAATCCAGTCTCTGGTAAATCGCAGAGGAAGTGCGAAAAGAAAGATCCACCAGTGAAGCAAACAATTACCCATTATTGGTAACTTTCCCAAAGCATCCGCATGAAAAAAGAAATAACCTTCGTCAACCAAAAGATTGCTTACAGCACCAAATCTCAAGTTTACAATTTTTATTAGAACACAGTGACATCAAAATACCAACTCATCGAACTTGAAAACCCTGACTCATTGTCCTTAAACCAATTAAAATTGGTGAAGAAAACAAAATGACTATTAGCCAAAATCAGGAGCATCCAATGACATCCAAGTGAAAGTAGAAAACGAAACAACAACATTTTGCTCCATTACACTGACAATAAAACATGAAGTGCATTCTTAAATTTCCCGATTCTAAAATATTGCCAAAAGTAGTAGAACGCTCTGAGATACAAAACCTAACCCTAAATCTCTGAAAAATGTGTGCAGCAAAAAAATTTATGACTCACTCAACAAAGACTGCTGCGAGTAGAATCTAGAGAAGCAGAAGAATCTTTTGACACTTGGCCCATAGAGATGCGGAAGAATGACCTTGTACCAGAAGCAAGGGCTTCTTCTTATAGAATAAAAGATTCAAATGAACCGAATATATCCAAGATAAAAGCCCATTAAAATGTTTGAAGACTCAAAACATGAAGCAAATTGGCGGATCTCAAAGGCTGGTCTGTTTGAAGTATCAAAATGCAATGACCCAAGAGACCTGTGCAAATTAAGTGCGTCATCAAAGTCAATTTAAACCATGCATACTTTTGGTAAAGTTTCTAATGTACCGCTAAACCTATTATCGAATCAAAGACTGAGACATGACAATCAAAATGGCAGCAAAGGATTAAACAAAAGCATGCAATAAAATTTCGTGGACCAAATATAAAGGAGTATACCATCCGCATTCTATGCAAATATTGAACTTTTGAATATGATGAAAACAAGTTCCATAAAACATGCAACTTAATGAATATAGAAAATTGAGGTCTCAAGATGAGTAACATACTGAATCCATCTAGAGATGCAAGGACAATTTCACCAGGGACGAGGCTAAAAAACTTCTTGCCAGCTTTTGAGTTGGCTACTGAACTTGTGAAAAATCCAGAGACTTTCACAACTCCAGACAGAACCCCAGTTGCTACTTTCTCTGTCATTTTTGTCACTTTCTTAACCCTGCACAAATTAACAAACCAATGCTTAACATGTTAACACAAATTTTAATAATCATAATCAAAAAGCAAAGAAAACAAAAATGAAAATTGCACCCAAATGCAGCATCATCTTCTTCATTCCCTGTCTACAATAATGTTGAAAAATACTGCATTCATGTGTACTATCTAATTTTAATATCTCTGGCATGTCTAAATATTCCCATGTTTTCATTATCAACCAAAAACACATTAATAAAATAAGAAACAATGCCGAACCAATAACTCATAAAACTGAAAGAAAACTTCCAAATACCAACCTAAGAGGTGAAACTGTCACTAGTAGAACAGTCACATTCGCTACGTTCAATAAATAACACACAAGTCTCTTGCAGTTAATGTATTAGTCAAACTGGCAACTATCGCTAACAATTCTTCTTATCAATCTAATTACCTTTTAATCCTCTTCAATGTGTCAGGACTAACTTCCGATGCTTCACCAGGGCTCATCCTCTTCTTCAAAACCTCATTGCCCCATTTCAGCCTCTCTACCGTCACATCTCCACACCACAAAATCCCCCTAATCAGCTGCCCTGACCCTGCTGCGATCAGTTTAGCTGCCGTCCCACTATAATCCTCCACATTGGGCGCCAATGTAGTCCAATAAGCCGCGCTTCTCTCCTTCATAACTTCCTGCTTCTCCCCTTTCAAATCCACCGGTGCGGTTTCCTTCGCTATTTGGCCGTCCAACGCTTCCTTAGCTTTCTCTGAAACTTTCTGAACCGAAAAACAACTATACATCTGTAAGATTCCATCTAATTCCTTCAACAAGTTTTCCTGACCCTTGGAAGCGATTGTAAGCCCGTAGTTTAACAAATCGGAATCAGAGGAAGATCCAGGCTGAGACGGAAAGCTGAGGGAGAAGAAATAATGACAATCATCAAGCTTAACGGCCGCCTCATCCTTGGTTAACGGCCACTGGATCTCATCACCAACTGAAGCCAGAACAGCGACGACATTCCCATCCTGGACGAGGCGAATGATCGTTAAGTCCCCGCACGCTAGTTCCACGCTGTAGGATTGATCAATGAGGTGGAGGATGGCACCGGGGACTTTAATTAGGGTTTCCTCGGCAGCTTGCGGTGGGGCGGAGGGTTTTGCATGACTGTTTTCCTCTGTGTCCGGGAACAAGTTTTCCACCAATTCGCGCATGTCGAGTGAAGGGTAGAGATTGGATGACGGCGATTGAAATTGATGATTAATAGGAACGTCGGGGTTTGAATCGATTAACTCCGGGTAAAGGGAGGTTTTTCTGGTCTGATTAGCGGTTTGGTGATGTTGATACGACATAGTTTTGGATCGCGAAGCGAATGATCGGAGGGAGCAACTTGAATCGAAAGATGTTTTGCGAGCAGTGGTCGTCGGGGTAAGACACGTGCGGCGGAATCTCGAGAGTCCGCGTAGGAAGAGACGTGACCGTTTTAACTGTCTAGGGAATTCCCGCGCATTTTCGCTCACGTTTCCAAGTCAATTAAATGCATTCTTATTTTTATTAAATTAAATTATTAGATTTAATTTCACTTTAAAAATAAATTAATTAATTCTAAATTTCTTATTATTTATTATTTTATAAAAATTTTAATTAAAATAATTTTAATATAATAATATTACCGTAAATAAATATTTACCAACCAATGAAATACTGAACTAACAAACCATAGAACATGTGCGGGGAAAGCTTGCCATCCGAAAGATATTATTGATTAATGAAGAGATTATTCATTGATTGCAGAGAAAGTACGAATCTCCAGAGGACCAAACTCGACAACAAGAGTTGAGCTATAAACAGGGCCACCTCTAACATGTGTCCGCTGTCCCCTTCGACGATAAGCTTCCATTTCATCTTCCTCCTCTCTGATTTTTCCTGGTTCAGCTCCATTATCTACAAGTTCAAACGCCATTGATGCACAAAAATCCTTTCAGAGACATCAACATTACAACAACGTAACTTTTGAAACGATCCCAGGTAGGAATTAAACACACACTGATGTGAAAGGCAAAATACATACTGATTTTCCCATGAACATCTTCTTCAGTTCAGCTTTGGCTAGGGAGAATACAAAGTAGTAATCAATAACATAAAAGTTTCACAGATTTATAGTGGGAGACTAATAGTTTCTGAGTATTCAATGGCTGCTATCGAGGATAAACAGCATCTGACTGATAATGGAGAAACAGGGTTCGTCTTTTGATCCAACTCAAAACGTGAATGCTGCTATTTGATCCAACATAGTACTGATCAATGGTCTTCAACCATCCAACATCATCATGCGAATGTGGAACCAAATGAACAATTACCATGAACAACACCAGCTCCAGTATTGTACTTCACATTACTGCCATAAACTGTCAAAAACAGACACAACAACACACTCAGCAAACCTAGAAATCAGAATGTTAAAAGGTTAACTTATTAAGGAGTATTAATTTATGGATAAGTATTCAAGCGATGAGTGCAATTATGGGGTTGGAGCATTAAATACTCGTTAAATAAGCCATTCATTAAAATTGACAAAACAAGCAAGAAAAAGGGTTGGGTCTCCTTTTTTAAAGGCATATCAAGTTTGCCTACAAAACAATGTAAGGTTAAAAGAGAGTTTTAAATCGGACACAAAGCAATATATAAATTTAAAGAGAGTTCGGATAAGATAATCTCATCATATCCACACAATGATGCTATAGAATCTTCAAAAATGGAACATTGTCATTAGATTTTGACCCAAGAACAAGCCAGAAGTCAATTCATTAGCCAAGCACTTGCTAAAAATAAGGCTAAAAGTCACATAGATTAGATTATAAGATCAATATCCTTTCAATTTCTTACTTGGTAAGTCAATAGAATACCATCGCACTCAATTTAGCCTTGTTGTTCCATATCGTTGTGTGGTTGCTCATTCATTGTTGTTTGTCCATACTCCATAAGTTAAAGACAATCCTAGCCGTTATAATAGAGTGAGTATCCTTGGGGGCAGCGCCAAGCCTTACCACATACGTCCCAAATCAAAATGAAATTGCCAATTTGATTATCAAAATAATATTGAATTGTGTATCATGTAATTGTACAAAGATTTAGAAAAAGTTGATTCAGAGTTATCCTAACTGAACATGTAAACCGCCATTTCTGAATAAGAAATTGAAATAATTTTTTTTTCTAAAAATATAAAAGAAAATAAAGAGAAAAAAGTGAAGGCTGAACTTCAAGTGAACGATAAGCATAATATATAATCGGAGAAACATAGTATTGAGACATTGCAGCGATACAATTCAGTGTTTGGTTTACTATAAATAAGGCAGTAGATTCTCCAAAGCCCCTCTCAAACACGAGAAAATCATTAATCTGCACCTTCCATCAGCTACAATGAAGAAGTTAATGACCTGCCAGAACAATGTTTATCCAGTAATTACTACCAAGTTTACAACTATTACAAAGATAAAAGAACCCAAACACACGAGATTTACAACAATGTTGTCAAATTTGAAACATCATAAACTGACAACGAAATCATAAACTGGGTTGAATTCGGAATTTCAAACCTGATATCGAAAAGTAACTGCTGAGAATTATTTCCTCTCCTCCTCCTTTGATGCCTTATCTTCATCCTTCTTCTCTTGTGACTTAAAAACATACATAATCCAATCAGTTCTAAGAAACTTTCATCAGGCACAATCACTTCGTATGCGAATGACAGGCCTAACACCAAAATTTATTTCTAGCTGATTTCATGTTTATTTGACTACGACAATTATTACTTTTCACTCGTTTAAAAGAAAACATGTCAGGACATTGATAAATTTTCCTCCATGATTAGGTTTCACATTGCAAATCTGGCTTCTGCATAAAACAAAAATGAGTAAACCTCATATTTACTCATCAAATCCTGTAAATTAGACCCAATGACAATACAATTAAGGAGACAATGAAGAAATCCCATGCACATCAAAAGGGTGTACATCTTACTAATTAAAGACAATTCCTATAGCTTAAAGGTGAGGAGATACATAATAATGACTACTGTCAGGGGAACCAAAAATTAGCTAGTACTCAAGTGCCAATCTTACGTACCCCAACAGGCAGAGATTTCAGATTTTTTCTTTTTTTAGTTGTATATTATTTCTTTCACCAAATAACAAGGTCAATTAAAACTTAAAAGCGTAAAGAACAAAACATGTGTTAAGTACCATATGCCAACATTAATAGAGAATATGTTCTATTTAACCTACCAAGGAGTTTGATGAACTCACCTCAGATTGGCTTTGCATTGAAGCAATCACATCTTTAACTGACGGATCATTTGGATCAACCCCTGGAAGCTATGGAAGCAAAAGCTTATTAGTTAGTTAGTACATGCAATGCAAGAACAGGTCATCTTATACATTTAATTTCTCAATCAGGGTTGAACAAAAATAATAATTGCAATTTTAGCAAACATACCGATGCAAGGATGGAAGACACAAAAGTCTGGTCAGCCAACAACTTGCTTACATCACTCTGGCTTGCATTATCTTTTGTACTGTCTTGCACGGATAATTGAAGAGCTACAAGCACCAGATACAAGGAAAGTCTATGAAGCTGTCTATCAATCATAGAATGCTGAATTGACAACTATAAATAGGCCGGTGCCAATAAAAAATTTAAAAAATGTAGGGGCAAAACATTTTCCACCGAAAAGTATAGCTTATACTTCACATAATCAAATTGAATTTTTAGTTGGCTTAAATCTAGGAGGAAGGCAAAGAAAATGACAGTTGGCCCTACTTTTTTACTGTTTTTTCTTTTGGTGTTTCCATACCCTAATTCCAAGCAATCCAGTCAACCCTACCTATATACTCCTAGTCAGGCCAATATACATATTTTAGCAGTTCCAGAGCAAGTTTAACTCTGTGCAATTGCCATCAAGATGAGAGATATGGTCTGTCCAAGCATCCACTGCAGCATTAAAAAAAATTAACTGAACACAAGGACTCACCTAGTGCCAACTGTGGATCATCTTCAGCTGCCTCTGACATATCTGTATCTTGCAAATTCTGGCTAGAAACAGGATCGTCCATCGACATTGCAAGGGCCTGCTGTAGCAGAGAATGCTCCTCATCCTGTGGCAAATTTTCCAAGTCAAATTACAGAAAAACTTCGATCACCTGCTAGCGATCAATCACAAACAAGCAATAACAAGATAAAATTTGTTGGTTGTTGTCGAGAATTCTTCAAGAATGAAATGATGGTCCTGTTTAAACTAATTGCTAGTTCTCATATCTGTGTACAGCTCCCACATAAACAAAACCTGCCCCGTTCAAGCATCGTTCTAATTGAAAGTTCAACTTTCTAAATTTATTTTATTTCAAGATGGTACCTTCTCACCAAAATGTGATGAAGATGAATCTCATAATCTGTATAAAACATATGAAATTCTAAATTCTAGAGTTCCTTTCTCAAAAACATTTGTCTTTATATGCGCAAATGAATGCTCCCCAAGTTGAATAAAGGAAGGAAAAACTTGCTCTTGATTGATTACACAAACATCAGCAAGGCACAAGAAACTGCAGGTCCAGTTGTACAAACATCACTCACACACAAAACACTTGATAAATTTTTCATGGATGGACAGTGTCCAGTTGTTCTAATGGCATTTACAGATTCGGTAACTTTTGTATTTGAAGTCACATGCTAGCCACTAATCCCAGCAACCCCACCCCAAGTATAAGAGAAATTCATGCGTGTGCTTGTGCATGTGTATCAACGAGAAAACTAACTCCAAAAAAAGGCAGAAAATAATTTTTTGTGAAGAATAAAGTTCTAAAATATGTTTTCATAACACACAAGTTAAATAGATATGCAATAAAAAACAACAGCTCATAAGGGCTAATTTAAGCAGGCAACCGTCAAAGTGGAAACCGACAAATGACACAAACCGTTAAGTCATTTTTCTTATTATCAGCTTCAGATGTCAGAATGGTGGCTTGATCAGTCATAGTAGCATCCTGTGAGCTGGATTTCTGTTCCCCTTCTTTTTCCTTTTTAGCAGCTTCGTCTGCTGCTCTTTTAGCAGCTGCTTCTTGCCTGGCTCTCTCCTCTTCCATGGAAACTCTAAGAGCAAGGGCCAGCTCAGGATCCAGGTTGGGGTCCACTCCAAACTCAAAACCAGAGACACCGCCAGCAGCAGCTGCAGCTGCAGACGCTGCAAAACCACTTCCACCTTCCCCATCCCCAGTAAAGACGGGTGTACTGCCATGAGGGAAATTTTAAACTCAAATCAGAATATCATAATAAAGTGATGCATTGACATACAAAAAGCCAGAGCAAACTAAAGTAGACTACTTGCCTTATAAGCACGTCGGAAAGGGCATTTGGACCAGCAGGAACGTGAACAATGTGGCTACTGTCATTATTGTTCACAGCAGTGAGAAGTGCTTCAAGCTTCTCTGTCTTCCCATCATCATCTTCACCAAAATTAACAATGTCAAGTGCCACGCTATTCTTTTTCAACTTCCTTCCAATCATCTCCAATACTTTCTTTTCATGCTTGATTGGACTGCAAGCACACAAGCATATAAAATTAATGAAAGCATAACAATGAAATGTTGGGGCAGAAAAACACAAGGAACCAGATTCCAACACACCTTCCAGCAAAGAGAATAATCCTTTGCTGCTGCTTTTTGTTTTGGCGATGCTTAAGAGCCAGCTGAGCCACCTGGATCCCAGCAGCAAGATTCATCTCACCACCCATTTCTAGACCTGCATACGGCGAAGCAAATCATTACAAGTACTCAAACTAAACTCCTCGCAACAACAATAAACAAAACTCAATCTTTAACAAATAAGTCTCAAAACAAGTAAAATAACCAACCGTGCATGCAAGATAAGATCTTGCCAAGATCACTAGTGGGAGTGACCAAGACACGAACCCCTTTCCCTGCCATTGTTAAAACTCCCACCGTATTCTCCGGATTTAACTATTACAAAAAAATCCAAAATAACTCGTATCAACTAAACCCTGAACAACCCATCCAGAACAACGAAATAATGAACTTTAATAAAACATCTAAAACCATAGCAATACAAAAAAAAATGGTATGAAAACAAAAATTTCCCCGGAAATTAGGACCCAAAAAACAGAGGAAAGAATAATATAATTAAATTAAAGAAAGAAACCTGGGTTTTGGCTCCACAAATGAGATTAACGGCTTCGGCCTGAGCTTGTAATCTATTGGGAGTGTAATCTCCGTTACGCATCCACTCAGAGTTATCGATACAGATCATCGTAGCCTGTGTTTTTTTTTAATTTATTTTTTTCAGTTTTACACGATTTGAATAATAAATTAAACGAATAATTAGAAACTAAAATAAAAACGAAGGATAAAAGGGGAAAGAGGATAACAAACCCTAGATTTTACGGAAATTACGAGAAACACTATGCCTCACCTCGAGAACCATGGTTGCTGAGTTAGAAGAAAAGCGAAGGATCGAGAGAGTACAGAGAAGACGTGTTCTCGGAGGAACAACAAAAGAAGCTTTAAGAGCTTTACTTGCAGAAGAGGTCTCGTTTTAGTCTGGTGCGGCCACGATTATTTCAGTATCCTGTGTGACGAGGCTTATTAAGACAAGGGTACATTTGCTATTTGACAATTATTCTTAATTATGTTTTTTAACACATATTCATAAACTATGACAAAATGATCCTTATAATTAATTTTTCCACTAATCCAAAAATAATTATGCCGAATAAATAAAATAATTGTATCATTTAATTAATAAATTTTTTATAATTTTTTATTTTATAATTTAAAATAATTTTTATTTATTAATAATAAATAATTTTTTTATTTTATTTATTTTATTAATTAAGACAGGCTCACTTAAAAAATTTTCAACATTAATGACGAATTATTTAATTCAATAAAGCTGAGTGACTTATTTGTTATAAATTGATGTGTTATAATTTGCAAAAACACAAAATGGCAATGTCGTTTGCATACTATTGTTTGGCCGACGTCATGGACAAGCAATGCATGCGAACGTCTTTATAGTTGTAAGCTTAGAGCGTATACGACGTGTAGTACATGAGTGGAATTTCTGGCGTGGCAACGGAATCCAGTGCTGAGCCAAGACAAAGGTGTCTATTACAGGAACCGCGTGAAAATTGCTCAAAATGGCCATGTTCTGGGGCCAAAACTAGTACTACTATAAGCTCAGAAATCGCTACAAGCACCTGCTTTCAAATACTTCCCCGTTTTTCCCTTGCAGGAGTTCCATTAAGAGCTATGGTGGAATGAGACATATTTCATCTTTTTCAACACAAATCTGATCATCATGACCAGCACGATCATCATGGAAACTGTGATAGAGATGATCTGAGCGAACTGAAACCTCCATCTTCTCATCATCTGATGATATTTCAAACATCGGATGCATTAGACCAGATGTATCTTCGTGCAGAACTGATGAATCTTCAAGTATTGAGGAGCTTCCTTCCACAATGGTTGATGCAAAATCATCATTTTTGTTCATGTCCTCAATCAAAGAATCCAAGGATGCGGTAGATGTCGCGATCAGGAGACCAACGGATAAACTTTGCTTAGCTCTCACTCGTTTTCTCCATTCAGATAGTGATGTTCTTACATTTTCAGAGACTACTGATCTTTTCAACCTTGAACCCATCTACAACCCACAAAGCCAATCAGTCGAAGATTTAGAAAGAAAGAAGTTGTGGGTTGAAAAGGCAAAGCCAAACCTGTGTGATGATAACATAGAGCGGAAATGTGACAAAGCTACACCAGCACTGCGATACAATGCTGCATATGCAAAGAGCATTGTTTAGTACAAATTTAATGCAGGTGCAAGATGATTTTTTATGCCACGTATGATGAATCTGCTACACAATCATGGGGGAAAAATAGAGCAATAGTATTTGGCTCAAAAAGGTACAAGAATGGTGTACCCAAATGTCAAGCGGATAACAACAAAGCTATGATTTTCCATGAAACAAGAAGGTTCCTTTATTTCCCACTGTAAACAAAAATCAGAATGAACTTCATGTAAGTATACAAGTTAAGTTATGCAGAACTCAAAAAACAAAATAAGCATACAATTTGGAATCATTTATCAAACTTCAAAGCAGGCAAAGCTCTTGCATTATTAGTTGAAACAGCATGATACTGCACAATCATGCTATAAAAAAATTCATTCATGTATCTTGAAGACTTAGAAGCCTGCTACTGGAGAAAGTGTCAGTCTAGAAAAGCCCCACAATATGAAAAAAGTGATAAACAAATGATAATTCAAAGTTTCTCTTCAGGAAATGGAGGTAGCCAAGTGTACTTTAGATGACCAGTTCATAGCATTTTTCATGATAACTCCGACTTTTTCTTTTTTGTTTGGCATGTTATAATGAACAACGCATCCATAAACTTACCAGGGACCAAAGGAATGTTGCCATCTCCAATGCATTCTGCAAAGTCAGAAGCCCATCTGTAAATCAAAAATCTTCTAAAACAGGTTAATTTCATAAGAATTTGAAGGCAGTGCTACCAGATACTATTGCCAAACTCACTTGGAATGATATTAGCTGTATTAAATGCAAAAGAAGCTCGGGCTTGCCAAACCAGAAGAGATCATCCCTCAGATTAAACTCGTGATTTGCCATCCGTGGACATTTATCCATGATTTCAACAGCTAACTTTACCACCACTCGTTGCAATTTTGTACCAATTAGTAGTACTAACTTTAATGTGCATAAAACATGATAGAAAAGTACAAAGAAAGAAAGTAAAGGAGACATTAGTAAAGTTGATGGTAATTTACAGTTCAGAGAAGATACAAGAGAGAAAATGACAAGGACTTACAATTGCCGGAAGGAATGAAAGCCAAAGGTAAACATTAGTTCCTAGATGAAAGTCACACAGTTCATACTCAAGGATTAGTTTTAGGAATAAGAGAGAAACATTTACAAGTCAATTCAATGCCAGCTAGATGCAAGGATTTCCAACAAAACTTAATCAATGTATGCGCTTTACCTGCTGCTATGTCCAAATAGCAAACAAGTGAATTTTTTTAATGTGTAAAACTCTGCAAGGGTACAATTTGATTGGAAGCAAAACTTCATGATAACTGCCATAACATTTATGTTTTAATTTTTAGGACGGATGGGACAACAAAAATCTTAGTAGAACACCATGAAGCCATTCATTTTCCTAAAGATAACAAAACATTTTAAGGTATGAGCAAAGTGATTCACTTGAAAATTCATTGGAGTGGCCTATTTTCCAGAGACAACTTAAGAAACAATTATGTGCAATTAAATAGAAGGCCGTCTACTTGCATCAGCGCATTTCAAACACTTTAAAATTCTGACTGTTTAATGTGGTCACTTGAAACAGCATCAATAACAATCAGTTATTAGATTCTTAAGACACAGAAAATTACCATGGAAATTCAGAAGAATGCAAAAAAGAGCATAAATCCAGAGGGGCACACTGCAAGAGAAGCCTGAATAATTAATCAATTTGACTTAATAGAAAAGCAAACTAGATTTCAGAACAATCTTGGCACTAATTAATGTCATAATACTAGTACAAGGACAGCAATCCTTAAACAAAGCATTGGAAAGATAAAAGCCGAAAAAAATTAATACAGAGATCGAATCCATGAGACCAAAGCACTGATAATAAATAAATATTTATTCTGAAGTACCATTTCAATGTAGCTTTTGTACATTAAGTAGTCAATGCTAATGTAGCCTCTGTATGGAAAACAAATTTAGTTTTGGAAAAAATTAAACAAAAGAGAACACTGACATGCAAACCAGAGTAATAAGGATTACCTAATGCCAACAATATCACGGAATTCTTCCTCCATGCTTCGAAGCATATACTTATGGAAATCATATGTCAGAGGAAGTTGATGGGTCTACAAATATAGAAAGGAAAATATAAGAACCAAGTGAGTCAGTTACTTAGCAATGCAAATTTGATTTTGTCTCATTGGAAAACTTTTACTTGCAATATGAAGATGAGAAAAACGAAAACAAAAGGAGCAAATGAAGGTACATCATAATTTTCTTCCTTGGTTTAGTGACACTTTTAACCGAAATTGAGAGCTCATGCACAAAAGCTGATTCTTCATTATCCAAATCAGAAATTTTCCTCATCTATTTTTGTGATTCTATGCAATAGCCCTTCCCAAATTGACGAGCACATTGCATAAGAGTAGCATATATGCTAAGAGAGTATTAAGATACACTTATCAGAAGAAATAAAATGAAAATATCCACTTAAACTAAATAGAACTTACAGTGATGAAGCCCAAGCGCAAAGCCATGTAGTCAGCTCGATGTATAGAACTCCAGAACTGGCGACTGAAGCAAAGCTGCAAATTTATAGATCTTGTGAACAAAAGGCTAAGTATCTATGTTGAGAACAAAATAATCTATTGGTAAGAGTTTTGCAACAAACAGAACAAAATGACAGAAAGATTACAACTGAAATTGATTGAGGCAAGAATGAATGAAAACCTGGTTATAATTTTGGCATCTAGAGTGACATACATTCAGGTAAGAGACTGCATGCTCCTACTTTGTAATCAACAAAGAAACAAAATATTCCATTCTTTGATAGGTGAAATGCAATCAATGTTTTGAACAATCAAACACTGTATATTACAGTTGAAAGAAATGGGATAAACTGAAAGTTAACAATATTTTGCACTACTGAACCCCAGATTTAATCAAGTCATTTAGGAAGTGATCTTTAAGAACACCAAAAAGAAGTTTAGTTATACCCCAAGAAAGACATCACAAAGGTGGTCAACATCTAATTTGAATATCTTCGACAACATACACCGGAGCCTTCCCCTCGAGTCAATATTACCATTATCCATTTCCTTCAGAAATACACCAAGCATCCACGCAATTACATAATTTTACGTGTATGCATTTGTATATTATGAAGTAACTATATCGGAAAACGTAAGCCAAACCACTTTCATGCAAATTGTCTCAATTGAAAGTCAACATCATTCAGCGAAAGGTTGATTCAAGCAACAGGATTTGACAGCAAATGCAATCTTGATTGATTTCTTTACCTGACAACTCAACGAGATCTATCTGTTTTCAGTACATTAAAAGTAAGATCAACAAATCTGTTTCTCAAGCATGATGATAAGAAATCTCTCATAGCATATTAACAAGGCAAAAAGGTGCAATTTTTCCAGCAGTGCCATAATACCATCCAAACAAGAATTCTGTGCTGGCTCCATGGATGCGATGTATGGTGAAAAATGAAAGTAGACAGTCGCACCATTTTTCTGTTGCTCGATGCAGATTCTGCAGAATCTTGATTTAGAAAATCCAGTAACTTGTAAGGTCATCTACCATGACTGTAAGTATAGAAGTGAGTAAATTAAAAACAGAAACAGAAACCTTTAGTCACTGGCTGGAAAGTTTCGCACCTTGTACACTCTGAACAGCCATGGTCTTGGCTTGGTTTTCCCATATTCTCCAGCTATAGATCTGCATAAACTAAAATGTTGGGATACTATGGAAAACATTAAACTGTCAAAACACAGAGATTATTCAGAAGTGCTTCAACCTTAATCATGGCCAAGGCAATGGCAACAAAGCTATACGAAACATGGGTAATGCCAAGAACAAATATGAACCGATGAAGCTGCTCAAGACTTTCATGTGAAGCAAAAGATTCACGGCCCTGAAAAGCATATCTCAGGGTACAACATGGGCTTAATAATAATAAAAAAAAGAAGATCATAAGTAACCTTATGAACATGAATTTAGTTACCATTAAACCGTACCTCGGGACAATAATGGTGCAGCCTGGGCATGGTGTTCACCTGCTCTCCAACAAGCGTCATATTCAAAAAACTTGAACCAGAAACTAGACGGTGTTCTTCTGATCTCAAATCAGCCTTGTTAGCACATGGATAGAATCTTTTGTTCAGGACTGATGATTTAACACAAATTTTGGCCACAAATATAATCCAATGACCCATCAGCAATGACAAAAGGCCAAAGAGCATCAATTCTGATTACAAATAACCAGTATTTCATAGCATCAAAATTTCAATTATATCAATAAATTTATTGAATGAATCCATATCTGAAGACTAAATTCTGTTACCATCTTTAATCTTCTCAAGAGCAGCAACTAAAGATTTCCTCTTAGTCTTGTCCAACCACTAGTAAAACAAAGATTTAACAAAATAAAACGCAAACCAAAGGTCATGCAATGCATCAAAGAGTTCAGAAACTGATAAAGCTTTCACTTTTACCTTGCCAAAATGTCTCAAGCAGTTATGAAGGAAGAACCCAATAATTACCATAACGGTGATGACAGTAGCAACAGCCCAATTAGGGGTCTCAGCAAATGACCGGCCTTCTCTTACCTTCTCTTCCTCCATCTTCTAAAACGAAAGACAAAAACTTGATTCAGTTCAGCTTCCGGGCATTCGGTGTCTGAAACCAAAGAAAGAGGAAAACAGATACCCGATTCATTTTGACTGATTCTGATAAATGCAAAACCATTTTTGGCGATTAATGGTAACAGAGGTTTGGTGGGTTTGGTTGTACCATAGAGTAGAGACCGCAGAGTTGGTAATATTTAAGAAGACATGCATGGGGTGCTACAAACCAGTTGAGCATAATGGGCCCACCAAAGGAGATCTTCACCAGTTGGGATTTCATGTTTGGACAGGTCAACAATCAACATGCTTGTGTCTTTTACATTTTCATAAACTATTTTTTCCGTGAAAGCGAGATCGTGATTCACCAAAAAAAAAGCATGCCATCTTCCAGCATTAGGAGAGCTGATTTGGACCATATTTTATTAATTAAAAGTAAATTGCTTTTGACACATACCGTTTTGTATCTTTTGAAGAATCTTTTGTTAAGAAAATACAAGAAAATCAGGAATGATAGACAAAATTTAAATAAATAAAATACTGGACACCACAAACATTCGTGATATTTTCCTTCTATGCGGCCGCAGACTAACCCATATTATTAATTGTTTTGTCTTGGAAAGAAACGACAAACATTTGTTTGTGAGACCTACAACTTGCACATGATAATGGAGGTTAGATTAGCCTGCAATTAATTTAGCAGCTCAGCTGCCCATTCATCAAAACCTTAAAGAATTGCCGATGAAGGATGTATGTACTGCCACCAATACATGGTCCTCTTACTAGTTGGCGTTTAACCAAATCAATCAGAACTCGAGATGATATAACCTCCGCGTTGGAAAAACTGAGGGAAAGTTAAAACTTCAATGCAGAGTTCAAAAGGCATCCCACAATTTGAAAATCACCCTGAAACAGGAAAGTAATCGGGATCAATTAATAGAACAGGACATGGGCAAGTATGCGTTTCAAAAGTTTCATCAATTTAACGATTTTTATTATTTCTTTTTATGATAGAGAAATGCATTCATTGAGAAATCAAATCCTTAGCAACATCCTTGGGGTTGGTTGTATACTCATCATTTAACGATCTCTTTATATTATGACCAGTTGATATGATCTTTATTCAACGATGACTGCATTAAATAAACACAGTAAAGAGGCTCATCTTCAATAGAAGTGGGTTAAAGTTTATTTAACTCAAAGGAATAATGGCATATTAGTCTGGTTTAATCCAGTTAACTTGAATATCCCCACACGAGAGCAGAATTACCATGAGTTTATTTTCTTCAGTGTTACAACTACAATAATACATGGTGATCAATGATCAATTAATTCGAATAATGGCATTTAACCAAATCAATCAGAGATCAGAATGATGTTGCAGCGGTCGCTTCTCTCCAGGTTTTTCCTCCACCTTTACCTTCAATCCACTCTGCAACCAGTCCTGGTACCCTCCTCCCACGTTGATTGCATGCTTGAAGCCCTATCATTTCATACATCACTCACTCATTTCTTTTTGTTTCAATTGACTTCAAACACATGAAACGAAAAGGATTGAAAAACAATTTGATGCAATTATTACTTACAGCTCTTAGAAGATCAACAGTAGCATAAAGGGATCTAACTCCACTTTGACATCCCTATACAGAACGTAAAACAGGGGGATGTTATCAGCGAATCTGGCTTAAATTTTTTATTGATCGACTGAAAATCCTGCAATAACTGATTCAAAAACATGATAAATTACCACTATCAAATGATCTTCCTTCTTGCAAAGTGATTCAACTTCCTTCAAGAAATCAGGATTTTTCACTCTACCTGTATATATACAAAACCCAAGATGATCATCATCATTGAACTGGAGCATGTGTATGTATGAATGTTTCCATCTTTATTTTATTTTATTTTAGAATCTGAACATCATACCCTGTGATGTATTGAACATGTAAGGGATGTTCAAGATTTTAGCTGTATCCACATGACCTTTTTTGAACTCTTCGACCGTCCTAAAAAAAATTCCAGTTGAAATATTCAAATTAATATTAAGAAAAAAGACAGCGTGGAAGTAGAACAAATTAAGACAGGTGTACGTACCTAACATCAAGATAAACACAGTCGGATTTATCAAGTAAATTCTTAGTTGATAGAACATCAAGAGTAATAACTTCTTGTTCTTGTTCTCCAACAGAACTGCGAGAGATAAGTAGAAACAATCCACCAAGAAACAAAACCCAGTTGCAAGAAACACCCATATCAAGAAGTGAAAGCAGAAACACTGAATGTATTTTGGAAAAGAAATTCAAATGAGAGAAGAACTAATCACCCGTTGTTTACAGTGTCCATTAAGAAAGAGATTGTGGGTTTATATATAAAGCCGTTGTGCTAAGATACGGTGGCTGTTTGCTTGTTTTTGCCTGGAAAAACCAGCTGAAATTATAAAGTGTGCTTACGGTATGTTCGCTCGTTTTGCAGAAGTTGGAAACTGTGCTGACTTACTCTATATTGTTGATAACTGCAATCATTCATTCCAATTCAGTGGGAATAGAAACAATTTTAAGATCCTGAATGACTTTATAAAAAACCATGAACGCACAAACAATATCTGAAGACATGGGTTTCCTTCAACAGTTTTGACAAGTTTCCAATAGCATCATGACACTTGGTTCAAATGATGAGGTTTGACAGAAAGTTTCAACAACCCTTTTTTAATTTCCATCCACCATTCCCAACTAACCAGTCAATATTCCATAAAAAAATTGGAACATACACGCAAGATTGACAATTGTATAATCAGGTTGCCCAAATCCGCGAGCCCGCCCACAAGTTATTCCTTGGTTTTTCAAACAACAGCATCCAATTGGGCTTGTACACACAATTGAGTCAAGCCCGCTTGTCGTTGACCTGGACGATGCCCAGAGGAGCTTTTCCCTGCCGTTGCTTATGACAAGCCACAAACTCGACGGAACACACACAAAATTGTACTCGTCAATTTCTCTTTCATTAATTAAACTCGGAGAAATGAAAAATCATGGCAAGTATAGAAACAAACTTGGTGCAAACGGTATAGAGTCTTATAATGAGCTCATCCTCTGCAGGGTTGAAATTATGATCAGATTTGATACGAGGACACAAACACTTGGCCTCGCTCCTGCCGGAACTGGTGCCGATTCGTGTAGCTGTAGGCATCCGATAAATTCGGCCGTGAATTTTGATCCAGCTCCATCTCTTTTTTTATTAAATTATGAGGACAATAACATGGAAGATCCTCCATATCTGATCATAAATACACTGCCCGTTAGTTTTGTTGTTTTGGCAACCCAAAGGCCGAACTACAGATTTCTAGAACTGCAGAAACCGAAGATCCCCCATTTCCCAACCTCCCCCACCCCCCCCTCCGGCCCGGGCGAGCGAGAGTCACTTCACATGTTTCAGCTTATCCAAGAAAAGCAAGTGTGGGGTTCGAGTTCCTCTGCATGCAACAACTATTTCAATGTTATCAGGTATATATCTCCACAGGCCTTCTCCAGATTTTTCTATACAAGCAATGAGCCGCTTGTCTTTTGCTCTTGTCCGCGGCTGTCTTCCACTGCCATGAATTGTCTTGCAGCAATACGAACATTGATGCTTCATCATTTCTAAAGCTTGTGAGATGAGAGAAATTAGAAAGAGAGACTAGCCAATGCAGTTGTAGGACAGTAATTATTCGACGCATTTCCTTCACAGTTGTTGCTTGCTTTAAGTGTATCATACTCTTATGCGGTGGGATAATAAATTCTTCAACGTACATGATCATTTACAGTGACAAGCATCCATCAATGGATTACTTTATAAATTAAGTCCTGTGACAACGGAAGTAAGAGAACAAGCACTCAATCGTTTTCATGTTCTTTTGTCTCATGCCTTGAATGGTTGAAATTTCCTAGACAAATTAAACAGTTCTAACACATGTTACAGTAATATGACACACTAATAACGACTTCATTACATATACTATTATTAAGTGCTGCTGCCCTCTTTAGGGTTCTTGGTTAATTAATTTCCATGGTGAACAGGGGGGCTTAAGCTGAGCTCGAGATTCAGTTCTTCAGGATCATTCATCTGATCAGTTTTATTTTATCCCTGCAGCTTTAGCTATGTTAAAATCTCCAGTTTTCAGAACCAAAGCAGACGACATAATCCGATCACGGACAATAGGCATATCTGGATTAATCATATTACGATCAATTTCTCCACCAAAGAATTTCTTCATTATCACAAATCTCCAATGGTTCCTGACGTCACTGGCTGATCTCCGCGGTAAATATTTTGCAATAAATGACCACCTAGTTAAGAAACCACTAACTTAATTAGACAATTGAACTACGAGATCAAATAATTAATAAAACTGTATCTGGAATGACGCCCAATCACCTGTTTCCGACGGCGTTGTGTGTGTTGATAATTCTCTCCTCCTCCTTCCTCGTTAATTTTTTCATGCTTAATACTGGGATGCGAGTAGTTAAACCACCTGCCGCGACAACTGGCGGGCGAGCGGTGAAGAGGAAGTGGAGGAATGTGAGTTGGGAAAACAGTTGAAAGAATTGAACGACAAGCAGCACGACTTCCCTCCCGCTGTGTTATTGCTCTGCACCATGATTATTTTTCAGACTTGATGTATATCCACACCCACAGACACTCAGTTATGTCAGTGTAATTAACAATAACCATGAATGGAGCTTTACTCAGACGAATCAATGAAGCATGTTGATTATCAACGTCTCTTAATCACTAACTGTGTATTGATTAGCTTAATCATTATGGTTAATTAACGTAATTATGAATTGTGTGGTGTTAACGTAACAATTTGTTTGAAGAAACCATACCCACATGGTGATCATATACAAATTGAGACTATAGGTGCTTTTGGCCGGCGGCCGTTGAACGTCGATACGATGTTGGAAAGCATACGCGTCATCTCACAGTGAATATAATCATTTTGCACCCCGAAATTTTCGAAAAGGGCAGGTGCTTATGCCTGCTTCTATTGTCCGAAATCAACGTTCTCAAACTTTTGTGTGATGGTACTACGTAAATCATAATGTCGGAATGAGGTTTCATTGCATGGGATGACCAATAGTTTCAGGAAATTCGATGGTTGCTGCAGTTTCTTTGCAGACAGAGACAGGGGCCCAGGCCCAAAACATAGGTCTAACGTTTCAGACTTGACTTGAACCCGCTCCCAAGTGCTGCACTGTCAGTCAGTTCGCGTCACGCTCCCTAAATTAGGCTCGTACATATATATATATATACACACACTGCCACGATGATACATGAATACCTATCACTATATATAATGCATAATTTTAAAAGCATTATTTTCTAAAACTGCTGTCCAATGTGTGTCCTGCGTAGTTTAGAGATTTTATATTTAGAGGCCGCTTAAGATTTCAAATTTACAGACTTTCACAAGGTACTGAAATCAAGCTTTTAGTCACCAACGCTATATTATATTATATTTCATGATTTAATCACGTACAATAATAATAAAATTAATTATTTATATTAATTTATAAAATTTTAATATTTTATAAAATTTTAAATAAAGCATAATTAACAATAGTGATATTACTGAATTTTTAAAGAATTTAAATATTTTATTAAAATATTTAATTATACGTGAATTGAAGCTATGAAAGTATTTTTTTTCCTCTTCTTCTGTTTTTTTCTCGTCTTTTCTTCTTCTTTTATCTTTTTCTCTCTCTTTCTTCTTTCCCCGTAGTGTCTGATTTTCTTCCCGATTGGTTTTCGCTGTTTACCTATCTATAATAAATAATAATGGGCTTGGGCTTGGGCTTAGGGTACGACAGTTCGGACTCTAATAGACCGTACTAGATTAGATTAAACAAAAATTCAGTTAAAAATAAAAAATTTAAAACGGGAAGAAGTTAAAGACGGGAGGGCGACAGTTGACAATTAGTAAAGAAGGGCGTGTTACATAATGAGCAATTATGCTTAATATCCGGGGGTAAATATGATAATTCGCTTACGCAAGTATAGTATCGGAGAATGGAGAAAGTCTACGCCAACGGCTAGTAGGTAAACGGTAACTTCAACGGTCGAAAATTTCAAAAATACCTCCCTAAATCACAGCCTTCTTCTTCTTCCTTCTCTTAAATCTCCCTCCTCTTCTCTTCTTCACTCCTAACCTCACCAGCTGAGACTTCGATTCTCACTTATTCATCCTTAAAATTATTGAATTATCAACAAAATCTAAAATTATAAGAAAAAAACTTCTTGTGTTTAAAGATGTTGCAAGAGATGTGGAATGCTCCTCCTGGTTTCAGGCCGACGAAATCGGCTCCTGCATCGCCGGCGAAACCACTCGGGATTTCTAGAACCCGATCAGAGTCGTTTCATGCAATCCACAAAGTCCCGGTTGGTGACTCTCCGTATGTTAGAGCCAAGAATATGCAGGCAAGTTTCTTGGTTGTTTTCGTTTCAAATTTGTTTGTTATATGCTTTCTTTCTATTTTGGTTGCATTGGTTTTTATTTTATGTCTGATTTCGTTTGTCGGTTTACTTGTTTTGAATGATTAGTTGGTGGATAAAGATCCTGAGAAGGCGATACCGTTGTTTTGGGCTGCCATTAATGCAGGGGATAGAGTGGATAGTGCATTGAAAGACATGGCTATTGTGATGAAGCAACAGAATCGAGCAGAGGAAGCCATTGAAGCTATCAAGTCATTGCGCAGTCGTTGTTCGGATCAGGCCCAGGAGTCTCTTGACAACATCCTTTTGGATCTCTTCAAGGTCTTCAGAAACATAAGTGCCCCAAATATGCACTATTTGTTTTTGCTTAAACTAAGACGAGTACTGATTTCTGAGTAATTTTTTGTACAGAGATGTGGAAGATTGGATGACCAAATCACACTGTTGAGGCGCAAACTGTACTTGATTCAACAAGGACTTGCTTTCAATGGGAAGCGTACCAAGACTGCCAGGTCTCAAGGCAAGAAATTTCAAGTCTCTGTCGCACAAGAAGCAACCCGGTTATTGGTGAGAAATCAGGAATAGAAACTTTTCCCCTTCAAATCTTTTTTAAATCAGCAACTGAAATTGAGTAAATTTTCTGTTTCAGGGAAACTTAGGATGGGCATTGATGCAGCAGAGCAACTATATTGAAGCAGAAGATGCATATCGGCGGGCACTTTCAATTGCGCCTGATAACAACAAGATGTGCAATCTTGGTATTTGCTTGATGAAGCAAGGGAGAATTACTGAGGCCAGAGAAACTCTGCGGCGGGTAAAACCAGCAGTTGCAGATGGTCCCAGAGGAGTTGATTCCCATCTCAAAGCCTACGAAAGAGCACAGCAAATGCTCAAAGATCTCAAGTCTGAGATGTTGAATAAAGGCGGCGACCGGGTTGAACAAAGTCGACTTTTTGATGCCTTTCTTGGTTCTTCATCAATTTGGCAACCTCAACCATGCAAAGATCACACGAATTTGTCCACAACCAACGGAATCAAAGCTCAGGACGACTTTGCCGAAGAGAACTTTGATTCCAATGTTAATGTGAATCATCAAATGGTTCTTCCTCAACGTACGACTGTCAAACAACTTTTTCCTCAGCCTAGCAAAGATCATAAAACCTTACCCACAGCCAATGCAACCAAAACTAAGGAAATTTTTGCTGATGAGAACATTGATTCCAATATAATTGTGAGTCAAACTGTTCTTGCCCAGCAGAGAAGTCTCAAACAACTTGCCCCTTTTGGGAACTCATGGAACATTGATGCGCCGCCATTTTATTCATCCAAACTGTTGAAGGAGTGTCTGAAGAGAACAAGGTCTGGAAATGCTGCTAATTCTATGAGAGTTAATGAAAAGGTAGAGTACAACAAACCTTTCCCTGTAGAACCTGAGAAACCAGAAAATAAGACCAGGAGGCTGTCTCAATCATCCGATGAATCTGAGGACATACTTACAGAGCTTTTGCCAGATAACGAGGACTTTGAAGAAGCCATTATTGCTGCTGTTTTAGGTTCTTCAACAAATGAACCAGGGAAGAACTCTGAAACAGTGATGTTGCAGAAGAAGATCGATAAGAGGCTGAAAGTTTTCGAAGATATCACTCTTTCTTTGAGTCCAAGAGCCTGAAATAATTTTCATTTGATTCTTATTAAATTTAACCTAATAATTTAAATTCATAATTTATTTAGTCTTAGGTTGGAGATAAACTTGTTCTCCTTGACTCCAGTTCCTGTAGGAGGAGTGAATGCAGTCCCAGTCGGTTCTGCTAGTAATAATCATCGTACGGTAGAATTTCATTTTATTCATGTATGCCTAAAGTTGGGCACATCTCAATAAAAGAACCGCTTTCTCACATTTTATCCACTTATATAATCACAGAAATGACAACGGATTATCAAATCAGAATTGAAGTTTGGGGATTAAATATTTCAAGTTCAATATTCACGCTCCATATATGCCTCAGATGAAACTTGAATGTCTGATGGATTTCTTTTTTCACTTTGTTCTTCCGCGGATTTCGAAATAGTAACTTAAGACCACCACAGCTGCAGCAACAGTGAGTCCCACAACACTCTGCGCCAGCACTGTCGTTGTAGCTACCTTAGAACCCGTGGAAGGTGGATTGAAACCTAACTCTGAAAGCTTCTTGTGTGAAGCTGCATAATCTGTGAAGAATGCATCCTCATCCTGCCCCATAAATGTGAAAAATTCTTGATCAATTAACCAGTAATCAACTGATGCATCATATTGTTCCAGTCATCTTGCTCTATCTACACTTTTCATCCCAGAAGACAATTTACCTTTGCATATAGTTCCACATAGTGTCGGAACTTGGGATCCTCCAGTAGAGCCTTGTCTGTGGGAAGTTTTAACAAACCTTCCGATTCCCCTTTCAGAAGTTCCCTGATTGCCATATTAATTGTAAATGATGCATAAATAACATATATAAACAAGACACAAGTTGAGTACGTCTGAATACATCAAAGTTGATTACAAATAAAACTGCCCGACATTTTAACATACACAAAGTATGAGTTGTCAAATACTAAAGGTTCGTTTGTCCAGGGGCCCTCGAAACCCGATCTTTCTGGATGTGCTCTTCCCTACAAAATGCAAATAAAGGAAAATTGTGTAATTTAATAATACTAGAGTATTATCTCAATAGTTGAATTAGGGGAAAAAGGTTACCAGTGTGTGGCCTCCAGAGAGTGCCACAATGTCCTTATCAGATAGACCCATCCGATAAAAGATATCCCTCAGATGAGATACGCCTGGAAAGTAAACATTGAACAAAACAGAGGATAATCTTTTAAGTGCTGTAGGTGCATCTAAAGTATCCGTGGAAGCAGCTTCACAATTTTGGAGTTTACTGATAACTGAAAACTGTACCCCCAAACCTATATAATCCCTTTCTTATTTTGCCATTATGTAACATCCTCCAGACTTATGTAATGACTTCCATATTTTATAATGTAATTGACATCCATATTCTTATAAAATTACAAGTGGTATGCATATTAATTCTGCTTATAAATCCTGAATATGGTCTTTGTAAGAAAATGATATTCATAAATCATTGTAGAATTATACATATCTTAATGACAAACCTTGCTTGGCATCAGGAAGACGCCCTTCTTCTGGAGATTCTAATGAATCCTGATAAGAAATAAACAGGATTAGTACAGAGCAGTGTAATCAAGTAATTTAACACCTTCTTTCTATAACATTACCGCTCTTCCAGGAACAAAGTCAATAGTAGGTCCCCCCGTGATCTCAACCGCAACAACCCCAGCTAGCTGTATATCCCCACATAGTCAAAACAAGTAACATCATTAAGTTAAAGGACTAAGTTCGAACATATACATTCATTAATACACATCAGACATATGGCTAGCTCATCTGACCATTTGACAAATCTACATATTGATCTCTTTTTGTTACAAACTAGGTAATGTATTCATTCAGCAAACTTTATACATTCTATATAGCCCCGGTTGGCCGACTTTATCATCCAAGAAGCTGAAAATGAGCTAATTACACGCACGACATGTCATGGCCAACAATATTACGCATTCTAACATCCATAACTGAATGCGAATCATAAACCAACATGCAACAAAGCTTAGTATTGATTTCCCTGTTTCTTATCATATAACACTACTAGTTTCTTCTATAAATCATTTGCATGTCCACATACAACTAATTACCTGGTAAAGATCAGCGTGTGTGATTTTTGGATGCTTAGCCTTCACTATCTCTGTCGCCCAAAACAGAGCCCAGAAAAAATTACTTGAAAAACAACAACACTGCTAACAATTTCCGACATAAGAAGTAATTAACAACATATATATGTACGTAAAAATCTCACCACACAGATCAATGGCAAACTTCAAACCATTATTAGCATTGTGTGCTAACTCCTGTTCCTGCCTGATAGAACCATTAGGTCCACCTGTCATCGTCTTTGCATCATACGTTCCAGCATCGTGCCATCTGTGTATGCATGAAACATGCAACATTCTTTATTTCTTAAATATTGTGGAGTGAAGCTGAAAGAAATAAGAAAAGGAAAGGAAGTTTACGCCAAACGGAGCATGATAGGGGCGCAGTTCTTGCTGGACACGCGAGCACGAAATTCTCGACGAGCTTTCTCGATTTCCTTGAGGTACTCTGCATCCACTACTATCCTTCCCACCATTTTTGATATTGTTTTTGACAAACCCAGAAGAGAAATACTCCGGTTGATTCCTTGAAACCTCTTTGCAAAATATATAGAGAGAGATTAGAGATAAACGCAAGGGAAAAGAATCGAAGGGAAAGAATTAATTGAAGAGTGCGCACAAGATAAAACAATGAGACGGAGAAGGGAAAGAATTTTGTTCCTTTCTTGGCTTGGGCGATCGACGGAGGGAACGGAAACAGAAATGAATGGGAACTTTCTTAAATAAGGACATAAATTTGCCATCAATATCTAATAGGTCCCTAATCTCTTGTGAAATGACCAAAATACACTTAATGGTAACAAGATTGGGTATTTATTGATGGCAGATGGCTCTCGGGGCGCGTGGACATTACGTGCTAGACGAGAGCAGAATATCGATAACGAGCCAAGGGAAAAGGATTGAAGAGGACGTGACAGGATTAGGCCAGTTTATTTATAGGGTTAGCGTGATAGCGCGTGTAATAGGGAGTGGGCTTCATTCCCTTATCTTATCTTCATTGGACTTCGGACCTGAACCAATCCGAACATTCCACGTTCTCCGACCATGTTCCGTTAATTTTTGGACCCGCGTACAATACAATCACACTCTGCGGACCCAAATGGGCTTTATATTCGGCCCACTTTCAGCAAATGGGCTTTTACATGCTGCCACGTATTCATTATTATTTATTACAAATTAATTTAAAATTTAAGTGATTGATTAACTAATTATTTAATTAATTAATTGATTGATTAAGGTAAGCTCAGCTTAGCTTCTAGGGTTAGGTTGATTTAGTTAAACATAATCACATGAGAACAAATGTTAACCGCATCTTTGCCGATTCACAGGAACACAAGCCCCACACGATTTAGTATTTCCCAGTCGTGTCATTAATTAATTAACTTGGCAAAGCCAATAGCCTCTCTCCCTCTCCCTCTCTCTCCCTCTCTGTTGCCACGATTTCGAATAGTGTGTTTCCCAATGCAGGTAACCATTGTTTTGTAGAAACAAGACATGATAACGTATCAGCAAACGACGCCGTTTGTTTACCAAGCAATCAAGTGGCCGTGTCGAAGAGAGGCCAAAGCAAACGTCCATCAAATACTAATATTGAAAATTTATATTTTCACAAATAACACCCATTTTAATAATTAAATATTATTGAATAAAACATTCGCAATTCGCAAATCCAACCATCAAATTTCCATATATAAACTAATATGTCCGTTGAAATTCATAATTACAAGAACACCCTCGAAACTGTACTAATAAAAAAGACCGTACATCCTAAGATTATAACACTCAATCTCGACAGTAGCAGCAGTGGTGGCTGTACTGTTTTAAATTCTTGTACATTAAATTCAAGGGCACGTCACGGTCATTTTGGAAAAGAAATGGCAGGGTAAAAACGTCACTTAAAAATTCAAATATAAAATTTACAGGGGCTCTCTGCCCAACGTTCACTGTGTCTCTCAGCTGAAACTACTCTCTATTCTTCTTCCTCCGCCATCACTCATCCTTCTCTTCGTAGATGTAAAGAAAAGGGGTCTTCTCTTAACACCGTGCGCTCATTTATCCACAGTTTTGTTAGATGAAAACAGAAAGAAACTTTGGCCAGCTATGGTATCATGAATAACAGTACAGCGTGCTTAGTGATTGGCTCTTTAAAGATGAAAGTAAGTTGCTTTTTTTGTTTCCACCCAACTTCGCCACATTGAACCACAGCAAGATGAAAGCAACTTGTGATTTTAGCTGAGTACCAAGGAAGTAGTTAGTTAGTCATAACCCCGGAAAGACAAAACACAGGACGTAGTTTGCTTTGATAGAGAAACCAAGCTTTGATCTGAGAAGGAGATCGAGGAAGATGGGTTGCTTTTATTCGAGAGTGAACAGAGAAGAGAATGTTTCACGCTGCAAGGCGAGGAAGAGATACATGAAACAACTGGTGAAAGCAAGGCAAGCTTTTTCAGCTTCTCATGCTATGTATCTTCGTTCTCTTCGCTCTACTGGTTCTGCCATTCTCCAGTTTTCGACGAGCGAAACGGTTCTTCATCAGCAATGTTATCGTTCCCCATCACAGCGGCGAGCTCTCCCTTCGCCACTACCGCCGCCGAAGCCGCCTTGTAGTCCTAGCACTGAAACGTGGACATCATCAACGATGGCGTCTCCACTCCCGCCTCCTCCACCGCCGCCACCCCAGTCATCTTCGACTTGGGATTTCTGGGATCCGTTTGCGCCAGCTTCGGCAATGTCTGTGACTGAGGAAGAGTGGGAGGGGGAAGTTGCCACGACGGTGTCTGACTTGGCAATGACTGGGGCCGAGAGTGTTATGGCCCCGCCTTCTTCTGCAATGACTGCGAGTACTGAGCTTGCTATTGTGTCGAGAAATAGTAAGGATCTTGGGGAGATTGCTAAAGAAGTTGATGACTACTTTCTCAAGGCTGCTGATGCTGGTGCCAAGCTTTCTGCCATTCTCGAGGTTTCAAGTTCTAGTTTTTCTACTGATTCTAAATTGGGTATGTTGGTTTCTTATTTCGGTTGTCTGACTTCTTTGAAAATATAGTTTCTTACTCTTGATATTATTATTGTCTTTTTGTTCTCTTTCTTTACGTACATGTTTAGCTTCCAGTTAGATGTGCTTTCCCTTGCAGTGATTTGTGTTGTTATTGCAAATTTATTGCAGTTAATAAGGTTTATAGCTATGGATGCACTTTGAATCCGACGTGGTGGACGCGGGGTTCGTCCCCAGTTCCGAGAATGAATTCATATAGAGTGAGGATAGGTGAACAAGTTGATGAAAACAATGTTGGTGCCGTGGGAATTATCAATGAAAGCCATAATTGTACTGTGGAGCGGCTGTATGCCTGGGAAGAGAAACTATTCCTGGAGGTTAAGGTAGAGATCTGCCACTACATTTCTCTGAAGTCTTGTTAGCAAAGTACTTTTTGTCCAAGTTTCACGCGCAAATGGAAATGGAAGTTTTATCACCATAGCTTTTGTTTCAGGTGTAAACATTAACTGATCCGAAACGTGTAATTTTTGTGCTTATAATGAGAAAATTATAGATCTAAACTTAACTTGTTTTACTTTTAGTTTTTCTTCTTTTTGGGCCCAATAATGGCACAGAGAGATTTGCGTTGTTACGAGTCAAAAAGGGGTTTGGGGGCTAATGTGTATCCCTAGGACTGATTTTGGTTTTTGCGTGTGTTTCAGAACTGCGAGACTATAAAGAAAGAGCATGAGAAGAGAGTGGGCCAGCTGAGGAAAATGGAGGCGAAGAGGGCTGACTATTTCAAAACTGAGAAGGCTAAGAAAGAGGTTGAAAAGCTTGAGTCACAAATGATCGTTGCCTCTCAGGCCATTGAGACCATTTCAGCTGAAATTGTCAGAGTGAGAGAGACGCAACTCTATCCTCAACTCATTGAGCTTGTAAAAGGGTTAGTCTCGTTCAAACTCCTTTGTACTGTAGCTTATTTATGCCATTGATTAAGAACAAACAAACATGTTTTTGCTTTTCATGTACTGTTATGGTTTCCTTACATATGTAAGACTTATCATTCATTCATGAACTAGGGACAAAGACATTAAGCATTGCATGACATTGTTCTATCATTTCTTATCAATGGGAAATTACTACTGGATGATTAGGTAGCATGTGACTCAAAACCGAAGAATTTATTGTTGTGTGTAGTCTTACAGTTGCAACAAGTGAAGGCTACGCTTTGGTGTTTGATCCCTTCATACAGCAGTAGTATCACTGTTGGCAGCACATCCTTTACCTGATTGTCTTCAGTTTGCACTGTGATCTTTTTCTTTTTTCATTTTAAAATCGGTTATTGTTTTTTGGCTTCTACTGTCACTAATGGCATTTAGATGACATAGAATGAGTAACCTATCAACGGCTATCAGATGAAAAACAACTGGGATTTTTGTTGTGGGACTCGACCTTATATTCTTCTCTCAAAAATTTCCAATTTAACAGTATAGAAAATCCTTTTTTGACTGGTCGTATTTGCTTTAGTTTTTAAAGAGATGCTGAAGCTGACATTGCCAAGTACAATGTGGAATTATGACCCCAAGCTTCAATTTTCATTGATTGACTGGGTCTCACTTTGTCTTCAGAATCGAACCTAGTCTTTTATTAATTTCTTTTCTCTTTACTGTCTTCCTAAGACATAACATTGGGCCCTAGTACAATGTACAGAGGAGTGTGCCCATACTTATATTGCTTGATGGGTGTGAATTTGTGGGCTAAATGGGTGTCCTACAAGCAGTAAGACTGGTGTTTAAACCAAAAATTTCTGTCCCTGCAATTATCCAATATACCTTCTTGACATATTTTATGTAGGAATTTGGGATTGCCTAAGCTTGTTTTATGTTGACATTCTAGTTCATTTATGATGTGGACAATGTATTCTATTAGATGAAGTGACACACTAGACATTGGTTTAGGATTTGTGTACTATATGATGAATTTAGTTTTAGAGATTTGACTATTTAAACAGTGGTAATTGTTTATGTAAACCTGCAAGTTTGAGAAGTTAGGATTAGGTTTTGCAAGCAGTACTTGAAGGTTCAGGAACTTCTTGCACTGTTCTATAGATGGAGGCTGCAGTATGATTGGCATCCAGATGCTATTTTCGTCTTGGAGACTTTCCCTCTTTAAAAATATGCTTTATATTTCGTGTCTTTGATAGTCCTTTATCTTCCTGTTTCAATTAAGTGTCATATAGACATGTTTGAACACAAAAACAATGCAATTCACTCAAATTTGCTGGATTTGTAGAATGATGTGCATGTGGAGAATCATGTATGAGAGCCACCAGGTTCAGATGCACATAGTTCAGCAGCTCAAATACCTCAACACAATGCCATCTCCTGAACCCACATCTGAGATTCACAGGCAATCAACTCTCCAGCTTGAGCTCCAGGTCCAGCAATGGAAACAATCCTTCTGCAACCTAGTCCAGGCTCAACAGGACTACATCCAGGCCCTCACAGGCTGGCTCCGCCTTAGTCTTTTTCATTTCAGCAAAAGTCCACTCCCAAAATCCAATCAGGAATCAGCAATTTACTCGTTTTGTGAAGAATGGCAGCAGGCAGTTGACAGGACTCCGGACAAAGTAGCATCTGAAGGAATCAAGAGCTTCTTGACAGCAGTTCATGCCATTGTACTTCAACAAGCAGAAGAACACAAACAGAAGAAGAAATCAGAGTCTACATTTAAGGAGTACGAGAAGAAGGTAGCTGAGCTTAGATCGCTGGAGAGCAAGTATGGTCCATTTTCAACTCCTGAATCTTCTGGCAAGGACCTAGTTGGAGAGAAGAGAGCAAAGGTGGAGATGTTGAAAAGAAAGGCTGAAGAGGAGAAGACCAAGCACGAGAAGTTAGTGAGTGTCACAAGGGCAATGACCATGAATAACCTTCAGATGGGGTTTCCTCATGTCTTTCAAGCAATGGTGGGATTTTCAAGTGTGTGTATGCAAGCATTTGAATCTGTTTACAACCAAGCCAAGAATACCTGCCAGGAACAGAATGTGAACAGGATTCTACCCTGACAATGGAAGCTGGAGTTAGGAAATTAATGGCATTTATATAAAATATATATATGGTGTTATTTGTATAGATGATGCACACGCGACTTGGTTGCATGATTGATGCATAGAGTTCTCTGTGCAAATTTTGTGGAGAAGTGACATGGTACAATTCATTGCAAGGGGAAACGGTGTGTCACTTCGGTATAGGAAGTGATGGAGAAACTTCGGAACTGAGCTGATTTATTAGTTTTGAAGTAGGATTTATATACGTCTTTATGGCCTGTAATTGGAAAATGTTTCAATCGCCGAATCTTACGCCGTCAGAATTTATTAATTGTATTGATCTATGTTTCGGAAAGACAAAAATATCTTTGCCAATGTGTTTGATTTCTGTTATCATGAATCAATTTTCTGCAGAGGTCTCGAAGCTAACGAGATTGATCAGCGCACCTGCTGGGCATTTAGCCTAGGCGCTGTACCCATCCCTACAACTCTCTAGGTAAGCGAAGTTGAAAACCTCATTCCCTGGAACTGTACATTTTGAAAAGCAAAATATCATAAAACAAGGCTAACAAAAAACATACATCTGATTGAATGCAGTTCAGTCAGTGAGCTAACTAAATAAAAGTTTCCTTAACAATCTAGGATGTTGGATGGATTACTACACTTCCTAAATAGCCAAACCAATCTTTTGTCACGTTTGAGACATAAGAAAGTTTCTCTTGCATTTGGATTGTTGAAGACATCCAGAGCTGCAAGATAGTCCCCTTTGACAATTTGCATTTCATCCAGTTCTTTGATACAGTTTGCAATACTGTATCTTCCATTGCAGTGGTTAACCGGAGTCATTCTCAACTTTGAAGCAGTTGCCATTTCATGTATGGCTTCTAAAATAGAGCCATCAACATCCTTGCGACTTCTTTTCCACACGGCAATAGATACAGGAGCAGCGGGCAGAAACTCTTGATCATCTTCTATGTCATCTGCTTCCTCATACACTGATGAGTTTTACTCTTGGATTACACTCAAGGGCTCTCGATAAGAAATTGGACAAGAAATCCCTCCCTCAAGTTAAGCTGGCAGATAATGTTTCTCATTGGTGGTAGACTCAGAGAATATTGAACATAGTTTTTTGTAGATTGGGCAGCCATTGACTCTTATGTTCTCAGCATCAGGATATCCCTAAATAATTTCACTGAGAGTTGGTTACGCCTAATTAATAAACAACACAAATCAGCTCCTGTCTCAGCCATTATTGGTTAGTCATGAAGTTAAAATTTTGACTCATGAACTGTAGTTGGAATTTGCCCCAGTTCTTGCAAATCGGGCTTTTGAAGGATTTCGTAAAACCTTGTCCATTGATTATCCACTGCATTAACAAGACAATGTAATAAAAGGAAAAATACCTTGATCTTAGCCCATGATTCTTCGCTGGCAGTAAAATGCCCAGTTGATTCATTCCAGGTGAAGTCACTTCGACCAAGAAGCTCCTTAATAAAAGCATGCTGTCTTCTCAAAACCGAATACCTGTTCTTGAGTCGCTTTCTGACCAGTTTTCCTAAAGAATCCATCACAAATAAAATTCCATGCTTTTCTGTTGCAAGCATTGTTTTTTCTATTCCCTTCTTGAACCTGATCAGCCATCAAGTCTGCTAGTACCTCAGTCAGATATGCTGTCCATCTAGCCCTCGATTGACGGTCTCTCTGCCGGGATAATTGCATCCCAGCCCCATTTGGTTTTCCATCAACGCATCCATCAATCAGAACTCAGACAAATCTGAATTTGAAAACAAACTCAGTTTCAAAATACAACGGTTTATCAAGTTTCAAGATCCAAAACAACTCCATGTCAAAAAACTTCGGCTAAATCCGGATTTGAAAACAAACCCAATTTCAAACCACATCATTTTATCAAGCGTCAAGCTCTAAAACATTAAATATCAACAAACTTCAGAAAAATTTAAATATGAAAAAACTCCATTTGAAAATACAACATCCATGGTGCTTCATGCTCCAAAATAATTCCATGTCAACAAACTTCGGCAATACTTCAGAAGAATCTGAAATTGAAAACAAACCCAGTTTGAAAATTCAACATTCTATAGAGCTTCAAGCTCCAAAACAATTCCATGTCACCAAACTAGAGCACAACTTCAGAAAAATCTGAATTTGAAAACAAACCCATTTCAAAGATACAACATTCTATCGAGCTTCAAGCTCTAAAACAATTCCATCTCAACAAACTCCAGTAAAATTCGAAACAAACCCAGCAGCAAAATACAAAAATTTTAAACAAACTTCAACCTCTAAAGCAATTTGTGTCAACAATATTCAGCAAATTGGTAATAAACTTATAATTCTAGGTCACAGGAACAGTGATCACAAACGAAACAGTTATACTCTGTGAAAACAAACGACACTTAAAATGTCAAAGCGTAAAGCTGTAATTAAACTTCTATGCAAAACCGTAACGAAACAGAAACAAGGAAGAGATTCACCTTTGATAAACATTGACGATCCAGATGCCATCAACGATATTCGCTTTGGCTTCGATTTAGGAATTGCTTTCGAGGTGCGAGGGTACATAATTTCATACAGGACTGCTTCTGTCTTCGTCTTCGTGCATTTAGGACAAAAATCCAAATTTTGCTAAACTACCCCATTATTTTAGTTTATTTTCACTTCCCTTTAACGCAAGCATCTTCACTCTCCATTTTCCAGAAAATAAATTTGTTCATCGTGTATAAATTTTCATAGATTGTCTCCTTCATTTATGTTTAAGGAAGAATAAAAACAACAAATGAAAATTACGAGGAATTTGATCCATGCGGGTGAATAGAATCACGATGGGAACTTACCTTCGAGGAAGAAGATGTCAAATCTACCAATAAACATGATATCAGTGGATTTACAGTTGTTTATTCTCATATACTGTCTAACATTGCATTATCTATCAAAATAATCTTATTCTTCCACTAGTGTTTTCATAAAAATCATATTTTTTATTTGATATTTTAATTATTTAAATAATTTTCTGTAGAAAATAATAATTGGTATTGATTTTAAGAAAATACATGCATGTTCCACGTGAGAGCGAGCGAAGCTCTCGTCAGTCTTCTTCAGCCTTCAGTTCACCCATCCACCAAAACATACAGGCACTTTCACATTTCATGAACATCTGGTTTGTCCTTGTGTGTGTAAATATGAATATTACGCCTTTACGGATTCGAGGCCCAAGCTCAAGCCATGAGACAAAGCCGTATACTATCCAGCCCCACTCATTTTTCAAGAAACAGAATTATCGTCAACTGGCCGAAAGATTGGAATTTTTCATGTTCCCCCATCTTCATATACTACCAAATTTTTGAAGTCAAGAAATCCCTTCCCAAGTTTATGTTTTTAGAAAACTCAAAGTAACTTTAATGATAACATAGAGCCATCTCTCCTATATTATCAATCTCTCTTTCGTTGTGTAGAAAATTTCCTAGAGCATGAAATATGGAAAGTGGCTTATCTATGCTAAATTGCAGAGTAAATCCATCGACCGTTTCTTTGGAGGAACCGAGGAAGAGAAGGATGAAGCTAAATCGACCAGGGGATGCAGTGTAGGTCGGGAGAGAGCAATTGCATGTCTGACGTCAAAGCTTTTGCCAGCAAATCAATCTGTTCAGCAGTCGCAGTATAATGCTCTTGTCTGCATATCTTAAAAAGAGTGTCCTCAATTGCAGTAGCTGTGATAGGATTAAAACCCACCTGAAATCCCAAAATGCAACACAAAATGAACACCTGCAATTAGGGAACTTATATCCAAGAATACACATGTTAAAGAAAGTGAGCCCCAGTATACTCAAGAGACGACTGCAGCTCTTCAAAACTCCATGCCGTGTTACCACCTGAATCTACTTTACTATAGTCAGCTACCACTATAGCTGTTGGTATTTGAGTTGATCTCACAATGAGTTCCAAGCACTTTCGAAGTCAAGGAGGTTTCCAGAAACGGAGCGTTTAAAAGCGAGAGTAACGGCAGAGTGTACAAAAGCCCCCAGGACCTTACCGCTGCAGAGTAATTTAGAGAGGCAAACTTCGTGGGAAAACTACCGGGAGGTGGTGTTACGGTGTACTGTAAGAACATCGTTGATTTTAATCCAAGCGATAATCTGTACCGTACGATTGCTTTTGCGTACACATGGGCCCATGAACTTTTTACTCCAACGTGTGCCTAATGGATTTGTGGGTTTAAATGTCGTACAGTTGGATCTATTATAAAGGCTTAGAACTATCTACCGGTCCGTCTATTAACGGCTCCACCAAACGGCAAACAGCCCCCATTATTCGTTATCCAACCCCATATCTCCCGTTCTCATCTGAATTTCTCGTGCGAAGAACGGTTAGTTTACAATTTCTCGCCTAAACGGACCTACCGGCGGTCCGTCTATTAACGGCTACACCAATCACGATTCGCGCCATTCCTCACCTACCCCCCACATCTCACGTTCTCGTCTCCTTTCTCCTTCGACAACAAAATACCAGATTCACGATGTTAAATATAAAATCAACTCACCAACCACAAATCTCCGAACCCTCTTCCCTATACCCGGACCCGACCCGATTCCATGGCATTATCCACGGCAAACTCGTTCTCTCCTCCTCTGTCATCGAAAATCGCCTCCAAACGGTCAGAATTGTTAGCCCGGGTGCAGAGTCCGAACACGATTGCGCTTCGATCTCCGCCGTTGGTGCGGAGTTCTTTTGAGTTGAAACGGAGCGGTTGTTCCGTTCTGAGCGTGAGTAAAGTGAGGTCCAGGATATGCGCCAGTGCGACTCCGGTGATAGATCAATCGGTTGGTGAAGCGAGCTCTAAAGTCCAGACGATCGTTGAGGTCGATTTGGGCAATCGGAGCTATCCGATTTATATCGGGTCCGGACTTCTTGATCATCCCGAACTGCTCCAAAGGTGTTGCTTTTAAACATTTCTCTGTGCGAAGTTGTTCTTTTCCAATTTAATTTCGTTTTGATTTGATTGCTGGTAAGAGTAGGCAAAGTAACTACAATGAGCTAGGTTGCACATTATACATGCAGTGACAATCTAATTTATAGGTTTTGCTGTTGGATTAGGTCTCATATTTAAACGGAAGAAAGTAAGGTTGTGTTTGGGATTGCTTTGTGAAAGCATTTTCTGATAGAGAGTGTCTCCCAAAAAACACTTCCAAAGTTTATTTCTTGATCAAAAGCTGCTTTTAAAGCGCATGTCAAGTGTAAATTTACTTCAAATTGCTTTCATTCTTTCAGTAACTAGAATAGAAAACCAAAAAAAGAAAATGCTTTAGCTAGTAAATTTGTCACCTGACGCTGCTTTCTGAAGCAGAAATTTATTGAATACATCTTCAAAGAGCACTCAAAAGTACTTATTGATTTTATTAAACGCTTTTGATTGTCTGTTCAAACACTCTAAAACAAATACAAAAGTGTTTTTGGAAACACTGAAAGCACCATTAAGCGAACTATAAAAGTTTCTCTTTGGTTGTGTGGATGAATTTTTGTGTATTCTGCTTTTCTCTTTGTTTTATCAATAACTGTTGACTTGTAGGCATGTTCATGGGAAAAGAGTTCTCGTGGTTACTAACAACACAGTTGCTCCACTGTACCTGGATAAAGTTACCGATGCTTTGACAAGAGGGAATCCAAATGTTTCAGTTGAGAGTGTGATTTTACCTGACGGTGAAAAGTACAAGAACATGGTAGGTTTTTTTAAAGTTTTCATACTCTCAGTTAACATTTCATTGTTGCATCTGCATCAGCATTACTGTGGTAGTTGCAATGAAGTAACCATTTATCTATAGGAAAATCTCGAGAAAGTCTTTGACAAGGCTATTGAGTCACGGTTGGACCGACGATGCACATTCATTGCTCTTGGAGGTGGTGTGATTGGTGACTTGGGTGGTTTTGCTGCAGCCTCTTACCTTCGAGGTGTTAATTTCATTCAAATTCCTACAACTGTTATGGCACAGGTATTTTTGCTACTTGGTGGTGGGATCATGTTTATTGGTTTAATGCTCTTACATGCATTTTAATCTATATACTTTTCTTTTTTATTTCTTTTGTTTTCCTTATCTTGTTATTCCAAAAAATTCTTTCCAGGTAGATTCTTCTGTTGGAGGCAAAACTGGCATAAATCACCGTCTCGGGAAGAATTTGATAGGTGCTTTCTACCAGCCTCAATGTGTGCTTATTGACACTGACACATTGAACACATTGCCAGATAGGGAACTGGCATCAGGACTTGCAGAGGTTATAAAGTATGGGCTTATCAGGGATGCTCAATTTTTTGAGTGGCAGGAGAAGAATATGCATAAATTGATGGCAAGGTATAAGTTTGTCACTGTGGAATTGCAACATGATAGTTTACCCTAAGAATGGACATGCTGCTTTGTTAACTGAACAGATTAGATGAAATGTATTAAGAAATGCAAAACAAGAGGACATTGCATGACTGTTTCCCTTTCTCTTCCAATCAACCAAGCTTTATCATATTTGAATGGCTCTAATGATGAATGAACATAGTGGGACTGGCTCATTGCAGGGATCCAAGTGCATTGGCTTATGCTATAAAGCGATCATGTGAAAATAAGGCTGAGGTTGTGTCCTTAGATGAGAAGGAGAGTGGACTAAGGGCAACGTTGAACTTGGGTCATACATTTGGTCATGTAAGTTTTCTGATTTTCTATTGGATTATTTAACTGTTTAGATTGCAAAACCAGCCTATGGTCTTATTTTTGCCATCTTGTGCAGGTTAGTTATTATCTGTAAATGTGAAACTAAGACATCAAAACTTAGCTTGTAACCTGCTCATATACTCAAAACTAAAATAAATGGTGAATTTCTCTTTTCCTTTTAACTTCTTGACTAAGATGCAAGAGTGGCTTTTGACCTTGCCATATTCTATTCTGGCAAATAAACCCTTGAGCCGTGATATGAAGCAGTCAATAAAACATAGCATAAATCAGATTCCAAAAATAATAAAAAAAATGGTAAGTATCCTTCCTTGATCAACTTCTTCTCATCACGTGGCACATATTTTCAGGCCATTGAAACTGGATTTGGATATGGGCAGTGGCTTCACGGAGAAGCTGTTGCAGCTGGCACGGTTAGCATCTTCTATGTTTGTGTGGCCTGATGTTATGTGTATTACTTGTTTTACATTGTTGCTCAACGGTATATTGCTTTTCAGGTCATGGCTGTTGACCTGTCTTACCGGCTTGGTTGGATTGATGATTCAATTGTAAAACGAGTGCATGACATCCTACAACAGACTAAGCTACCTACTGCACCACCAGACTCCATGACTATAGAAATGTTCAAGTCTATCATGGCGGTAAGCGATTCAGGTTCCTTTGCAAAGCTCAAAAATTTTTGTCTTATCCTTGACATATCTCTATCCTCTTGATAATGCAGGTTGATAAGAAGGTAGCTGATGGACTACTAAGGCTTATCCTTCTGAAAGGTCCTTTAGGCAACTGTGTTTTTACAGGCGATTATGATAGAAGGGCCCTGGACGATACACTCCATGCATTTTGCAAGTCCTGATTTCCTATATGTTATTGAGCTCTTATTCCTAGTTACTCTCGATTCTAGTACCAGATCATATTGTAATGTATTTTAGCAGTTGTGCCGTATTGTTATCTATCCTCGGATTTCTCATCACTCAGTGCCATAAGTAATATTGGCAAAAGCCGATACCAAGTTGTACTTCAGAAAATATGGTGTGATTTTAGGAATTATGTCACTGCCAAAAACCACCGTTCGTTTTTCCTTTGCTATTCAGCTTGTTTATTAGAATGTACCGTGGTTTCAACTATCAGAAAATTCTTTTGCTGTCTTATGAATGGTGTCTTCTTATTGCGAAATGGCTTGTATGCTTTTGGCTTGTCGGAGGAATGCACGAACTTAGAGAGAAGGTCACAGTAATATAATAATTGACTACATATTCTTGAACTGTCTGCAATTGCGAACTTGTAGAACTGTTTATTGAATAAACATATTTATGGTAGAAGCACTCATTGACTTGTTATACCGGTGGCGTTGTACCACCGAGGCGGTCTAATTTCTTCCGAATCTAATGCACCTTCTCTGTTTTTACACTGGTTTCACATGGCGTACCCGGAGAAACATGTTCCCAACCAAATCATTATGAAAACTTTGCTCAGATCATCAAGGGGATCACAGCACATGTTTAAGATATAGAGTTTATAAAGTAGCTAAACATGTATGAAACGGCCATTTCGAACTTTGTCCGCACTCACTACACACGTTGAAAAAGAAGAATCAGTGTTATCATTTCAGTAAACAAACAAATAAGGAAAGCAAGCTAACTGACCCATTTCGGAATATGGTTTAGGTTTTTTGCAAGTACCCAACTATTAACCCCAGACAAGACTCGAAGATTTTATGAACCCAATTCCTGGATCTGCCAGCAGTATTAGACAAAACTGTGGAAAAAAAAAGCCTAATGCAATGTCAAATTATGCATTTGATATCATATCCCGGTCGAATGGTACAGAACACCGGGTTTTTCCCAAGCAATGCTGTGCAATTACAACAAAAACCAACTAGCGGTTGAATGATACACCGTTTCAACAATTTTCTGGCTACTTGGTGCACTGCAGTTTCCAAGATTGTAATTTCCGCAAGCTCCAAACGTGTTACCATGGCCAGCAAACTCAACATTGACAATCTCTTTATTATCACGACACATCAAGGTAGCCCACTTTTGGAATCTTCTAAAACTGAGTTTATAACACCGCCATCTCTCTTCCATGTATCGACACCTGAAGAATGGTTTTCAGTTATGAAGCTACAGATTATATTCCTCCTAGTTGTTAAGATTACCATGAGATTATGTGTTAGATTCAAGAAAGCTCTTGGGATATGGTACCTGATATTTACACAAGAGTGAGAGATTTTCTCTTCGTAAAAAAGATTAGAGAAAATATGATTCTGTACTTGCACAAGCCGGGAGGATTTTCCACCCAGTAACGACCGATGCTTTTACCATTGATCTATACCATGTCTTTAGACATGGTAGCTACCTCGATTGCAAGAGGGTCAGTTCCTTCAGGAGCATCAAATTAAGCCTGAAATCCAATATATAATGGTTTTCAGAAAAATCCTGAGAACTCTTGCACATATGTAACTTGTACAAAGAATTTATATTTGTGGCAATACCTTGTACAATGTAAGCGCTCCTCCTGACCCATTTGTTTTAGTCCATTGTACCTTGTGAGAACCTCCATGCATGAAAACCTGAACTTTGTATTGAAATTAGTCTGTAACAAATAAATCCAAATTGTTGAGTTTGTTAAGTTTTGAATAAAAGTTAAAGGTAATTAGTGAAAACTATAATTTATTACTAATTCACTATAAAACTTATCATTATTAAAATTTGTAGAAATCAATAAAATTAAAAAAATTTTTAATATTATATCTTCTTCAAAGATTTTATTTATTATATTTTTTATAATTAAATATAAAATTTAATAATAAATTAAGATTATTTTCTATAAATTACCGGCCATGATAATAAAAAAAATATAAAAAAATTATAAAATTATAAAAAATAATTTTTTTTTAAATATTTTTTATTTTTTTAATATTTTTATAATTTATTATCATAACAATTAATGAATAATTACATAAAATTTCTAATATTTTTTAATTTTTATTAAATTATGATGTAAAATATATATATATATATATATATATTTTTGTTAACCGAGTTAAATACAAATATAAATTTGAAATAAGTGATTAATTTTTGATTTATAGCTCTCTTTGTTATATGTTTAAAATATAGGGACCAATTTGATAATAACCCCTTCGTTAACCACAAAATAATCTAAAACCCCGAATTTAAAACCGGGTCGGATAACAACCCTGACGTGGCCCAATCTCCGAAAATGTCGTTTCAATGAGAAAAAGACCGTAAAACGCAAAATAAACAGACGAGTTTGTTGGCGATGTTTGGTTCGCTAGACGAACGCTTCAACAGCATAATTTTCCGGCCAAAAGGAGGTTCCTTTGTATCATTTTTCTCTCAATCTCTCTTCTCCATTTCAAAAAACTACTTTCTTTTCTTTTCTTTTGTTGTGTTTGATCGATTTTGGACTGTGTCTCCGGTGCCCCGTTTTCCCTTTTATTTTTTGATTGTCCTGAAGATTTGGGGTTTCGTTCAGAGATATGTTGTTTTGACGGAGCAGATGTCTAATTGAGCAGACGGTTGTGATCGTGCTTGTCCTCAGGTTTGGGATCTGAGGGTTGGTTGTGAATTTTTATATTTTAGGGCTTAAAAAGCCAAAAAGAAAAACCCTTTTTTTTTCTTTTTTGGCCAAAGAAGAAGAAATGAGCGCATCGAGGTTCATTAAGTGCGTGACCGTAGGCGATGGAGCTGTGGGTAAAACTTGTTTGCTGATTTCTTACACCAGCAACACTTTTCCCACGGTAATTTATTTTTGGCCTTTTCTTTTGTTTGCCTGTTACTTGTGTAGTTATGGTGGGTTTGATTTGGTTTTACATTTCAGTTGATTGTATTGAGTTATTAATATTGCTGTTTGAGCGTATCCGAGTTTCTGAAGTATAATGTGAAAAGGTGGAAACCTTTGATATTCTACTGTAGATGGCTTTTTCTAAATAAGGAATTTTGTGTAAAGTTTCATTTTTTAGGTCATTTTACGTATGAAGCGGGGAATAAACGTAGATTTATCAATGAATGATGTTTGCTTTGAAATTGTTTTTCATATTCGTTTTAGAATTATATTCAATCTTGTTCTCTATAAGAAATGATTTTAGTTTGGATAAACTGAAATAATACATTTCATTGTCAATTTTATAATAGGATTAGATGAGAAATAATTACGAAGGCATGAGATTTTTTTATTCCTTTAATGGAATATTTCAATGCAAAACAAATGCATGCATACTGTGTTTCTCATGTTGTAATATTGTTTTGCAAGAGGATGTTTAGAAATATAGGATCCTTACTACAGTTATTGTCATGTTGTGGGAAACAGGACTATGTGCCGACTGTCTTTGATAATTTCAGTGCAAATGTGGTAGTCAATGGGAGCACTGTGAATCTTGGGCTATGGGATACTGCAGGTAATGTTGCAGTCATCCCCTCATTTCTGTTTGCAAATGTTGTCATTGATTTATACTTCTGGGCTGAATTAACTTTTATCCTTCCTTTTTTATTTTTTTGAAACAGGACAGGAGGATTATAACAGATTAAGACCTTTGAGTTACCGTGGGGCAGATGTTTTCATACTTGCATTCTCTCTCATTAGCAAGGCAAGTTATGAAAATGTGTCCAAGAAGGTGATCATTTATTCTTTTTTACTCAGTCTTCTGTCAGTTCATTTTCAACTCAAAAGAGATTGGATGACATAAAATTTATAACATGTTGATAACTCCATTTTGGTTTCATCTCCAGTGGATTCCTGAGTTGAAACATTATGCACCTGGTGTCCCAATTATTCTCGTTGGAACAAAGCTTGGTAAGGTTTTCTTCTATTCAATTTTGTACTAATCTATCTTTATTCATTTCTTAGCATCTGTTAGCTTCTTTGCATGGAACTTCTTGATCATTATCTGCTGAGTTGTATAGCATTTTACTTAAAAAAAATCTTAAGTAAAATAGATTTTTTTTGAATATGTATAATATTATCCTGTGTCTTATGGTTGTTCCAGTCCACTGTTTTTGTTACACAATTCGAGTTTTTAATGATCTCATTTAGGCTAAACTAGCCTAAGCATTCTTCCCAGAAAATTTGATGACTAGCTGTACTATGATTTCTGATCACTCTCTCTGATGATGTTCAGGAAAGTTCTTTATCATGCGACTAGTGTACATTGCATGTCTCTCTCTCTCTCTGCCCAGCAGTTTGTATTGATAATTGAGAAGTTGATATTTGTGATGATTTTATTCTGTAGACTAATTCACCTAGAATAAAAAGTTGAAAGATAACAATGGAATGGGTAATGATCAAAGTTGATGCTTTGATAGTTATGTTGCTGCTTTATTTTCCTTTTTAATATTTTTCACAGAAGTTAATTTATAGATGATATCTTTTCTTATATCTTAGTGGGAAATAACCTTCATTCTCCCATATTGTCCAATAAACCAGATCTTCGGGATGATAAGCAGTTCTTTATAGATCATCCAGGTGCTGTGCCCATTAGTACTGCTCAGGTAAAGATTTCTGCTTTGAATTTTCTGACAGCTTGCTTTGTTAGTGTGTGTTTTTTGGCTTCCAAGAATGTGTGAAAAATTTTATTTTCTGCAATCCTTGATTTTTGCTCTTCCATTTAATAATAGGGGGAGGAGCTGAGGAAGCTGATCGGTGCACCTGCTTACATAGAATGCAGTTCAAAAACACAGCAGGTAATAATATTGCTACATATCCTAAAATTTATCCTAAATAAATCCTTTAAAAAACATGTGTTGTGGTATTCATCTCTTGGTTGATGACTTTACAACTTGGGACAATGCCTAGACATTTTTGTGTTTCTTGTATGGTATTACAAACTTCTAATCGAGAGAATCCATGGATTTTCATTACTGCAGAATGTAAAGGGGGTTTTTGATGCAGCCATCAGAGTCGTCCTTCAACCACCAAAGCAGAAGAAGAAGAAGAACAAAGCACAAAAGGCTTGCTCAATATTGTGATTGATATCAGTTGTAAAGAGATTATGACCCTCTGCCCTTTCTCATACTCTTCCTCTTCCTTCTTCCTTTGGTCTCGAAGAAAACCCAGAGGCCTTGAACTGACAAATACGAGGATCTACTTGTGAATCATCAGCATCGCGGGTGGTTTGGTATTGCTTTTCTTGGAATCGTGATTTCTAATTGTTGAAGCACAGTACGTAGTTGCCCACGTTTTCTCGACTACCAGATTCAGTATGCTTTATGTATTAATGGGTTTGAATTTCCCAGTTCCCACTTAGAAAGAACAAACATTTCCTTGTATGGACGTACTAAATATAACTTTGTATTGCTTTTGAAAGACTTGATCATGTCTGCATTATCCTATGCCTAAAATAGACTCGCTAGCTTTTGTTATCGAACATTGTCCATTCTGTGCTTTATCTTTGTGATCTATCTACCTTTTTGTACAAGCATCCCTCTCCCTGTAAAAGAAATAGTTATGATGATTCGACCTGTCTGTGTAATGCAAATGAACCGATGTTCCTGACAATTTTGGCCGGCCATGAATAAAAATCTTGTACTTTATAGACACATGATGTGGCATGGTGACCATCGATGACGCTTTGGTATTTTGAGAGAAGTGAACCGCCGTTGGATTAAGTGCTTTTGCAGTAGAAGCACTTCTTGAGAAAAGAAAAGAAATTCTTAAACGCACTCTAAAAGCTCATCATTACATATGGCTAAAGCGAAATGGATCCCATGTGCATAGTATCTCTGTAAGTTGGCCAACAGTTTCCTGTTGCAAATCCATGTAATGTTATAAGATACCCCGTATGTTAGTTACTAAATTTGCCTGTGAGCTTGACCATTCACGAAAAAAAACATCACGTATGGAATTGAGCATGGGATCAAGTTCGTATCCAGTGAATGAAATTAAGAATCAGTGGTAGGACCACACCTCAGCCCTTTTATATCACTCCAATATGAAACCATGATATCTCCTCTTTCAAGGATATCCAGCTTTCTATTCAATTCAATTCTCTAAAAAACTTCTTTTGTTTTATGAAATTTGCATGAATGGCTTCGAAAAGAATTTTCAAGGAGCTTACTCTCCAGGACGATCCTCCAAGTTCATGCAGCGCAGGTGTAATTAACTACATATGCATTAAACGAATTGCTGAATGGCTAATCTTTTTGATAATTTGTCTAACGCAAGTAATTTTGATGGAGGAATTAAGGCCCTGCGGCAGATGATAAATTTAGTTGGCAAGCAACCATAATTGGTCCCACTGACAGTCCCTATGCCGGAGGTGTTTCCACGTTGCTATTACCTTCCTCTCCGAGTACCCTATTTCAGCCTCCGAAGGTAATACATACACGTTGCTATTACTTCCAAACCCCGGTTCCCCAGTTAAAACTTTGATAGATCGAATGTAATTTATCATCTGATCAGCACAATATGATAATTCTTTGAGTTGTTGATGCTGTTATTCATATTTGGCAGGTTGCATATAGGAGAAAGTTTTCCATCCGAAAACAAAACCACAATGGGAGCATCTGATTAGATATTCTGAAGGACCAATGGAGCCCTGCACTCACCATATCAAAGGTGGTACCTCAATTCAAGCAAGCATTCCCAAAATAAAAGGACATCTACACTGTTTGAAGATAATGATCGATTAATTAGCATTAAAATTATTACCATTGCAGGTTCTACTTTCACTATGTTCCCTGCTCACCGAGTCCAACCAGGATGATCCACTTGTTCCAGAGATTGCTCGTTTGTGCTAGACTAACAGGCTCAAGACAAACAACTGACGTGTGTTACTGTGTGTTGTCTAGGTGATGAAAATGCTACTACTATACTCAGCAGTGAAGATTGAAAAACAGTGATTGCTTGATCAGAATAGTGCCATGCAAACTACTGCTAATAGCTGATACATGCCACGTTTGAAAATCCCTTCAGCAATTGCAGCTGAATACATTCTTGTTAAACGCACAAGACAAACAACTGATGTTCTGTGCAAGAAGAATCCCAAATAAGAGTGTTGGTAGTCACGTATGCAGTGATTGTAATGCAAGTAATGAAAGATCCATAATTAGTCTATATCATCCTTCGCCAAGTGACAAACACAGTCGATACATCAAGAAATATGGAAAACCAGATGGCAAGAATATACTCTCAACACCATTGCCTAATTGCATAGACTGGACTTCAACGAATGCCCATGCTTATGCCTGAATCAGATTCGTCTGAGTCTCCAAAAGATAGCACAAATCAAAATGGCATCTCGTCATCCAACAAGTGATGCCTTGATAGGTTCATACTTTTCACCCGCAGTGCCACCTTTGTGTTTCTGGAATTGTATGTACTGTAATGTGTGGGCAAAGAAAGCATCCACAGAAAGATCTGATGTACTAGAGTCGCTTTGCATCTCTGCTGTAATCAACTCAATCAGGCTCTGGATTGCAGCACCATTTATCTGCGGGTTCCCCTTCTCAGAAATAAAGATACCTGCATATAATATAACATGAGGATTTCTTCCTGTTAAAAGCTAATTCCAAACTCAGGTTGAAATGGAGGCACAGGTATTACTTGTTCAGTATCTCAACAAAAAGTGTGACAGATCCAGTGCTACCCCGAGCCACATTAGACATTTGTTGGGCAGCATTCGCTATTCTTAGTGCACGCTTGAGGCAAAGCAAGACCCTAATACAGAGAAACAATAAACAGTCTAGAGATGCTTTATCAATGACCAGTAATGATTCCTAATTATTTTCATTACCAACAGTATCTGAAACACAAAACCCTCATTGCCTCTTGCCCCAATACCACCACCCTGGCAAAAAATAAGAAAATAGAAAAATAGCCTCCTCCAGCAAACCATCTTTAATCCAGCAGGATAACACCTATGTCTAGCAAAACACTGTAGCCCAGTACAATTTCTTGATTAGAAAACCAGAGTTCACAACCAATATAATATTTGTACAGAGAGATGTAACTCCACATAAACAGTAGGTTCATTAAAAATAGGCTTATTAACAATATTAAACGTGTTGAAATCAGGTTTCCTACAGCTTGTCTCCGTTGTTGACGTCAAGTACTACTAAACTCTAGAAAGTTCACTTGATAGGCTTCCATTTATGCAAGCAGCATCTTAAGAGATCAAATATACAGCTTGAAATACCGTCTTCGTAAAAAGTCAGTTACATGACATGCACATAATAAAGGACAGGCAAGAGCATGTGCATATATACTTTTAACTGTTATAGCAAAAAATAAATGTATAATAACAAACCTCTCTCCATCTTTTATGTTATCCTGATCATCTACCCAAAAAAGATGTGCGCATGCATAGACAGCTCTGCATTGATCAGGCTTCTTTAAAAGTTTCTTAGAATACTGCAAAGGATATAGCTTTGTAAGAAACCTGCCAACCCAACACCACAAATAATTGAAATGCAAAACAATAATTACCCCTGTAGCCTTGTGTGCTAGAGTATCCCTGTTTTTTACACCAAAGACATGCATCCTCTGAAGAGTTCCAAGTATTAAATGTACTGCTGTCACTTGTGCTCGAGAATCCTAGAGTGGAAAACATTTTCAGGAAAAGAAAATAAGTAGAAATTACTCTTGTTTGGCGGCACATTTAAAAGAATGATAACAAGGAAAGAAAACAGGAAAGAGATTACTCTCCATAGGTAATCAACTTACCGAAATTTCTTCTTCATACAAGATATATGCTTGTGTGAAAAATTCATATGCAACAGGTTCTAGATCACAGTCATTTGCAGCCTGATTATTAAGAAAACATTGAGAAGTACAGATTAGATAAAATATGCTTCAACAATTGGTCCTTTGAATATCAAAAGATCAAAAATGAAAACAGACCTCTGCACACTGCAAGTATAACCGTAACGCCAATTCAGGTGATGGAACACTATAAAGTGTCTCAATAGTCTGAAACAGTCAGCCATGAGCATGATCAGATTTATTGCACATGCAGAAGAAAATTCAAGACTAAGACTTGAGCCAATTGATTAGTGTAATTTAACAATAATCAATGCAACAGTAAATGCATATGCATTATGTCCTACAAAATTTCAACTGCCATCCAACCATTCTCCTCTACACTAATAATATGTGAAGAAAACTCACATTCCTTCTTTGAAAGAGAATATGAAAATTTCCATTACCTGCAAAACCCTTGTAAGAATATTTTTAGTAGATCTTATAGAAAATATCTAGCAGAGTAGATATGGCATAAGGTTTTAACAGAAGAAAGCCTCAACAATTTAACTCCCACTTTCCTTTAATCGCTCCCAATAAACCACCCATTGTCCCCAGATTTATCAGTTCTCTCAAATTACTACAATAATTAAATCAAATCCTATGAAGATCTACATCTTGTTACATGTGCACAGGCATGCCTCAGCCTCTAATGGATATATAATCCCAACAGAATCCACAATATACTAGCAGAGCATCAATCATGTAAACAACTCTAACATAATAAAAACGATTGATTCTTCTTGGTTTTCTTCAATGCAAGTGGTTGTTTTTTGCATATTGGAATTGATAGATAGGTTATATCAATAAAAAGCTACCTGATTTAAAAGCTGAAAAATTTTCTTTGGCGAAGTTGATCCCTCTTCTCCAAAAGGATTTTCATCAGGGCCTTGAAGCTGCCGAACCAACTGTACATCATAGACAATGTAAATAGGAATAACAGAAATTTGTAGAGGAACAATTGATCCCGAAAGCTTAAGCTAACATAAGCATTAACTATATCCATCTTGTCTATACTCTAACCATGAAAGGCAGCAATATCAACAGCATACAGCAGGTGACTAGCATGGGACTACCAATAACTAAAATATTACTTATCTCAGCATCATAATAGCAATCTTAGTAACTCAAAAATATCAGCATTCACATAAGCTGAAAATATAAAACACACCTTCAGAGAAGAAAAAACAAGGGGAGGAATGGTAAATGGCAGATGCTTGGGTCCCCCAGTCAAAATATGCTTCCTCACTGTACAGATGATCTGCAACATATAACAAGGATTAAGCCATTTCCACAAAGTCTGATAACAAAGGAGTATATTTAAGCTTACGAGAAAAAGAGAAAACAGATAGAGAAAATTACCAAGAGAATGTGTCCTATTACAGTAGAGAAGTTTCCAGACAGACTTAAATACATTTTATGCAAATTAACTCATAGGATATTACAGAAGCTTATATCAAAAAATTTAAATTTCAGATCACTTGATACATCAGTCTGTGCTCTTTGGTTGATCAACTCATAGTTCCAAATCAAGAAGTTCAGTTTTTTAATTAATGTCAGTAACATCAGTCACCCCAGCAAGTAAATTATCTCCATTGACTTTGCATTTTTCATGCATAGAATATACAAATCACTAGATATATAGTCTGCGCTCTTTGGTTGATCAACTCAGTTCCAAATAGAGAAGCTTAGTCAACAACACCAGTCACACCAAAGGTAAATTATCTCGTTCACTTTGTATTTTCTGACCATAGAATATACAAAGTCCAAAAGAATGCTAAAAATACCATTAACTTTCTGTTAGGCTTCAATCCATTTTCCAAGTTTTGAACAAACAAATTAAAAGCTTAAAATGAAAATGGAACACATATCAAAGAGGGAAGAAACCTTAATCATTCAACCCTTAATAAAATTAGATATCCATGTTTATTTGAAATTGATGCAATAGATATATGAGATCATAAAGGTGAAACAATATTTAACATGTATTAGATTAGACATCCAGGGATATTTGCAGTGTCAAATACCTTAAACATCTCCTCTGGGTCATCATTCTGAAGCATCTGAATAAGACATGCAACAGAATTCTGCTCTGCCTTGAAGTCTTCATCGTCAACCTAAATTAACAGAAACAGATACAAACCATGTCAGTGAGAAAACTTCCAAATGTAATGGCTCAATTCCAGAAGCAAACTAGACAACAATACCAATCGACAAGAATTAGGAAGGAAAAGTAGTATATATTGGTGCACTATGGGAGAAAAGAGGCTTCAATAGATAACAAATAAGAAAATTAATACTACAGAGAAGAACAATACACAAGCAAACTAGGCCAAAATAGCAATATATTCATCAACAGGAATTAAGAAGGAAATGTAGCATATATTGCTGCAATATGGGAGAAAGGCACTTTTACAAATATCAAATAACAAAATTAATACTACACAGAAGTAAACTTTGAATAACCTCTTCATCAAGAGCCCCATCCAAGCCCTTAATAAGCCCTTTAATTAATTCAAACAATGTGTCCACCTACAAACAGAAACAAAATAAGAGTGACTAGAAAGCAAAAAGAAAACATAAAACATAAAAGGAACAAAATCACATCGCCAAAGAGCATGCTTGAAAACAAAGGATAAGTGGATATATAATGGGTAGAAACAAACCTTGTCAGCAGTTGAAATAGTAGTGTTGTTTTTCATAATGCTCTGTATTATTACAGTTGCCATGACTTTGTTTGTTTCACTGTCAAGGTATTCCATCACACTGGTTTAGTTTGAAAGCTTCAAGACAGTGACAATGTCATTATATTTATCCAGTGGAGCACTTAAAAGTGCAACAATCTGTTTTGTTGCTTTGCTGTCTTCAAGTTTTCCTTTGCCAGAGAGTTTATTAACACATGCTCCCTGAAGAAAATACATTCAAAAAATTACCCACATGCTGAATTTCATTTATAATTTTCTTTACAACAAGTACCCCCGGTAGAATTCCTTATTTAATCACCCCCCATGACAATAAGATGCAGACCTGTGTGCACAACTATGAAACTCAACAATACAAGCAGACCTTATTAAGTTGCACATTATTCATTCATGTAAAAATCCAAGTTATAATCTGATCTTGCAAAGAGCTTCCATTCCACTCCCAAGCTCAACTTCAGAAAATGGATTTCTACCTCAAGAATGCAAACTTAATCCATCATAAAGAACAGTAGCAAAAATTCCTTATAATATGCATTCATTGAGGCATAAATTAATTGATTGACACCTCATTTCTTTTTAATAAAGTTATTTAAACAAATACACTATGGTATTTACTTATGTAGCACTTTTAAATTTAACATTGAAGAGAACTAGTACGCATTCATACACGTATTTCCTTATTAGCTAAGGATGGCAAAAACTATAGACAAACACCTGTAAACTTAAATGGTAGTATCTCAGTGACCTGTTTTACAAGGCATACCTGAAATGCGGCATGCATATTCAATTGAAATTTGAATAGATACATACCAGCACTTGATCTGCATAATCAAGCCGATCAGGGTGCACATGGAGAGTAAATGTAAGAAGAGACGAATACAAAGTTACAGCTCCGAGGATAGGCATGTCAGGCTGTGCTTCTATCACCTGTATTATCACATAGACATCACAATCCCATTTCCAGCTACCAAATACAAGTACATGAAAAATATCTTGCAATGAAAATGGAATGTAGGTTAAAAGAAAAAGTTTAGAAGGAAAACAAAAGTTCCAAAAAATGTATAGGAGAAAACTGAACATGCACACAAAGCCCATGTGTTGCAGATTCAATATGTTCCTTCACTTCTACATTTTTTATCTTTAAATTCCTTAGGGATAATACACAGATTTACCTTTCCTATGGCATTGTTCAACTTGGAAAAAGCTTCTACTTGCAAGAACTCAGGTAACACTTCTGTGCTTGAAGCAGCATAATTTGACAGCCTTTCCATTAATCGAGAAAGGACGGTCTTGATGTCAACGGATGGCTGAGGAACACAAACGCAAAAAGGTAAGAGGTTTAAAAATCATATTTGTAGGCTGAAGTTCATTGCATTTATGCCTTTAACATCATTGAACTAGGAAGGAAAAACTCAAATTAGATGCAAAGGGCCAAGCACTATTATTGCATGAACTACAAAAACATAAAGATTCAACTTGTTGCATGGAAGGGGACAAGGTACGAACTCTGATACCAACAATGCACACCAAATTACATACCTCAAGTTGCGGGAAAGCACCCAACAATATTTCAAGTGTTTGCAAGTGGTACTCATCAGGGAAGACTTGAATGATGCAATCCATTAGATAGTACTGTGCAATCTCATCTTTACAATTGACAACCTGCCAAAGTAATTGAGATGCAGAACCCATTGCTAGCTAGCAAATAAATGTTAACTACTATAAGGTTCAAACAATAAAACCTACTACAAGGGAACTATATGTTTGACAGACCTGCTCCAGGATTCTAGGAAGCACAGTTTCCTTGTACATATCAAGGTCAACACCCTCTATCTGACTAAGGACATGCACATTCTTCCCAACCTAATTAGAGAAAGAGGAGCCAAAAGCAAAGCTTTACGTAAGTGTGTACTGAGTTGAGTGAAAATTATGGCAGTGAAATTAACCATATACAGGTTACTGATATTACAAGATCACGTAGCTCACTCCTTTCTTTCTCCCGTTTATCCTTGTCCCGGGCCGGTCCCTGCAGACCAGAAAGCCCGACAGCAAGCCTCAACTCAGGGTCAGCTAAGAGTATGAATGAATCACAAGCAGTATAACACCTGCATGACCAGAAATCATGCCCTCATGACACAAATTTACCTCCATGACATGCAAGAGATTGTGGAACATGCATGCCAAACATGAGAGCAGGTAACAGTCCATAGATGTTTCAACCAACCTGATGTTGCATCCGCACCCATAGTTTGTTCATCTCTGTGAAGTTTTGGAGTACAAACTCCATAGCGTCATTGACAGTGTCAGCATCCCTGCAGAAACCAATAAAGCAATCTAAAATCAGGTTCGTTCCAAATAAGCTCACTATGTCGCTGATTCCAAACATGAATAAATGATATGTGACTTGTTCAACAAAAATTGAACAAGGCAGTTAAACAGCATAACAAAAAAGGGAGGGAAAGAATGATAATCTAAATTTTGTCAATCAATGACAACAACTCAAGTAAAAATTCATAACCTCTTAAATTCTAGTGATCCTAAAACAACTGGAGACAGAAAGTTCAAACAATTGAAAAATAAAAAGAATTTGAAAACAAAGATTGATGATTTTTTCATGTAAGTTGAAACACAACAGCTGCAACCAACAATACTTAGTTATCAAATAATATGCAACATGGTCAAGAGCACCAACCTCTACCACTTAAACATGGAGAATTAAATGATCTTCAAATTATTTGACTTGACAACCATCGAATATCCTTACCCTTCATATTCAGAACCAATGTCAGGTAATTTATCCCTGCTAACTTGTGCGAGATAACTCCTCAGGAAGAGCCCACGTACAGGATGCTGAATACCACGGCACATTTCAACAAGATCTTTAAGAACATCCTTAGCAGGCGCTTCCTTGGATTTGATATAAACAGATCCTACTGTACAAAGAAGATACCTGATAAAAATCACAAGAACTCATAAATTGATGGAAAAGAAAATATTACGCTAAAACAAATAGAGTCCCTCAAATTGACATTCCCAACTGCATTAAGAAGCACACACTGCCAAAACAAACAATTGGCATCCAAAAAGCATAATAAAAGATGTTTCGGCAATTCACTGACCCGCATATCAATGTTTTATTTAACAGATAATTCCACGTACAATCTAGGCAACAGGTTTCCGGCATGCTGCACAAGCTCGTACAGATCAATAATAGAACAACCACGACGAGTCTCTTCCTTAAAGAACATCTCGAGCTTCCTCAACTCATCAAATGCTCGCATATCTATTGGGTCAATCAGAAATTACATTGCCTATTTCGATTAAAAAGAGAACAGAAATTGCTCGATCCAACACTACGGTAGAGTAGATCATAGAGTACAGACTTACAGAGTTGATAGTACTTTTGCGGAGAAAGCTTGGAAGTTCTAAGCTCAGATAGCATCTGAGCAGAATATTTTAAAGCATCTCTGACATCATTCGAATCCTGAGAAAACATAAATCACAATAAATATTCTAATTAACAAACATAAAATTAGAGTTTCTATGAGAAAATTCATGTACTGTTCCTCTTTCTAAGTCAGCAAAAGATAATTTACTTCTCCAATCATTTGTACTCCAAATTTTCCATGGAAGCAAAGAGAGCTTACCAGAGCGCGATGCATGTAGAAGGCGTTCTGTTGAAGGCCGGCAATTCCGGCTGCTAGCCACTTCTCTTCGCCTGCCACTCCGTCCACCATCATTTTAGTCTTCCTAATCGCTGCGGAGTTGTCTAACGAGGTTGAGTTGCTGCGAAGTACGAACCTCGACTGCCCATCAAGCCTCTTTGGCTTGAAAGTTACGTTCTCAGTAAATCTCCACCGTTGATTCTGTTGCGATCTCTATTACTAATGCCGTGTTAACTTAAAACTAAAATCGGGTTCTTTAACAACTCTTTAGGTGGGGTGGTTCTATTAACTGCTGACGTTGATTCTTAAGCTGAATTTTGTGTCGGTTCTCTTATGTCAAACAACGACGACATGTCGTACTTGAAATTTGTGAGGCCAGTATTTTTCATAATGACTTCGCACGCGTGTCTCTTTGGTTTATATGACGGTGGAGCGTGCCGATATTAAATTTTCTTTTAATTTTTAATAAAATAATAATACATAATATAATAAATAATTAAAATTATATTTTAATAAAATTTATAAATTAATTTAAATTTTATTATATAAATTAAAATTTTTAAATATAATTTATTATTTTTTATTAATTGTATTCTGTATTAATATTTATTTAAATAAATAAAATGATACTGATTCAAAACATAGGTTGCAGTTGCACAGTTCATTAATTAGACTGGGAAATGCAGTTGGGAAATGGGAAGTTGATGTTTTGAATTATTAAAGACATCTAACTTAGAACTGCACTCTGTATTATTAATTAAAATTGCCATAATCCAATCGTTGCTCGACCCGATTTCGTGACTGAAGAAGATTTTCCTGTATATGTCGACACGGCAGCACTTCATTAATAAGTTAGAATCCCTTGCCACTCGAAAGCTGGTTCTTGCCTCCTATGGGGCCTGACTTCTCGGATGGATATATAGACTACGTACTTGCGTCAACATTTTGCCAGCTTTTCCTGCATCTCCTATCACCTGAAGAATAATTTTCTCGGAAATTAAAACAGTTTCCCGGAAATCAGTCATCAAAAAAGGCATTAAATTTCCCATACGAGAGAATGAAAAAACTTGCAACTCTGTAATGCATCAGGCGCAACAAGAGTAACTAAAAAATGGCATGATCCATGTGCAAGATTCTTACAAATTGAAGGAAAGCAGATAATAAATATATTAACCTACCAACATTTACCTCATAGTTAACTAACAACAACTCCTTACTTTTTGAGTACTATAAATAACCCTAGTTCCCTTTCTGCATGTTATAGCCGGAAGGCATAGCTATTTTCTCAAAACCCTACAGTTGCAGCTGCTTCTTTTTCATCTTCTTCTTTTTCGGTTGTTGTTTCCATGGCTTTCTTTGCTGTAATATGTTTGTATGTAATTGGAATGGCAGCTGCGGCAGCAACCCTGCCGAAGAACCAAACAGTGCCGGCGGTATTTGTGTTCGGAGATTCCATAGTGGATCCGGGCAACAACAACAACGTCAAAACAATAGTCAAGTGCAATTTTCCACCCTATGGCAGAGATTTTATGGGGGGAAATCCAACTGGAAGATTTTCCAATGGACAAATACCTTCAGACATTATAGGTATATCTATATCTATATATGTATATATCAGAACTCTGTGTCGAATTATTTTAGATTAATTGTTGAACAAGTAAATTTCAGCTCAAGGATTCGGTGTAAAGGATCTCTTGCCAGCATATCTTGATCCCAATCTGCAGCCTGAAGACCTCGTCACTGGCGTAAGTTTTGCCTCTGGTGGAAATGGATACGATCCTCTAACTGCCAAAATAGTGGTATATCTGATAACATCTATTCTGATCTGTATCATCTGCTTTTCTAATTCTTTTATTTGTTTCTGATGTTCAAGTACTTCATGGCTTGTCAGTCTGTGCTATCGTTATCGGATCAACTAGACTTGTTCAAGAAATCATTAACGAATATAAAGGCAACTGTGGGAGAAGCGGCAACAGCAAATATACTTTCCAAAGGCATTTTCATTGTGTGTTCAGGGAGTGATGATATTGCAAACACATATTTCTCGACGCCATTCAGGAGAACACATTACGATATAAATTCATACACAGATTTGACAGTCAGTTCAGCTTCAGGTTTCTTGCAGGTATCTTTAACTTCTTCAGGAATATCTGATACCAACAGTTCTTACAGACAGTCTGCACATCCACGGCGAGCTGTAAATGATTGATGAATAAATACAAAATAAAAATTAATTAATAAAAAAAAAGAAGGCTTATTACTCTGATACCAATATCTGGCTTTGGGGTTTTGAACGAACTCGTATGACCTTTGAACACACACAGGGTACAAGAAAGAGATTAATGAGATTGAATTAATGGATTGAAGTAGTTGGATGTTTGACAATATGACGAGACACGTCTGATTACCTTATGTTGAGTTAACTACCTAACTGGGGGAAAACCGACGCCGTACAGGAACTATATGGTGTGGGAGCAAGAAAAATTGGAGTACTCAGTGCACCGCCAATCGGGTGTGTGCCATCGCAGAGAACACTCCGTGGAGGCAAAGAAAGAGCCTGCTCTGATTCTGCCAACCATGCAGCACAAATCTTCAATTCCAAGCTGGAACCTACCGTAGATTCTCTGAATCACAAGTTTCCAGACTCCAGATTTGTCTATCTTGACGTCTACACTCCTTTTCTTTCTCTTATCCAAAATCCTGCCCAATATGGTAATTAAAATTTAACACTTTCATAAACTTTTAACGTGGGTATTTTCATAGATCTTTGTATCTTCATTAAGTTTTAAATTGAAGACTAATGTCAAACCCCAAACCTTAGTAGTTTAAAATAACACCATGGTTCAGGTTCGTGCCTGATCTGAAGAGATTCTCAATCCCCCACCTGTTGATTGAATCCATTGAAGATCTAACATGCCTGCTTGCCTGCCAATCTGCACTAACCCATGTTTGCCTGTGGCTTCAGGTTTTGAAGTGGCAAACAAAGGATGCTGTGGCACAGGAAATATAGAGGTCGGCATACTGTGTAATCGTTTGGAGGATGCACAAACTTGTAAAGATGCCTCAAAATACATATTTTGGGACAGTTACCATCCAACAGAAGCTGCTTACAAAATCGTCGCCAATCAAGTCCTTAGCAAGTGTATAGACAAGTTTTTCTAAGATTTCACTCCTCATATTCCAACTCCTTGGTTATAATATAATTGTATTGTTCTTATGTATTTCATGAAAATCCAATAACTGTAACATTACATCGTCTAGTAAATGGCGTTTCTACCAAATTTCAGTCCTTAAGAAGAAAACCAACTATTCTTTCAAACTCGTATGAAAAAGATGTACATATACCCAGATTTGAATACATTATTCCCACAAGCATTATCTAAATCTATCAATTACTGATGCAAATCTCGAGTTCTTTACGACTGACCTAGCACTTCTGGCATTGCTACAAAACTGCATGCTCCCTGATCTAACTACAACCAGACTATAGGAAGCAAACTATACACATGGAGGATGACAAGGCAAGTGTGATAGTTGCCACGAGAAAAGGAATTAACGGAGCTTGTTTTGAGCAACAGCCTGACATAACTCATCCTCATAGAACAGAACTCGATTAGAAGCCAAAGATTTGCAAAGGGGCTTCGGAAGAACAGATGGTACTATACACCTCGAAGGGAATGCTGAATCTTGGAAAAGAACAGCAGCAATTTGTCGCACTTCTGCGATTTTCATGCGAGAAGGAGGTCGGGGACCATGCCTTGGCGCTTTTGGGGTATGTGGACTTGGCACTAAAACACCCATTCCTCCCTTGCTGCAAGAGTAATAAAATGTTTTCAGAAAGACAAAACAACAAGAATAAACTAAACAAGCATTAAATATGTGTGTGTGTGTGTGTGTTGAAACAATGGCTAAGACAACAGAGAGTTAGATGCCTACCTTACAAAAGGACAATAGTCAGTTGGCTGCGGGGTCATAGTTTTCAACATCTCCTGCCGAGAGCGATCTGGTGTGGTGTAATTAAAGTAAAATTGTCTCGCATACACAACCTGTCATCAATGACAATAACCAGGTTAATCCAACTTCAACAACAAAAATATCAAACACAGCAAGACGAGGAGAAGAGACTTACAGCCATCCTAATCCTTTGAGAAACATGAAAGACTGCCCTCAGCTGGTCATGATGCAGGTGACAAAGTATTTTAACCTCAAGCATCACAAAACAACACAATTCAGTCGCCAGGGGCTAAAAATTATTTTGTAATGAATAAATAACAAGAAGCATTAATTGACAATAAAAGCCATGTGCACAATTATATTTAATTTGTGGTTTCACTTATTTTCTTGAACAGGTTATTTACTTTAACATTTACCACTGTCGCTCCCTTTGGAGATAATTTACTCAAAAATTAAAACACTTTGAGATAGACATTCTAGACTCAATGGTGAAAATGGATATAACTAAAAATAAGCATATATCTATAGAAGATAAGATTCTTCTTTGAAGCATACACAAGAGACTTCAAGAAACGCCACAAAATATGTACTCTACATGCAGAAGTTGTGCTAACATATTAAATTTTATGAAATATGCACCAATGCCTCTGGCCTAGAAATGATATCACCAAAGACCATTGGATTCCCTCAACTGAATTCCTCAAAGAACTTGTGAAATTTATTTTGTACACAATTGCACCCATGCAAATCATTTGTAAAAACACCTACAAAGCGGTTGTCCAAAGAAAACAGATGAATGTGTCAAATACGATTGAATTTCTACACTACCCCAACTGATCAAAATCATCAACTTAGAAAATGGTTTTTTCATTGGTCTGTATAGCACATGAATATGAGTCCCAACCACTTTTACCCAAAAATATTAAACCCAAAACAGAGATTCAAAAACACGGTCATCTTTCGCAACCATATAAAACCTAATCAAAAGCTTTTATAATGAAACAAAAATAGTCGAACCACTCAATAGAGTTAGAACCAATACCAGCAAATCCATAGGAAGAGCCTCCAGCCTCGACTCTGACACAGAGTCTTCCTCTCTGGGTGTCTTCGGAGTCCTTACCAAATGATTCTGCTTGAGCAAGTCAACAGGCGATAACATTAGAGGGGTTTTATCAATACTCTTGCTCTCAATCATAAGGTCATCATCTTCCTTCTTGGCATCCAACACAGCGATCCTTTTCTTCCCCAGATCAGTACATGGCTTGGCAGCAGAGATCTTATTGTACCGAATCTGAGCAAGAGCACCTGGCTTCAGATACCGATTGCTGGAGTTCCGCAATCGCCTCTTCTGTTTGAGAGTTTTCGTTTTCCCATCTTTTGGAGATACTTTTCCCATCTTTTTCCTCTATATTTCTCTTTTATCTAAATTTTCCCCTTTTATCAAATTACTCAATCAAACATTCACAAATTGAAACCTGAAACGTGCAATTTCAGAAAATTGTTTCATTCAAAAGAAATCCCCAAAATAATCAGTTTCAATTAACAACTAAATCATAAACCTAGCAGTTAAAAGTACCAAAAAAAACAGTATATATTGCCTTGCCATTGGAAAATTAATCAAATTAAGTAAAAATGAATCACTCGAACTTACATTAGTACACGTCGGAAATCTCACCAACAATTTCCTATTGAATTTCCTGCAAAACGAAACACAAATATAGATTTATCCAAAGAAACCCAACAATATTCATCGCAACAAGGAACACTTACTAACCGATAACCAAAGCAATACGATAAGCAATACTAACCAGGAATAGAACTGAACAGAGAAATTATAAAGTGTAACGGCAAATTGAAACCCCAAATCAAGTTCAAAAGCTTCAAATTAAATATTAACCTGAAAATTAAACAAAATTTGAACTAAAAAATTCCTGAAAATAAGCGATACCAACTGTAGAGTAAGTCTAGAGAGAGAATAAATGGGGCCGCTATGGTTTGGTTGCTATTCGAATTGCTGTCTTGTGCCCGCCAAATTTTTCAACGCAGAAGCAGTTTCCATCGCCGGAAGTCAAAAACCGTAGAAAGCGAGGTGAAGATAAATTTCGTCATTCATGTACGTGGCGGCCTCTGATTGGCCTCTGTGAGAGGTGGGACAAACTTGTCTTTATTGCTTAGAGAGTTTTATTTAATTTGAAAAAGGAGGGAAATGAATATATATGAAAGGACTTATTTACCCATTCGATTCCATCGCACTGAAAAATATCGTCCGTTTGATTATACTTTCCTCGTTCATTTGTTGCTACCCTCCGGGGAATCCAATGAAGGTTAGTTTGGGAATTTAAATCTCTTTGCCTCGAGAATTAAGGCGGGACCTTCTCTTATCAGGCGGGACGAATGAGAGCATTGAATAACGAAAAGACAATAAAATTCTTTCACGCCCTATTAATTACACGTGACTGCCGCTCTTATGGTGGTTAATGCCAAGGGTATAGCAGTCCACGTGTTTGACCGAATATTGGGATGAAAACCGGGTCCACATAGGTGAATTAAGATTGACTAGACCCGGTCCTTTCTGCTTTTACCCGAATTAAAAAGGCATTGGAACAGTTAAAAGAGTGAAACCACTGTGAAAGTGCATGCACTTTGGAATCCCAATTCTCGACGACTTGACGAATAAGGACCCGCCACGTTGTCCTTTTTTTTTAATTTTTAATTTTATTTAAATATATATATATATATATTTTTTTTGGGTGGATTATCCTCTTCCAACCATGCTAATATAATAATAATAAAGGATACTGTAATTAATTTCACGAACACTTTAAAATACGGGCAAACTTAAAAATAAAAATAAAAACATGTTTAAAATATGGGTAAGTTTAGGTAGGGATGACCATGTGCAAACCGTAATGGAACTTCATGATGTTCTCTTGATGAACTTGCTCTTTCAATAAAATATTCGTTAGACTACAGTGATTACCCACAAGTTATTCTTACAAAAAGTCACTTCACTGCAGTTTGTCTATCTTTAATTTCGCCATTCAATCTTGCTCTTGCATGCGGTCTACCCAAAAACTCCTTCCACCCGGTCGAGCATGCCTTCTTATTTACGTCGTTGAATCGATAGATCAAATTTTGATAAATTTTATTAGTTTTAATCCACTGAAAGGCCCCACGATATGGACGTGAAACAACCACAAAACGATGATGATAGGCACGAGAGGTGACTCTTAGACTCTTAGTGTAGCCAGCCCGAGGACCACACACAACTACAGTAAGGTGGCTTGCAAGAATCATGTTAATACAGATAATATAATGTAATTATTTTAAAAAATAATTATTAATTAAAATATAAATTTTATTCTTAATTAATCTATTTAAAAATACAGATAATAATCGTTTTAGCTTTGCCAACCCTTCCTTTTTTATATGACCTATAAGCCAACACCCTGCCGCCGCCAGCGGATTACTTCGTCAGAATCCGCTTGTTATTCATTTCTTAAATTGTTTATTATATTTACGATTCGGTTAAAAATTAATGGAGATTCTAAGTGACCCACCCACCTACTGCCCTTTTGTCAATACAGCATATCCTACTAAACACATGCACGTGAACACCGTTAAACCCTAATTACACATTGGAAGACAAGCCGCTATCTACACTACACGAAGAAGACGCTGGAGTCTACTGCTCCCGTTATATACCCAACATAAGTAGCACCCTTGAGTTTGAAAGAAACATGATGAAAGCAGTCTAACTTTGATCATAACTTTAGGTTAAGTCCGTTCAAAAGACAGCTCCAACGCACAAATCATTGCTAATACTATGAAACGACGCCGTCACATCTCAAAAAATCTCAAACCGACAAGTCAAATTAGTTGCCGTGTTTCTTCCACCTAACTTCAAGCGAATCTCACCGCACTCAACAATTTGTCTCGTTAAATTTGTGCCTAATTTAGACCATTTTAGCCACCAAGTCTTGCTTTCTTCTTAATCACAGACCAAGCAAATCTCAACCTACATTCGAACTTATTTAATGCCATCAATTTTCCACTCAATATCGATAGTGATGTAAAGCAAAATTCACCGAGAGGTTGGGGTAACGTTGCCTCTTTCAACAGTGCACCAACATTCTCCTTCTTCCCCGCGTGGGAATAACAATCAATTCAATGCCCAATTCAGAATTGATGTAGAATTCACCAAACAATATGAAGTTTATCTTCCACTACCTGCTGTGCCAAAAGGAGAATGTATAATTCGCCAACTTAACGGCCTCGGAAAGCAAAGTGGAACTCGTATTTCACCTTTAAACTTTTACAAGCAGAAAAATATATCATTGAACCAAAGGGCCAGCATCAATAAGCTATCAACAAAGGCATGAACAGAGGCAACCCAATAATTTCAATCCCTACTCGTATTATCTCAAGTACTTTCAGCATTTAAGTGCTATCACTTCGCATATGGTCGTGGATTCCTTTTGGATCGTGGAGGGTCGTGGCAATTCACAGCAGGCGACAACAAAGAGAGATGTGTGTGCACACGTGTAATTGGTTTGCATGTGCGCCCCGTCGTCGTTCGTTGGGTCCACATGGCAGTTTGCCAGAGAAGAGAAAGGATGTCGAACTATCACTGGTATATGCGGTGTTCTTTTATTTTAGTTGCTATACCAGCTTTAAATTACGTTTATATCCCTTATTCTTTACGTAGATCTTGACCGTTGAACTCGTGTTAGTGTACAAATGTAATCAACCATCGTCATTTAGTGTACCTTGATTGCACTCAACCGCCTTAGGAGTAGGGACAGCTTGGGCCATAATGACACATGGTAGGGATGAAAGGATCATGCTCTGCTCAGAAATAAAAGCAAAATTGACAGTCCCTGAAACAAAAGACACCAGCGTGCCAGCTGGCCCCCGTTGATTACAATTCGAGCCCAAATCTTCCTAATAGTCAACCCATTCTCCACGGGGCTATCATTTCCCGTGAAGATCGCTACCATTCTCGTAAATGTATACGCAGACGAAGGGTGTTACCGTACTTTCAATTGCTATCGACAGCACTAAATCCTTGTTTGTCTTCAGTGGCACTTTAAGCCATGGAACCACGAGCAACACAGAGACAAGATGACACCGAATTTGTGACGCATACTAGATAGAGAGAGAACATCGACCGATAATAGATAGAGAGAGAACATCTAAATCCATTCACCGAGAAGGAAGGAGAAGAAGAAGAAGCAGAAACTGCCGTCTGCGCAAAGCAATGTCTGGTGCTCGCAGAATTCAATGCTCTTCTTCTTCTTTCCCATTTTGATCTTTCCGTCTTGTTTTCTTCTTAAAATTTCCCAGCAGGCGAGTTTCTCATGAACATTAACTGTTTATTTTTTATTTTCAAAGTAAAAATTTATGATTTATTTTTCTCTTTCTAATTCGCTTTCTTTATGTGGAAGAGAGTTATAGCAAAGGATATTGTTTGTTTAATTACTTGCTTATTATTATTTTTTGGCTGGAAAAAAGTGTACAATGTAAAGCGTAATGGTTAATATTCAAGATTTCGGAATCTCTTAGCTTGCTTTTGCATTTTGTTGAAGCTGATATGTTCTGTACTGTGAATCTTGTTCAGCTTTTTAGAATCATTGAAGATACTGGAGTCAAAACGGCATGATTGACGAGATCTTGCCGACGAGAAGTGGTAGCTGTTGATACGGATTACAACCAGACATTGTGTGGATTACCTCTCTGTTTTCACCGGTATCAGCTCAGCATGCGAGTGGAACAACTGTTGTGAACGACGACATTTTCGATCATTTCATCTAGTTTACTTGGACGAGGTAAACTTCTCTCTTATATTCACGGTAATTACAATACTTCTTGACGAATCTTTGCACGTGAAGTTCATCTCATTCTGGATAAAGTTTAAGCATTGAAAAGCTAATCTTATTTACAGGGATTAATTAGATTGACCGTTGAAGATGGCAAATTGGGAGCATTTTGGAGAAATAGCCAATGTGGCTCAACTGGCGGGCCTTGACGCCGTTCGTCTCATAGGAATGATAGTAAAAGCTGCGAGCACGGCCAGAATGCACAAGAAGAACTGCAGGCAGTTTGCTCAGCACCTCAAGTTGATAGGAAACTTGCTGGAACAACTTAAGATCTCGGAGCTTAAGAAGTATCCGGAGACAAGGGAGCCCCTGGAACAGCTTGAGGATGCGCTAAGAAGGTCGTATATTTTGGTGAATAGTTGCCAGGATAGGAGCTATCTTTATTTGCTTGCCATGGGGTGGAACATCGTATACCAGTTTAGAAAGGCTCAGAATGAGATAGATCGGTACTTGAAGATTGTTCCTCTCATTACTCTCGTGGATAATGCTCGTGTCAGGGTATTCACTGATCTTTTTATTGTTTTTGGGTTTCTTCTAATAGAAGATGATTGCTGCTGTTGCATGGTTTCCAATGAAATAAAATTATTTGTTTTGTAAAAGCTAACAATAATGTTGTATGATGATTGCCTGATACCAATAAGTTTTGTATTTCATTGTGTTAGTGAATAAAGCTATTCACGGTGCAAGATTAATCGTTTGTTCTTATGCATTCTCATCTATTCTAATTTTTCAATCTTACATCTCATGAAAACTTAATATCAGAAAAGAAATTCATTGAGGCCTATTGGATTATGGCAGACCAACATATATACAAATTCTAGCTTTTGAAGATCCAATCATGAATTCTACTTCTTTATTTAACAGTACATGCAATACTATTTCTTCTTATTTTGTCTCGCAAATAGAAGAGAAACTGCTGTCTGCCTCGCTTTTATGAGAGTGAAATCGATAGATTGTTGTGCTCTGCCCCGACTTGTAGTTTCCTTGAGAGTATGTTTGATTGCATGTTACACCCAATTTAAGTTAATTATCTGATATTGACAGCAAAGACTGGAAGATATTGAGAAGGATCAACGCGAGTATACATTGGATGAGGAGGATCAAAAGATGCAAGATGCTATCCTGAGACGAGAACCTTCAAGACATGAAACTATGGTTTTGAAAAAAACTTTATCTTCTTCCTACCCAAACATGGGTTTTAATGAAGCTCTGCAAAAGGAAAGTCAAAAGCTTCAACTGGAACTACAAAGATCACAAGCCAATATGGATCTTGGCCAGTGTGAGGTGATTCAACGTTTGATTGATGTCACAGAAGTAGTTGCTGCAAATTCTCTTCCAGAGGAGAGTTTGCCAAAGAAAATTAGCAAGAAAATGGAGCGTAACTATTCAGACACCGATAGTGAGAAAAATCATGACTTCAATGAGAGCTCTCCCAAGAAGAGTGATACTCACACAACTTCAAGGTTTATTTTCTGTATGAGATTGAAATGCAGTCATGGGTCAATTGAAAATATTTATGTTAGCATATGGCTATATCTATACATACACTTTTATTGTTCATATATTGGTCCATGGCAATGGTCTGGTCAATAAGATAATCTTAACATATAAAGAACCAACTGAACTTTTGATTTGTAGGACTTGACCTTTTAGGATTCAACTAAGAACTCTAGCTTACCAAGGGGTGTGTGCGTGCGTGCACGTGCGCTTGCGCCAACTATTCCTTCTCAGCCATCTGTTTGGGTGCATATCATATCACTAGTTTAGTATGACTAAGGTTGTTAAAACTTATTTCAAACAGTTTTTGTAATAGACTCTAGTTTGAGATCAGGAAACACCAAAATCTTTCCTTGATGTGCTTCAATGTTATTTTTGTTCTCTTCATATGCTGCAAACAAACTTCTAAGTATGCTCTCTGAAAATTTGATGCCACATTCTCTGTCCAGAAACACATCTTCAGTTTCATCAGGACGTGATCTGCTGTCAAGGAAAGGTTCTTATCAGCATGGAGAATGGCATACCGATTTGCTTGGCTGTTGTTCAGAACCTCTTTTGTGTAAGTTCTCTCATGGTGTTGTTCATTTTTACTTCTTCTATGGACTGTTGTATTTTGCTAGTGTTATTATATTGCCTGACCATTGTGCTAACCTTAGCTGTAATGGTGGATCTGGTGATATGCCCTATATAACTGCATTAATGCTTTTCCTATTGATTTCTATGTGAACTTTACCCCTTAATTGTAAGAGGTCAAAAGATCGATTCCCCCCATGCCAGCCTTGGAGGGAGAATTTCTTTAATTTCAGTTTGTGCATGGAGTTGGGGTAGGGTTTGGGGTACATGGAATGAAAAGAAATGTTAATTTCTTAGTCTTATATTGTCACTGCTTTCTATGTGACGTAGGTTACATCCTGAACATGATTCTTAAGGAAAAAATTTTGCTGCCAGATTGCCTTTCTGTATTTTTCAATCACTTTCTTTCTCTGTTTTAAACCATGCTTTATGTTCTAGCTTCTAAGTATCTTGTCAATATTGCAGGTATGAAGACGTTCTTCTATCCTTGTGGCACACTTTCAAGGATTGCTACAGTGGCAACTAACAGACACATGTGTAAGTTGTGTGCTAATGCACCATTCAATTTTGAATTTCTAAATTATCTATCCTGTGGTCACTTATAATAGAGTTAGTATATGGATATTTATGCTTAATCTGAATGTTCGTTATCTGCTTGGCTCATGAATCCATTAGTTCCTTTTGTTTGCAAAACTTAATTTCATTTTAGAGCATTTTTCAGAAATTAGGCTAAGTTTGAGACTCTGGAGAATTTTGACTTGGGAATTCTTTTCTTGTTCTTTTAAATAAGCTGATAATCTAATTTTGTTGCTTTTTTAATGTTTTATGAGTTTTTGAGAATCATTTTCTGGAATTAGTGATTCTAATGCTCTTATGAATTTATACTCTCTCATTTTCTAATCTTGATTTGTGCAATTCATACAGTTGAAACATGCAATATTGGGATTTAACAGAAATGCAATATCATACATTAAACAATCATTAAATCATATGAATTTTGGCTCTCTGTCTTTTTCTCTAGCATTGTCAACTCAATATTCCGGCAACTTTGAAATCCTATACATGGTTTTGATTCATTCCAAAGCATACATGGCTAAATTCTGTTTTGATGATAATAGCCTCTGCAGAAGCATGTAATGAACTGATGGCATATTCATTGATATTGTCATGCTGTTGCTATACTTGCTGCATCAGAAGGAAGCTTCGTAAGACATTGAACATAACGGTACTCTCTCTCTGCCACTGGAAGATCATGTTCTCTTTATGTCATTGCATTATAGATTAGAGATTAAACCTGCCAACTGTTGTTTTTCCCTGTTTGTTTGCCTTGTATAAAAAGGTGGTTTAACTACTGTTACCTTGGTCTGTACTGCTAAAATATGATGATTTTCACGAGCATTTACTTAAGCAGGCTCATTTAAAGGATTACATGGGAAGTTGTATCCAACTGAAAAGGGAAAAAGAAAAGAGAAATGCCACAAATCAGATGATACATAATCATCTGTCTCAATTAAATGTGCCTATTTTTTATATTCTTTGTGCAAGACCATCCCTTGGGAGCACTGCTTGGAGGACTATAGCTGATACTATAATTCCCAAACTTCAACTCTTAATTTTCATTTAATTTGTTTCTGCAAATATTGTGCCACTTATTTATCTCTTCCTTTGGCAGGGAGGCTTTATTGATGATTTCCTGTCACATTTGATGTGTTGCTGCTGTGCCCTTGTCCAAGAGTGGCGAGAAGTGGAGATCCGTGGCATATATGGTATGTCGTGCTATAATTTAACTCATTGTTGTTAGAATACTGCAATTTTCTTTCGGATGTTGAACACAAAAAGGTCAAGGTGATTCTTTCACTAAGTTTTAAGGGCTACCTGGATACCCAATCATACATCTTCTATGTGGAAACTTGGAGATTCCTTACATTATCTTGTTTCTTTTCTTAATTTTTGAGAAGAAACTAAGAAATATATTGATTGAAGAAACAAAGCAGGAACATAAGCGGACCGACACCATGAAGAAAAGTTAAAAAAGAAATTAAGAGAAGGAAGAGAAGGAAAATAATCTAAACAAATAGAAGATTGACCCGAAACCCTATCCCAATTGAGATTTATGAAGAAACAGAACAATCCCTACAGACCTTTTGAAACCAAAGCCCAAATAGAAGCAAAAGTACAAACTGTGTCCAATAAGCCATCTATGTTCCTTCCTTTTCACTTTGAATTATTTGGAATGTTCTTATATTTTTCCTCTCCCTGTGTTGTTATTCCAACTTGCAGGTCCCGAGAAGACGAAAACAAGCCCTCCATCCTCACAGTTCATGGAATCATAATGGAGAAATGTAAAACTTATTTAGTTGCTGTTTGGAGATTCACAGACTTCAAAGCTAAAAGTAGAGGTAATCACTAGCTGCCGCTTGTTATATAAAATTTGTATTGAAATGCTTCTGCACCAGGAATTTACTTGCCAATATGTAAAGAAATCTCCTCCAAGATTCAGCACTTGATGTATCATAAGCTAATTCTTTTTGAGGTAATAGTGTGGTTGTTTGACTGTAAATGTATGTGATCGATTTTTCCATGGGTTGCTTTTAACTATATGTAAAACTACAATACTCACCCTTGATGAACAAATTCAGATCAGCATTTTGCTGCCATCAATTTGGTGGTAAGTGAAAAATACGTTGCCATAAGTTTTCTGGTTGTTGCACACGACTCAATAACTGCACAAAGAAAAATGTTACAGGTATCCAGCCAGCTAACAAGCTCAGGAGTTTATTCTTGTGAAACCAATCTTCCTACTAGCTTTCTCCATGTTCAGGTTATCTTTTCTGTACTGTCGCTACCCTCAGTTGTTTTTGTTTGTATCAAATCGCACTCACCGAGCACGACAAGCCCATTTAATATTATTATCGTTGGTGGGGTGATCTCGGTCTTCATGTACACAATTACTCGAGTTCATGTCAGTCTCAGTCCACCGAGCCCATTTTATATATATATATATATATATATATATATATATAAAGAGGCCAATTGGTAGATTGAACTCGTTAAAATTAGTTACACGACACCCTCAAATACTATTTATTTTAGATATTCTGTTTCAAGTTTACTCGCGGACACAACAAATATCGGATTTTAAAAATATTTAAATTCAAATTATACGATATTAGTTAAAATATTTTTTGCAAGATTTACTTATAATAAAAATATTATTTTGGGGTCTTAATTTACAGGGTTATTATTTAAATAATATATTTTAATGAATGTATTGATAATAAAAAAATATAATCGATTTAAAATTAATTTTAATTTAAAATTTATTTAATATCTGATAAACTTCAAATATATTTTCTCATCGGATATCGTCGACTAAATCAGCATCTCTCAAGTCGATCGATCGAGCAAACCGACACCCAACACTTATCTTGAGAGACAATCACGTTACGCCACGTAAGTAATGAGCTGCATTCCCTCCAAAATCGAGCTCTACGTTTTTCTATATAATGAACAACGTTCGGCAATTTCTTCTCCAAGAAAAAGAGTTGCACTTGTCTTCACAGTGGAAGAAAGCTTAGAGTTAACGTTGTAATTTTCTCTCTGTAAACGATGTCGTCTCCTAAGAAGATCATCATACTAAGGAGCTCAGACGGCGAGTTATTTGAGGTGGAGGAGGCAGTCGCGCTTGAGTTGCTGACAATCAAGCCCCTGATTGAGGACAACTGCGTCGATAACTGTATCCCGTTGCCGAACGTGACGAGCAAGACCCTGGCGAAGGTGATAGAGTATTGCAGAAAGCACGTGGAAACTCCCATCATTAAGGATCGCAACGACCAAAGTGTTGCTGCTGATGCTGGTAAAGATCTCAAGAGATGGGACGCTGACTTCGTGAAGGTTGACCAGACTACTCTGTTTGATCTCATTCAGGTTAGCATTCTTCATCTCTTTGTTCATTCTCTTTTAATTTCTTTCTTTTTTTTTAAGTTTCCGTCTAAAAATTAGGGATAAGTTTATTAAGCTCTTCAAAATTGGCGCTTGTGGCTTATTCCTCTTGTTATCGCATGTACTTCTATGTTCGTACTGTAGATTAAACTTAACTTTTTGTAGTATAATCTTAAGTAGAGAGTTGTGACTTGTATGACCTCTTTTTTTATGAAGGTGTGGATCATATCTGAAATTGATTGCTCTGAACTAACCCTTATTTTATGTGGCTTCAATTTTCCAAAGTGGACAAACCTGTGATCCTTTTGAAATAGGGTTGCCCACTAACAATGACGGAGGACTTTGTAGTTTGTGATGAGGTCGTCTTATGTAGATTCTCTCAGATCCCTTTTATGCAGGAGGAGAACAGAGGGAGAACATCCAGTCTTGAGTTCTGGTTAGTGTCTTTGGTTTTAAATTGACTGTTTGTACCATTGAATGTTTGTCGTCTCGTTTGTTGCCTATTATACTGCGCGTATTTTCTCACTATTTGTTTTGTTTCTGGTTTGTGTGCCTGATTGCTTATCGATGTTTAGTTTGACTGTGATGATTAGAGCTTTTATAACTCAAAGTGGTTTAATATTTGCATTGCATTTTGCAGGCAGCAAACTACTTGGAAATCGAGGGGCTGCTGGATCTTACCTGCCAGACTGTTGCTGACATGATCAAGGGAAAGACACCGGAGGAGATCCGCAAGACATTTAACATCAAGAATGACTTTACCCCTGAGGAGGAAGATGAGGTTCGTAGGGAGAATCAGTGGGCTTTTGAATGAAAGTTGTTAACAAATATTATAGTTGTCATGCTATGTTAAACATGTAGATGCAGTTGATTACTTTTGTTTTGGCAGTTTTCCCCGATTCTGGGTTGATTTGGTAGCAGTTGGGCATCCTTTGCTGCATGCCATTTAAATATTATCCTTTGCTTCCGTCTTAACTCGAATGTGCATCTCACAGTTGTGTTATTATAAGTTCATTGGTTTACTTGTCCTAATTAAACAAAAGTGAACATGTTTAATATCAAATTAGTGTTGCAACGCAACCTATATTTGAAACTGTTTGATTGAAAAAATTACCAAGAATACCAATGCATTCAGACACTGAAATAGTGTAATGTACATGGTCAAAAAAATCTCAAGGATGCTTCAAAACGAGATTTGAAGTAAAAACCAGAAAATGGGCGTGGATTTGAAATAGTTGTAGTTGTTTAACAGTTTGACGTCCTTTGAACAGACAAATCTCTCTCTTTGCTGTAACAAGAAGACGAAAATGAAATCGACGAAAACGAAAGGCTTTTGGATTCATTTGCATGTTTGTGTTTAGAATTGAGTATTGACTTCAGTTTGATCATCGTCATGAACACATATTACTCTTTCTCTCCTTTCTCTCGGATACGGTTTACACTATCTTTGACTTTTCACTCGACGTTCGACTTGTTTATTAATTAATGGGCAGCGGCGGAGCTAATCGTATTTGCACTGCAAATCGTATCACAATTTAGCCGGACAGCATAAGATTCAGAATAAACTGAGCTTTTGGTTATACGTGAAATAGACGATGACGTTGCAGTTCAACATCTAGCGAAGTTGAAACGATTATACATAGGTTAAGCAAACCGCTCTTGCTTGGTTTCTCGCGTTAGGTTATGTGAAGCCCTAATTAGTGATTCCATTGGCGTCTCCTTTCCAGTGAGTTGGGTGTCTAGAATTATAAATACATACATAAGTGCCATTAATCTACGTTCAATGCTAAGACAATTTGGTCATAATTAGATTCAGTTCTGGATTGTTGGGTGGAAAATGGGTTATCTAATTGTTGAGGAAGCTAGACTCTGATAATGTCTTGACACATCATTAATCCTAAAATCTTGCGCTGATAGGAAAGAGAAAGACAATACTACTTTGACTGTAACATTAATTCTTTATCCATAAACGACGATATCGGATTGGCCGTCCGGGATTTCCTGTTATTAACTAAAACAATTAATGTGATAGTAAGCATGTTGAGGAAGAAAACTTCCAGCAGGGCTGACGTATTGGCGATATACTATATGGGTATGTAGACTGAGTCTTCACTCTAATGCTTTATATCACTTTTTTTTTGTCTGTTTGTTAGGCTTAATCTTCATTGTTGCTGATGAAATCCCTTACTTGTTGCCAAAAGATGTCAAGATACTCGATGAGGCTGTTGAGTTCCTAAAAGATGATGCTAGTCCTAGATCTACTGCTGCGTAAGAATTGAAAAGGAGACATTGATTGTGGAGCTTTGTGATATCATGCCATGAAAGATTGACTACTTTTTGGATATTTATTCGAACCTTTTCATATTGCGATAGCTGTGAAAATCTTCTAACTGATCTTAGATTTCTCGTGGGTCAGCAGCATATTACCAGTCTTGGTCGAGCATAACTAGTGTTAGAGATTTCTAGATGTCCAGTTCATCATCTTCAACTACTTTGTTGTTCTTGCGGAATATCTTGTGAAACAGTTTCAATATGCAGACGAGATATGAACTTTATTTACTTCTTCAGTCCAGATTTCACGCTTTCTGTATGTGCAACAGCTACTTGGTTGATTTTGACTTGTTCTTTAGTTATTCCTGGAACCACTTTTCAGAATACATCTTGAAACTTACTATTTACCTTTGAGATAACATGTTTCCAGCCTGCAATATTCTTGGAACTCAATCCCATTCAGATGGTCTCTGCAATAAAGTTTCTTATGGAATGGATTTCTGATCTATCAAGTGCCCTTGACAATTCACCAAATTTTGATGTCCATGGATGTAGAAGAATGCTGTGAGGAAGCTCAGATAATTCTTAGAATTCACCTTGAAGGAATATCATAAACAGTGATGAAACTTTTGTGACAGACGTGTATTTCTATTTACAAGATTAAAGAATACAGAAAGGTTCAGGTGTAATTATCTTGTTTAGGTGTAACCAACAATGGTTGACGTTGGACTCTCCCAATCTAACAACACTTATAAACAACGCAACACAACTAAGTGACACACTCTCTGCAACTAAAACTCTTATTAAAGATCAGTTAGAAATGCTAATCCTCTATTAAACACCAAATGGTTCTCAAGAAATTGGTCACCGTCCTCTACAATTGGATCAATCTACGACGGCAGCCGAGGATTAAACAAACATCACCATACAATGTGATTGCGACATCTGATGTTGTTCCGGAAAAGGTCAACAATGGAGGTGGTCTAAGCTCTCTGGGTAGATCATGTTTAGCTGCGGAGGATTTTGAGGGCGAAACGTGTTGCGTCTGTTTGTCAAGATTGAAGGAAGAAGAAGACATGCGTGTTCTGCCTTGTTTGCATAGGTTTCACAAGGCATGCGTGGATAGTTGGTTGAATGCATGGACGAAAACTTGTCCATTGTGCAGGTTTCCGATGGTTGAAGAGGTGATATTTCATAGCAGGGAAATGCTTCCTGATGAAATGGTCATTTGGTTTTCTTCTTTTCACGTTGCTGGATTTTAAATTGTGAAAACCTCGGTGCAATGAATTTGGACATGTAATTACTCCCACAAACAAACGCAAGCATTCTCAAACCAGACATCCTATTCGCTGGACGACAACGGAAATCTGATTGTTTTATATTCCAAACAGTAGACGATTCTTCAATCCCGTTGAGAAACATTCCTAAGCCAACAAGAACAAAAGAGAATCACATTTTCAATGGCATGAATAAACAGTGACAACAACACCAAACATCCCACACATGTAACAATTAATGGATTGATCAGTTCTTGGAGCAGATCATTAGATTATTCATGTGCTATGATTTTCTTTCACTGATTTGTCGGCTCATTTGTTTTCAATTTTTTAAATTAGTAAAACACATTAAGGATGCTTTGCCATCCTCCGTGACTGCGTTAAAGCACTTTTCACCCGGACTTTCAATTAATGCGAAATCAATGTATTTCAGGCGTATGAAAGTGTTTTATACATCGACACGGAATAATTTCTTTTTAGTCTGAAACTAATAGTATTCGCTGTAGCTTATTAAACACAATCTTAAATTCATTTTGTTGATTATTTTTAAAAAAAATAACAGTGACTCAGACAAAAACTCAGATCCCATTACCCTCATGGCCTCAGCCTTGAGTCACATCAGCCGACCTAGATAATTATTTCAAGATCCAGCAAGAATCTAAGCTACAGATCTTGGAAAACACTAACACTGAACAGCCTTAAACTCAAGCTCTGACAATTGCACATGTAAGAGATAATCTGTGGATTATTACAGTTTCCATGATCAAGTCAATTGAAACGAAGGAAATTAAATCAAACCATGAACATCTTTAAACTTTCAGTTCAGTTCCATTACAAGCTTGCACCGATCATCTGCTATATGCTTTTCACAAAAGCTATTAACAGAGAGAGTCGGAAACCAACCAGGGACGTCCCCACGAAGAATTCCAAACTAACTAAATAATTCCAAGCCACTGAAACAAGAAAACAACTGTTACTTTCGTCTTCTCTTACCGTCGCCTAGCTATAAGGTAGAAAAGAACCTTGCATAACCAAAATTGTGAATTTCCTTAGAAAGGCGGACTGGCTGCCCTACCATACCAGCGCTTTCTATGATCTTGCTCGGCGGCCTCCAACCGCATCTGAAGAACAAGAGTAAACAAAATAATACAACATCTTGTAAACCAATTAACTTAAACAAGACCAATTGTTTAAATGTTACCAATGCTGTTTTCCTCCTGAGTTGTTCATTCGCTTCAGAAAGATAATAGACTTCCCGTTCCAACTCAGCTGTATAAGCCTGTAAAGAACGGAACCAACATATTTATTTCAGAAGCTAAATTAAAATAATCCGAACAAGATAATTGAAAACCGTATACAAAGTAGAAATAGGAGGCGAAGTGTTATGTTTACCCTTAATCTTTCTCTTGATCGTGCGGCAGATTCTCGATTCTTGTTCTTGCGCACCCATCTGCATTCAGCAGCATCATCAATAAGCGGCCTCTTGCCCCTTCTACATGTGTCAGCTGACGAGGAACCAGAAGGCGAAGCATCTGGTTCTGACGGAAGAAAACTGGGCGGTAAAGAATCGGTTTCCGGCATAGGAGAAGAAGAAGCTAAAACTTCGGGCACAGACAAATGAAAACTGTGGGGCACACGAGAACCAGATGCTAAAGCTTTAAGATCAGGCAAACTAGAACTAGAGGACATACGAGAACTGGAAACCAAAGCTTCAGGCTCTGGCAAACGAGAACAAGAGGGTAAAGGTGAATAAGAACAAGGAGGTAAGACTCGACTAGATATACCCGCTACCAAACGAGTAGCGGAAACAGATGATTCATCGTGAAAACAAGGTACACGACCACGAGAAGACGATGTAAGAGGTCTCAGGAAACGAGGACCGGAACTCAACGGTTCGGGAAAACGAGAAGCAGATGTTATAGGCTCCGTGAATTGAAAAATAGAAAGTAAAGCTTTAGTATTGTTGTATAATGAAGTTAAAAGAGTTGGAGCGGGAGGACCGGGGTTGGATTGCAGATTAGGGTTGCAAAAAGGAGGAAGAAGATCAGGGTTGCCAGGAAAATGAAACCCACCCGAATGAAGATTGTAACCAGGCGGTGAGGGGAATATCGGTGAGCCAAAAAGCGTAAAATTTCCATTTGGTGGAGGAATGCTCTTATTGCTGCTTTTTTCTTCACGAGCGCAGGATGCCGCCAGCATGTAGCGTAAGACAGAATTCACTAGAGCAGAACCGCCGAAGTAAACGTTTGCAGAGGACTCGTGTCCTTTAAGGGTAGAATCCGAAGGATTAAGGATACCCGTCTCCCCGAAAATATGCTCGATGACTGAGAGTTCCGTAGACTTGGACCGAGACTGGTAAGAGAATGTAGGAGATAACGGAAAAGGAATAGCATACGAAAAAGCCGGAGTATGTACCATGTTGGCGTTTGTGTTTTCGGTATTAATAATTCCTTCAGCAGGCGAAGTATCGTCGCCATCTGGGTTTTGCAAGAAAGTGCCGGAATCGACGGTGCCGTCGTCGAAACCTTGGGATGATGACAACATCGGAGAGAGCACGCACAGAACAAAGAGATAAAGCTAAAGTGTTTTGATTCGAAGCAAAGGTGCGGTTGGGTTACCTAGAAGATGAAGACAGACCTTTTTCAATTTGTCAGAAGTTCAAAACAGGATTACAGGGCTTCGTACATCTAATCTTCTGAACTCGGATATCATACTGTCAGCAGCTTCAACTTTAGGCTAAGCTCACTTCTTTCTTTTTTGGTATTTTTTTTTCTAATAATTTGAAGATTTGATGGGTTTCAATATCCTTCGATTTCGTCAATTTTCTCCAACAACCCATAAATATTTGACGACCGTAGAAGACATGAAAGAGAAATAATATTAATTGCATGAGAAGGAAAACAATCTACCTAACAAACGGTTACTAGTTATCGTTGAGGTTCACCCAAATAGGAGCTAGGGTTCTTGCCGAAAGGTTGGAAGAATGTTCCCGTACATTATGGCAGTTAAAGAGAGGAATTTGGCTCTTTGATTTGCCTTCTACTCCTGGTAATAGCTAGCTAGCGGCATTATGTCACGTAATGTTAACTGCGTCTGTACTCGTGCAACGTCAAACTAGCTTTAACTTCTCGGGGTTAATTAAATAAATCTTATTTATCGCGCGAGAAATTGCTGAAAAAAGTTGCGGGTCCAAGAGATTTTGAAGCATGACAACATCAAACACGAAAGAGTGATTGGTAGAAGGAACAATAACAAAGTATAATTTTTGTACGGGGATGATTGGAGCTTTTAAGTGTAACTTGTCTGAGTATGAATGGAGCGTGGAAAGCGCGTGTCATTAAAATTACATGTGGACTACTGAATCACCACTGGCCATCTCATTCCACTATGCAATTTTTATTTTTATTTTAATTTTTTTTAAAAAAATAATAATAATATTAAAATATAAATTTAAATGATTTATTATTAAATATATTTATGTGTTATTTTTTAAAATTTAAATTATCTCTTCTATTTGTTTTTAAAATTTTTACTGTACCAACTTAAAACTGTGTGCATATGAAATCATACATTATCTCATCCTCATCGATAACTCTGAGCTCTAAACTTGGATGCTATCGAGAAGATTTCAAAGGAAACGCCACCGATTTGGTCTGTCACTATAGGCACGGGTGTTACTTAGCCGCAACAGCTAGGTCTGTTGAATGTTCAACCGCCATGGCAGCGCATTGTTACACTAAAGTCGATAGAACCCAAAGGAGTTTCTTTCACCGACAAGGTCAAATTCGGTTTGATATTTATTTGAAAAAAAGGAAAAAGTGTTCAAGAAGAAAGAGAAAGGATGAGAAAGATGAGAATCATTTAGTTGTCCACGAAGAAAAAGAAAATTGAAGGAAATGAAATGGAGTATAATGCCCCAACAGAACAAATGCGTTGGTGAATGGTCATTGGTCAGTTCTTACGTATTCTTTCTCTTCTGGGCTCGTATGAAATCTGGACACATGTCTTATGCTTTTGGGTACACCCTCGAATGTCAATCGTTCTTCGCTTTGCCCTTGTTGGAAAAAAGTTTCCCCAACGAGTGAATGCATAAAGTTTGCAACCACTTTATCGGGGGTTAATAAACTCAGCTTAGCAAAAACCTCAGGGCAAGAGCCAGTCTATTACTTTTATTGACGAGGAAAACCCATTTTGATTCTTGCTTTCACTTTCAAATCCAATTAGGAAAACCCCATGTGTAATTTTTCGTTTCTTTTCCTTTTAACCCACGTTGAATGAAGTGTAAATGCAGTTCTTTTTCTTGGAATGTTCCCCAAATGAAATGCACATACATGAGAAATGGAACCCAGTACAAATATGAGTCATAGGTCATGTGCTAGTTCCTGATGCATAGCTTTGTCTCGCTTTCAATTATGAAAGTTCAAACTTTAAAGCAAAGAAGTGCAAGGTCATATCTTCCACCTGCAATTTTCAGGTCACTCAAACCGGGGGTTCCAGAAAATATACACGTTACATTATTACTAGGGCGCGATGATGCATGTATGCAAATGTATGAATGTATATTTATAGGCATGCAGACATGCATGAAAAAAGAAGTAGGAAATCGGAGAGTTGATTGTGGTTAACTGCTGCTTGCAAATTGTCTGTCATTCACGCGAATGCGTATGGTATAGGTTACAAATGAGTAGTCAGTCATTGGGGTGATTTTCTTCAACAGTTTTCCTTGTTGATTTGTGTGTTGCGTATGCACTCTCGTGTACATACTTGTTTAATATCATGTCTCGATGGGAAAGATCAACAAATAAGATGTGATAAAATTTGTAATCAACACTAACGACGAGGAGATGTGAATTCTAAGAGGTAATGAATGAGTGTGGGTCTGATTCATCATGTAAGCACGTCCGCTGGCCACGCGGTGAGAAGAACGAAAATGAAATTTCATCAAACATCCAACTGAAATCACGTACTTCCACTACTGTTCCCAGCAGGCATTGTAGATGGATGCTCATGTATGCATGGATGGTTTTGTATCATATGACGGTAACGACCATGCATGGTCGCTTAAACCTTACCACGATACAAATGTAAAACAGAAACCTGAGAGGGAAGTGTAGAGGGGCAGTCAAAACTCGAGAGAAAAGAGGATTGATTGGAATCTATCAAAGGATCGATCGCAGAAGAGAAGAGACAACTTTTCAGCAGACAGCTGTCTGCTCTGTATAACACTATCCAAAACTCTCAATAGTATACTCAGCTCTGGATTCCATTGCACTCGTCCCAAACACACACTCTTTCTCTCTCTCTCTCTCACCGCACACACCGTCAAAGAAGAAGCAATGTGTCCCGATAGATCGAATTTCATTGGTTGTGTCTTTTCTCGTATCACTGTTTCTTGTCTTCTTCTCCTCAACAACAGCGTACGGGCACAGGCCAATGCACAGAGACTGACGGAATGCCAGAATAACCAGAAAAAAAAATAACTTCTGACTCTTCTCCACAAACCCTGATATTTATTTTCTTTCCTAGGAGATGGGCATTTTTTATTCAGTGATTCATCATTTTCCATTATTATCTTATGTGTGACTCTAATAATGTTCACATATCTGGTTCCTTATTTATTGATTCAAATATTAATCGAGAAAGAACATTTTTACCCTCCCCCTCTCATGTTCTATGGTACTGTTTATGTTACGAATTATTAAAGAATCTTTGACTCGCATTGGGTGTTGCTGGTTTTAGTTCTCATATTTTACAGAAAAATAGTCTCTCTTGATCCGACAAGAACTGTGGACCACTGGTTACAAAGAAGAGGCCGATCATAATCGTGGGATCTACATCTACAGCTCGTTCTACAGTAAGTATAAAGGAGTTGAGCACCAACTAGACCTTTCGATAGAAACCAGCATTTACAAAAGCGCTTTCTAAATAATAATCTCATATTTTTTTCATTGCATCATTGTTCTGTTCTGCTTTTGATAAAAATCCCATCCAGAGTGTAGCTGGCCAGACTTTATGTCCCATCATGGGTACATCTATGTTCCCTCACGCAGGTCAGCCCAAAGCGCTTTTAGCCTGATGAATTCCAGCCTGCCAATCTTTCCTATTTCAATCATGCTTGTTTTTAAAAATCCTAATTCAAGCCACATATAAAATTTTCTACTGGTCCAGAGTCCAAATATCTTAAAGATGCATCAAACTATAACACTCTTTTGAGTAATTAAGAGGATGATTCTGAGTGTTAATCGCCAGGAGGCCGACTTTGGTGAAAATCTTCAAAAGAATTGAAGAATGAATACGTATATAGAATGCAAATTATAAATATAATATACGAAAAACTGAAAGAATAAAAAAAACAGTAATAATCTAATAATGTAACAAGAACTTGAGTACTCATGGACCAAGGCGGACGACCTGTAGAGCATCCACCACCGAAGCCACGACGTAGTCAGTCTTCTCCCTCCCTACCTCCCTCCAATACGTGAGCAAACAGGAGTAGATGGTGTCACCTATTCCTAATATTTGTTGGCCCCGTAAAGATTAAAAAAGAACCTAGGTGGAGCATTAGGGGATATAGAACCAAAAACTCCCCACAGATGAAACACTATGCTTGACCACGACGACCGGGGGTAAAAGGAAAAGACAAGCATCCAGAGAAAACCATGCATCCTAAGAACCATGCTATCTCACTCATAACAAGGTTTTTTTTCTTGAATTTTCTTTTTTTTTACCTTTTTTTTATGATAAGTTGGTTTTTTTTTAATTTTTATTTTTACTTTCTCTTAAAATTGTCTTCCTACTTGACTCACCAAAGATCACGTTTTCATCAAGCCACGTCAAGACCACTATCTTAAAAAATTAAAAAAGAAGGCCCAAGACATTCACCGCCGTGTCCTCAAAACCCTCCCTACAGAAGTTTTTCCCAAGTTTAGGCGACTCTAGTTTGCATTTCGAGTAGCCTGAATGCTGACTTGCCCTGTTCCCGCACTTGACTGATTAGTCAAATCCCCAGAGGATGACCTACTCATTGCAAATTCCGCTTGATTTGGGACACTACTGTGGTTACCAGTCTTCTGCTCCAGTGACAAACTCTGGACATGGGCAGCCAACATATCAGGAGTGGACTTCCCAGGGCTTGGGATGTTGGAATACTGCCCCGGTGGCAATAACCACCTCATCCAATCATTCCGCCTTCTAATCTTATCACCCTGAAATCAAGTCCAGATTGAATTACAATTAGTGAAACGGAAAGTTTGATGCAATGTCAATTGCACTAATTTAAATAAAAAGGTAATGTTCAATACACTTCTTTACTTTGAAACTAAAAGACTATTTCATCGTAACAAAAAAAAACTTTGTAGGTCTACTGGTACAGTCACCAATATGAAAATGAAAACAAAATGCTTCATCCAAAAGACAGGGATAAAGGTAGGATGATTCTTTCACACAAGTGAACATTAGGAGTTGATTGGAGTGGGAAGTTTCAAAAATCACAAATGTCTCTATAGTCATCCTCTAGCTAAACCTCATTCTTCCTTGCCCAAACACAAATGTCTCTCTGTCTCCTTTTCTATCTAACTATTGTCTACATAACAAAATGCTTTGAACTAAGCAAAGCCACTCGAAAAAAGAGGGTTAGTGCATACCGAACTTCTAGCTATATTTTTGGCTACTGTAGAATTTTCCAAAAGATGGTTTATTAATGAAATTGGATTTGATTGATTTTTTTAAGAAATGGGGTAGAGTGGAATTTTAGGTTTTTGGGGTAAAGATTTGGTAGTATTTGGGAGCTGAGTTTGATTTCGCGCAAGAGTCTGCTCTCTTCATTTCAAACAAGTGGAAACACATCTGCTGCAGAAGGTAAGGCAGAGTCTCTGTAGTTTCTCCATTTTTTTTAATCAATGAATCTCGCCACCAATGATGAATTGTCACATTCTCAAGAGAGTATAAACTCTCGCAACATGAACGAGGCAAAAGGGTAATTGGCACATCACAAAAGTCTATGGCGTATCATCATTAGCATTAGAATTACAAGGGTCACAAGTATTTTAGGCTAACAGATTAAGATGCATGACAGTATTTTACCCTGTTAATGGAACCAATGAAACATCACAGAAAACAAATGAATTAAAACCAGTGCAAAAAGGCAATTCCATGAGCTTTCAGATGGTGAACATTTCAAATTATACACAATCTGGAAGGAATATTATAAAGGGTACCTGTACTTCCACAAGAGTTGAGCTCCGCATAGCATCCAATATAAGTTGAATATTATCAGTCAAAAGAGAAACCTGAAAAGAAACCACAGGAAGATATTTAGTCTCACATTGATGGTGAGGAAATGATCTAGCACATGTTCAATGCTGCCGGTGGATCCAATATTAAATTAATTTATTATTCGTTGGCTCAAAAAGGACAGAATACCAGTTTTCAAATACAGTATCCTAAATTGAGAAGAAGATTCTACAAATTGGAAGAAGAAAATAATGGAAAGACAAAAAAAAGTTCACAAAACAAATACTAACTCTGAAATTATGCAGGACAGATCAAAGAATGAAGAATTACTTAAATCAACAAGAAATTAGTAGACATGGTCTTAGATTAGAAGCAAAAGAATGCAACAAAGTTTTAAAAGAAAACTTTCACTACTGCAAAGACGGAATAAGCATCATCATATAATTTGGTAATTAACTTGGTCATATATTAGGAAAACCAATAACCCAGAATATCAAGGACATTAAAATAAAAACTTCATCGACTGTAAAGCAGCACAAAATCAAGGTTACGTGTAAATAAAATTAGTCTTGGATTGAACTAAAATAGACTGTAGCATGCATGATCATACTTAACCAGCAACCAAAAAGAAATCAGTCTTGGAAATTTAAAATCCTAGAAGCTTGATGAAATATACACATAAACATTTGGAACAAAAACAGATAGCAACACTATGAAATAACAAAGAACTTAAGGTTTGAACAAATATAAACAACATATCCCTGCAAGATTGCTACACAAGGTTAGTAAAAAATACATCAGTGATGAATCATTGTTCTTGATGTCTGTGCGTGTAATGGACCCAAGGCCAGTTAATATCAGATTCCAAAGTACAGTAGCAGTAACAGCTTAATTCCAACCACAACAACTGCATTAAAAGGTGAAAGTGTTTCTTCAGTACCAGCAGAAAACTAACAATCAATCCCACAGACAAGTAAAAAATGCAGCTGGCAAGGAGCACAGAATCAGAGTAAGGACAATTAAAACAAAGGAGAATATTATATGAGGAGAGCTTTTCAACAAACTGATTTACTAAAATTATTAAAAAGAAAATAGGAAGAGGTTATCTTTTCTTCCACCTTCATTTCAAGGAGTCAATAGGATCTTCTTAGCAAAGGCTGGATGAAACCCTTCAGCACCAAAAGAATAAGCAGAGGAAAACTAATTTTGTACTCAAAATAAAATGGAAAGAAACACCTAATTAAACAGTTGTTCTACCAAGAATAGGAAAATAATGCTACCTAGGGGTTAGAGAACAAAAGTACCTACTGTTTTATATTTCAATTAGAAATAGGAATGAAGGTTATAATGAATCCAATAATTGGCATGTAAACTACCAGAGTAAACAAGGTAACATTTACCCCCAATTAGATTCCAAATTGACATCAGTCATAATTTGCATTTGTATCGGTCATAGTTAGTGCCAGTCTAAAAATCAACATAGTAAATTACACTCTTGCTGAAAACTGAAATTGTCTGATAATATAACATGAAAGGATTGTTGAATCAACATTGCACAGATTGATAAACAAAAAAAGAAACCAACAGCAATATAATTGGACGGGTATGCCATGCCTTCTAACAAGGTAACCTATCAACTTCAGTATTAAGCTTAAATGATGAGTGAGTAGAAGTTCATCAAACTGACAAAATAAATATTGGTTATACAAATGTTATTGAATAACTTTGTTCCAATTTCTCAAGATTAAAAGCTAGGCCTTCCACAAATCCTCAGGCGACTGAATCATATGGCAATAATCTCATAATAACATATTAGGACAAAAGAAAAACCAAAAGAACGAAATTGAAAACAAACAAAAACAAGCTGATAAAGTATTTTCACTAGAGTATAAAAATAGAACATATATACATATGCAAGGAAATATCATAAAAAATACCATTTACCAACCAAAATCAACATTACCAAGGGCATTTCTATTGTTATTGTTATTAGCATTAAATGTGTTATCCCAAAGGTCCAAATGAAATTGTAATATTCAAAATAACAATCCATGAGGTTATGACCCATACATGACCAAACAATTTGTTATAAAGCCTTAAGCAAAGAAGGCCATAAATGATCTCATGTAACAAAAGCCCGTCAAAGGATTAAAAAAAACTCACTTTTTTGAATCCAGCTATTAATTTAATGGAAACCCAGCCCTGCTCATCCATGTTCTGCCGCAAGTATGTATCTTTAATTAAATTGTCATTACTGCAGTAACAAAAAAAATTACACAATTCAACAGTAGTTAACATTGCAGCAGATTTGATATAAAGAAAATCACAGAAAATAAACTAACTACAATTACCAATGCAAAAAAGTAAACAATGGAAGGATTACCTGAAATAATAATCTATTTGACTCAGAATTCCAGAATGCAACTGAGGGTCCAGAGCAGGGAAATATAGGGCATGATGTGGAATTGGTGCAACAAAAGGTCCGCCTCTCAGTGCCTCCGGAGGTGGAGCCGCAACATAATACACAGTAGATGCAAAGTCTGAGAATATATAGTGACATCAGTGGAGACCCCAAAAATTGAAATATGGAACTAGATATAATGGGACTTACCATGAAAGCCAATGGGGCTTCCAAAAGGCCGCATTGGTGGGGGCGGAGGTGGAATAAATGAGGCAGAACTAGGTGGTGGTGGTGGTGGCGGCGGCGGAGGCGGATGCCTGATAAACTTTTGAAAACCTCTCTGTGGCTGCATGTGAGCATCTCTACCATTAAAATTTCGATGAGAATTCCAATCTTGATTTCCACGGTCTTGATCACGCCTACCATAATTGTGATGAAGAGAACTATCTCCACGACCACTGCGGCTCTTGAATGAAGCACGTTGATGAGGATGATCATTACCACTGTGGGATTGTGATCCAAATCCACTCTTTTGTGTATGGTCTCTGGAAGGGTTATTTGAGGGACCTTCAACTAAAGGACCCTGTGGTGCTGGTGTCTGAGGGAGACCACCATTAGAAGATGTGTTGGCACCATTGCGCTTCATAGATCTCTGGCGTGTTGGCACTGTATGGTTTGGAGTTGAATTAGAGTTTCCATTATTGCTAACTTGTTTCTGTGATGGTAAATTCACTGTTCCAGTACCCTAAGAAAAACATAGAGAAACTTTTCAAAAGCTTGCTTCTACTCGCCAAGTCTCACCAAAGATAAACTTATCCAAAAATTATTATGGACTCCACAGGAGCATATTCTATAATCTATAGGCAGCAGCAGTAGTTAAAGTGAATATATATCTATATTTGTCTCTAAACCACTTCCTTAGCAAGTGATGACCAATCAATGCATAATTATATACTTATCCTATATTAAGAATGCAATTAAATAAGTTATGTCATAAGTTGCCGTTGATAATAACCCAAGAAAAATATTTGAAAAATAAAGTCAACATTTAAATACAACTAAGCTGAAGGAAAAGATGAACCCTTATTCAGTATGAACATATACAATGCAAGATCCAAAGCTGACGAATTTCAAATTCTTTATTTTTTTTTCCAAATACCCAAATAACTAAAACCGAATTCAAGCTAATCAAATGCTAACTTACTAGCTTGCTATAAATATTTATTTTATTTTTAAAACATAAAAATAACAAAAAGAAGTCCAGTCAAATTTGAAGCTTTCTCAGCAACCAAACAGAGAAATCAAACCTGCGAAATAGATGAAGATGATCCATCCGCTAAACCTTTCAAGGAATCCGAAGACGACTTCGTCGAAGAAGAACCTCTAGTAGTCTCCGATAAAGCGGGCCATGAGTGGGCCCCCATTACCGGTCCCACCTCCGCTGCCCCATTTGATGGTTTATTCCACGCCGGCCTCTTGATGCCTGCATTAACATTACCACATTCTGATACACCCTCTTCCTCCGCCGCTAGCTCAATCACAGCCGTTGATTGCGAAGACAACGACACCGAAGGCGATAAAGGAACGGAGGCGATCGGTTCCGATTCGCCCCGCACGACTTCTATCCACGCTGCTGAAGAAACTACCCTCGCGGCGCCACCCCGTGATTGGACGCCGGGACTACTTAAGCTATTTTCTACGGAAGACGACATATCAGAATCAGTGATGTCGCGAGCGGTAGCCATTAAAAAAAATGCAAGGGTTAATCTGTCCGCGTTACGACAACTTCTGATCGACGATGAAATAGAAAATATAATTATTCGTGTTTTAAAATAGAATGACAAGAAGAAGAATTAGGGTTTCGAATGCAGTGTCGTTTTGGGTTTCCAAAAACCAATTTTTTGGGCTACGCGATCGCTAATCGCTGCGTTAGAGACCCGAACAGACCAGACAGACCAGCGATGGTGGCTCTCTTCCTCCGTGTTATTCTATATATTTTTGTTTTTGGTTCGGTTGCTTATCTCTTTGGAATTCTGGGGATGCCCAGCTTCGGTCGCCGGTTTTACTTAAATAGCCCGCCGGTTAGGGGTATCTTCGTCATTTTACAGATCACAGTTAGTTTCCTTCTCATATCAAATATATGACATAATATCCTTTAATTAATTAACAGAAAATAAAATAATTTTTAAGAAGATATATATATATATATATATATATATATATATAATTTGAATTGCATTATTTAAAGATAATTAATTATTTATTTATAATTTTAATTACATTTAATTAAAAATAAATCACTCTCCTAATAAAGTTGGAATTTCCTTTTAATTGGTTGGCATCCGTATCTGCTTTTACCAATATAGGTATCCAATAAGTGCTTCTTTCCTAAGTTGTTTCTTCCAATCATCCCTCTGGGGCCGTAAGTGCTTCTGGGACTGCACTAAAACAAATGCTTTCACACTTTTAAAGTAATTTTACCTTGGGTCTAACGAACAATAATTGGAGTTGCAAAAGCAGATACTGCAAAACCTGCTTGAAGGCACAAGTGCTTTCAGGGCTTCCTCCGACAGATTTGGAAAGAGAAGCCATGAGTTTGTTGAACTGTGAGATAAAGTGCTTCTTCGTCTATGCACTATGCAGACTGTATTGAATTAGTTAAATATCTTTAGTAAATGAAAATCACTTCCAACAAGTTAATAAGTACTTTCTGTACAAATATTTACAAGTGTGTTCTGAGAGAATACTTCAACATACTCTTTTAGAAAGTACAGCAAAATGAATAAGTGAAAAGCTATTAGAACTACTTCTAAGGGAAGGAAGCAGTTTTAGCATTGTTGTGGAAAGTGCTTATCTGAATCTAACTTGTGATGTAATGCTTTATAGACTATTTACAAAATGAATTCATTGCTCGACAAGTAAAATTAAAATTTCTGTTTTGATCAGTATCGATTATGAAATAAGTGAAAAGGTATTACTACTCCTTCTAGTGAAAAAGGTATTTTGTCTTTTGAAAATGGTTGGCATGGCATCCATATCCAATACGACTGTTTTAGGTAAATATAAGTGCTTCTGCGTGTGCGGTAAGTTGATTGTTGAACCATCAAAAGCAATTATTCCATTATATAATCTCCGGGCCAGTAGTCGGTCTGAAGCAAAAATGACTAGCGACATCAAGGAAGGATAAAGCAAGATCTCTGCTTCGGGGCATAAGCGCTTCTGGATTCTTATAAGTGAAGCCGTTCATTATATCAGGCTGTACTGTGTTTATTGGGCGACAAACTAATGGTTTTACTGCTTTTGTTAGAAAACGCTCTCTGAATGCACTTTTCCATACAAATATAAGCACTTTTCCATATAAGCATTATTAAAATAAGTTGGTTTACAATTACTTTCTCAATAAGTTTATATATATCTTTTGTAATCAAATCAAAACCTTGTTTCACACTTGTGGGTATAGATACAAGAGCTTCTGCAGCAAGTTCTTTGCTTCATAGCTTTAAAGTTTATTCTTGTGTTGTAAAGTCCTTTGGTCAAGCAATCGGTAGTTGGGGTGGTAAAAGAAACTAAGAGGTAGCAAAATCGATCTGCTTTAGCAGAAGTGCTTCTTTCTATTGGGTTGTGATTAAAATGTCCATTTCAGGTAACTGTGAAGTGCTTCTACACTAAGCAGATCTCTTACCATTTCAACTAATCCCTCTATTATATGGTCGTTTGGTCAACGAACTCTATTAACACAAAACTTGACTTGTTTCAACGCATCAATAATTATAATTTTTTTTTACAAATAAAAATTAAAATAAATTTATCTTTAATTATTTGTATATAATAACTTTCAATTGTGATTATATATTTTTATTTTTATTTTTTAAAAAAAAATGAATCATAATTACAGAGCAAGAGCAAAATCTACTTCAATGCAAGGGCTGCGATTTTTATAATTTAAAAAATTTGGCTCAAAGGAGACTCGATTTTCTCAAATCTCAACCATGTATTTACTATTTTATAATGTAAAAGATAAGTGGTGTAAATTATGCATTGTGCGTAAATAAAATTTGATAAATAATAGAAAACGACTAATATTTATGTTTAAATATTATATATTTTTTAACGTAAAATTAAAAATAATTAATAAAATATTTAAAATATACAATAAATAATTTTATATAAAAAATTTTAAAAAAATTCGAATAATTAACCTAATGATGAGATTATTAGCGAACAAAGCATATTGTGATTTTGTCCACATGCATGTATGAACGCCAAAAGATTATTGTCATTAGGTTTCAATTGATTTTGGGCAATAAATTTACATGCACGCCAAGGGGAGAAAGATTGTGGAATGTTGTTATGTCCTTGAGGAACTTGACATAAAAAAACACAGGAATATAAACCGTCTGTTGATTCTTACAAAAACGATATCTCTTCCAATAAACAACCAACACTATTTACTTGTTGTTACTTGTTTTCTTGGCTTGACATTTCATGAAAAGGGGTAATAATGAATCATAGTTTGCTTATGATTTTTTTGTAAAGGAATCCAGGCTTGTACAACTTTCGTCTGATAGGCCGAAAATTTCAGAGTTAGGTGGCCGCCAATGGTAATCTTGAAACCATCCTGCACTTTTTTGTCATTGCATATGTTGTCATTGTGGAACTTTCAGATGTCAAGAGAATTTTGAGTATCTCACAGAGTCTTTCTATGGGTGGTAAGCATTCATTGTAGAAATCTTCTATCTTCCCTCACAAATACTGGCTTCAGACAATACACTAATATGATGCGTATGGTGCATACATAACATAATCCATGTGCACTGCATGCCAAAGAAAGAAGGCCGCGTGGTTCTTATCGATAAATTAAAGGTTACAGTCAAACTGGCACTTTAATGCTACACTCGGTCCCAATATTTTGCCCATTAGGACATGTCGTTCGCTGCATATGTTTGGGAACTCTTGCTAACGAGGCTCGGGGAAAAAGACAACATTACTGTATCCAATTGGGTGGCGAGGCAGTCCCTTTCTTGCCTTTCTTGCCGAGTTCATCATGAAATTTTATTAGAGAACCATATTCAAATTGAACTCCGAAACCGAGTAGTTCACAACATTTGCTGCCACTTACAAACATACTCTAATATACACCAACATAAACATCCAAATTCAAATCCATGATTACTTGACAAAGAAACAGAGATTTCGTATGTTACACAGAGACTACCAAGGAGACGTACCATAAACTATGAAAAAGACTATCAAGATCAAAGCAAAAGTTTACAATAGTGGGCAGGTTCAAATTCTCAGGGTGAAATGAGTTGGCCCCAGTTACAGTTCTCTCATTCTGAACGGGCTAATATGTGGTATGATCACAGAACCCCATCAAGAGAAAACTGCCAGTTGCAACACAAATCAGTTACTACTTGGTCAGTGAAAAAGCAACATTTATAATGGCAGAAGCAATACGGGGCAAGGAATGAATTCAGCCAGAAGGTTTGCATCAACGTGCTTTGAGTGGATGGCTCCCATGCTCATAACTACTAAATCTAAATTCAGGTCATCAGCAACCTCGCCAATGATAGCTGTGGGTTTGCTTCCTTCCCCAAGTTTCTCTAACAATCTGAATTCCTGGAATCCACCTACATATATTTTTGGTTACATAAGTAACACTTTAAATTAGCAACTGGTCATAATTTCAGTAGGCATTAAAAAATATTCGACAAGAACGTAGAAAACTTGCATGTAAAAATGAGGTTGATACAAACCTTCAGAGAGATGCCATCGGATGCTAGACAATTGAGTTTCATGCTCAGGCAGTGATTCTCTCTGCTTTTCATTGATAACTGCAAAGAACATAAAGTTCTATTTTCCTTGAAATCTTTCAGTAAAATGGTCTGTAAGAGAAGAATTTGTCCCTACTGCTTGGTTTCCATCACTAGCATATTTCTAATGGTATCAGCAGAGGCGAGGTAACATACCCACAACAGTTATGTCAGCCCCATACTTATTTGCTAAAGCAGCAGTAGTTGCAGCAGCCTATTGGCAAAAAGTCAAAACAAAAAGTGAGTTGCTCGTGTATAGGTAAGTAAGAAATTGTGTGTTGAGAAATCTAGTCGTCAGTATTAGGTAAGACTTTGCCCTACAATTTCCAATTACAAGAGAAACAACAGTTCAAATTCCATTAAAAGCAAAAACACACACAAATGATTTATATCATTACGCTAATACAGGATTGCACCAATAACTATACTCACAATAGGAAGGTATATAATGTACTGAGACTCTCTAAATTCCAGCAAATGTTGATCAAGAAACATAAGAAAGAATATCTCCAAGATCACATAACTGTGGCATGCAAAGTAGCTTTTCTCAAGAAACAAAAAATTGTAATATTGAGGTGCCTTTAAAGAAAGGTCACCTGTCTTGTTCCTTCAGAAAGATACGGATTCTGGTCTGTGATTGGCAGAAGCAGATGCTTGAAATTAGTAAATGCTTCTGCAGCTAAGCCGACCTCGGATTCTTGAGACTTAACCTTGGCTGATGGAAATCAGATTAAAAGAACCAAGTCACCAGACATAATAAACTTCATACATCCTCTAACTTTCAAAGTATCTTTCTTAACCTTGACTGATGGAAATCAGATTAAAAGAGCCAAGTCACCAGACATAATAAACTTCATACATTCTCTAACTTTCAAAGTATCTTGCTACAAGGCCGAAGAAAACGCTGCAGCTAGAAAGGCCACAGAATATCAATAAGTTTGATCAGAAGGCACCAAGAAAATGACAACAGCTTACACAACCAAAGCAATGCAATTACTTGCTAAAGATTCGTAAATCCCACAACAATTTCTTCCTCCTTGATTTTGGTTTAGAAATATCAACCAAAGTTCCCCGTTGCAATTACTTCTTTTGCTGTCATTTTGATACAAAATGCACAACACATAATGTCTGTTTCAAGTTCAATTGAGGAAAACTTAATCGATCTCTCACAGAAAATTATAACAAATGATTTTGCAAAGGGATCAATAAATACCCGTACTTGTCCTCCATTGGAGCGGTTTTAAAGCTTTAATGCATCTACATCAGTCGAACACCAATATACAGCCTAAATTTTCACAACTTCACAACTTTAAGCCCGTCAATGAAGATTTAACAAAAATAATGCTCTTGTTTCATAATTAGCAGGACATAAATTTCAAACGATAAACAATTAGTAAATGCTATGCTGATTTTATTTTTCCTTAAATGAAAATCCTTCATTTCCCATCAAAATTTGTCAATATTGACCAAGATTTACCCACAAATTCGAAGAGCTACTCCCGTCCCCCATCAATTACTCGAGCTACGATCCTTAGTAAACCAATAAAAACACAAGATTTCCAATAATACACTACGATCACATACTACGTTAATTTCATTTTTAAAAAAGGGAAAAAAAAAGAGAACCTTTATTAGCCTACGAAAGTACCTCTATGTCCGATTCTGCATATCCTGGAGTTTTTACAAGCTTTTGACGGAAAAGACCGAGCGGCAACAGCAGCAGCAGTAGAAGTTAGCGATGGCAACATCGTAGTTTTAGTGCGCTCCGAGGTTACAACTGGAACAGGCCTAACAGCAAGCAAGTAGTGAGCGAAAGCCATTGTAGAATGTACTGGAAAGTGCAAAACAAGTGAAGACCGAAGACTTGGTTCGGGAAACTGCGGAACTTTAACAATGATTTGAAGGATGATGATCCAAGTTACGCTAGGCTAGGTGTACAGAAGATCGGTGTGTTTGCTTTACGCGTGGGCCATCCTCAATTTTGGTGCGTTGATTGCGGGATCATTTGTAAAACTCTTAATCGTAACCGTTCACTTCTGCCTTTCTGTGGATTACAAGCTTGGTATATTCTGTGTACCTGCACTGGCAAAACTCGATAACACTGTGGGTCGTTAAATATAATAATTGTAAGCAGTGAAGCGATGGACGGATAATGATGGATTATAATTTTAAAACGTCATCGTTTAATTATTGTGTTGGGCATCATTATTTATTAACTGTTTAGTGAAATAATAAGTTATTTTAATTTATTTAGTTTCATAATTTGTTTTCAAGTGGTTCTTTGACCCCCGCCAAAAAGCACTTTCTTTTTTGTCCAAAATTTATAAATTGCTAACGAAAATGCTTTTGACTTTTTGAAAGCGCTTTTGGGAGGTTCTAAGAACACCTACAAAGGTAGCTCTTGAAATTCAATACAATAATGTCCGGACGTGAACAAATAGTAAAAGTTTCCAAGTGTAATGGTTTTATTGTGTTAATATATTTAATTAATAAAATTAAAAAATTATTTATTATTAAAAATATTTAATTAATATATCGAAATAAATTTTAAAATTTTTTATTGATTAAATGATTTACTGTTGGAACTATGACAGTAGGACTTCAAATGCCTCCTGCTGAGGAAGAAGGCCCTAGTCTGGTAAAATTGTTTGCCATTGGTTACAAGTATTATCATTGGTTATATGCATTTACGGTAGGGTTGATCTTGTATTTCGTTGCCCCTAAGGGGCCGGTTTTTCCTGCTCTGACTGAGTTGATCTTCTCTGAGTTTTCTCCGGCATGTAGAATTTAAGGACAGGGCATGCCTCAGGTCGAGATGGCTAGCTGAATCTTTGTTACATGCAAGAGCTGCCCATCTAATGCTCTGAATCATTTTGTTTAATTATTATATTCACAATATATATGCTTCAAATTTATTACAATGATATGGAAGCTATTCTGCCATATGCTCATCTGCTTTTCAAGTTCCTGAAGTTGAAGAAAAGAAGTCCACCCCACAATCCTCAGTTTTCATAAGATGAAACTGAGTAGAACTGGTTACTGATTGAAAGAGTGTCCTTCCAATCCTCAGTTTACCACCCCACAATCTTTCCTGATCTCTTGTCCTCCATTGATGCTACTCAATTTGATAATTGACTTCACAAAAGCTTCTTTGAAAGCTTTCTGCGAGGCAGCATACTTATAAACTAGACTTTTAGTCTTTGGATGACTGAGCAGAGCCTCGTCCGAAGCAAACAGGCTCTTCCCCTGTAATATAAGCCTGTAGTATGTGGTATCAAAAGTTGTTGAAGAAGGATCCATGTTAGCACCAGTGTTCTTTGCCTTGTGATGGATCGGACAAATATTCCTCAAGATTTTAGCATACGAAGGATTTATCGTGGGATCTACATTGTTCGTGCTTACTCTGCTTTCGAAGGATGAACAGTGGGCAAATCCTAGAGTATGCCCTCCTACAAAAGGGTCACAAACGAAAACACGGTCATCTTTCTGCTCATATATAGAACGTGATGTATCAATGGCTTTTGTGCAGTTGTGGATTCTTTACCTAAAAGAGCTGCTAGGTCCTCCAACGACAAACCCCTCAGGGAGAAATTATACTGCAGTTGAGAGATGTTGAATGTGGGAGAAGGTAACGTTGTTGTGTCACTAGCCTTTGATGTTCTTCCATCTTTTCTTCCTTTAGGCACTTCCCAAGTTGGTCCTCCAGACTGTAATTTTTAGAATGTATTGTTACAAATACTTGTGACAAGGATAGAAGCACACAAGAGGGAGAGGATTGTAGTTAGTTTCATTGTCTTACAAGGACGACAGCATCCCTCGCAGCAAAAGCCAAAATGTCAGCACAGGAGACAACACCAGGGCACAAAGCTTCTACTGCTTTCTTTGCATCGTCAATGACATAAAATGCATGCAAAGAACCATTAGGAGCTGCATCTTTTTCTGCTTTGTTGTTCCCTTTTGAATGTAAAAGAATAGAACCATCACATCCCTGGGAAAAATAAAAAAAACAAGCACAAGCGAACAAGTCACGAGCAGCAAGAAGTTTCGGATCGGGAAAAAGCACTTTCAGGAAATGTTTTACCCTTATGAAACAATCATGAAAATGCATCCGGAGTAATGCTGCAGGGATAGTTTTATCCTTTTCAGTTGCGGCCTTGACAGTTTTTGCAACGACCCACTCAGCTGCAGGACATGTTTCTTCATAGTAATTCAAACTCAGTGCATTTCCTGGTGAAGACACTGAAAATATGAGAACTGAGATCAGGAATGCTACTACAACAAAACCCATGATTCCAGCTATTGACTCTGGTTTTGTGTGGTGATAATTCAACCTTTTATAGAGGCTTTGCCATGCGAAATGGCAATAATGGTGCCTTGTATTCTAAGCATTGTAGCAATAGTACCATGTGTGTTCATTTTTTCTGTGTTCTTTTCCTTGATTCCCGGCCTATTCAATTCATAATTGAAATCACTTTTCTTCTGTTATTATGGCATTCCTATTAGTACTGGCTGGCAGAGTTATTCAAAATCAATAAAGAAGAAAATATTTATTAATTATAACAAATAAAAAAATTAAAATTAATTTTATAAAATTTTTTATTATATAAATAAAAAAATATAATTTATTTTTATTAATAATTAATAAATAATTTTTTTATTAATCAAATAATTATATTAACTCAGTTATTAAAAAGTAATAATAACCTTTTTCTATAATTAATTATGATAATGCACCATTTTGGACATCGAGCCTTGATTTGTCATCATGACCACGTGGCATGCATATGTAAGTGAGAGTTAGCGATTATATTCTATATTAACTTTAAATTAAAAATTAGTAGCGCTCCAATCTCTATTCTCAATCATATACCCTTCAATCTTTATCAAAATTACAATTTTACCATCCAAAAGATTAAAAGACAAAGCCACAATTTGAATTATAGTATCCCATTCATCATTAGATTGTAATTTTGTCTTATCAAATAAGGATTAATTTAAATTAGATATATTTAATATTTAAAAATTTAAATTTTTAATTATATATAGTTAATAAATATATCATCCATGTAATTTTTTAAATATTATATATATATTTTTATAAATTTTATGATATTATATACATAAATATTAATTAATTTTATTTTAAATATATTTTAATATATGATAAATATAAAATAAATTATTTAAAATATATAAAATAAAATAAAATATTATAATTATTTAAATAATTAATTATGTTATAAATAAATTTATGTATTAAAAATTTTAAATTTAAATTTAATATAATTAATTATTTATTTATTTAATAATTATATTATTTTATATTAAAAAAATTTATAAATTTATGTCACGTGATTAGTTAAATCTTGTTAAAAAAAGTATCAGCCCTGCTAGAAGCAGCTGTCAGCACTCTGTTTGTTTCATGGAATGATTCGGCCTAATTTGCTTTTGCCTTTTGACAATTGAATATGGCTCCCGTGAGAGGCAAAATCATTGAATAGCCTGTAGCTCATAATGACAAAATTGCCCTTACAATTATCGGTTCCGGATTTTCTTTCAAATATAATTATTATTTGTATTATTTCGACGTTCCCAGACCAAAGCGCCGCCGTTTTGTAGTTGGCAGTTAGCCTTGGCGCCTCTTGGTCTGGGAGTGCTGTGCTTTCAGGATGTCTGACGGGATGAGCGACTTTGATTTAAAGATGGATTCCGACGAAGGCGAAGTGGCCGATAAGAACATGAAAACGGTGTCTCTACATTATTTCGGCGATGAATCGGATAAATCTTCCTTTTCTATTACCATTATTGAGGTAATCCCATTGAATAAATTTATCGAAACCTAAAAATAGACATAAATTTTAAATTTTTATCACTGTTTATCTACAGTGTTTATCATTTCTATGTGTTGTTGACGATGCTGACTCAGAATATGAAAGAGGACTATGGGCTCTTCGTGTGGCCTTGCAGCGTTATTCTGGCGGAGTATGTTTGGCAACAGAGATTTCGTTTTTCCGGGGTTAATGTAGTTGAGGTATTTGCTATTCCTATCCTCATTCATCTTCTATTATTATTTGTTCTTATTAATGTTTATTAATGTCTATATACTCTTTGCGTGATTTTATCTTGCAGCTTGGTGCTGGAACGTCATTGCCAGGACTGGTTGCAGCGAAAGTTGGTTCATATGTCACTCTTACTGATGACTCCAATAGGGCAGAGGTATGCAGAGTTTATTCGAATCATTTTTTTAACCAATTTGGCCATGAAAGTTTGAGTAAACTAAAATGTTTGGGCATGGTAGTGTTACCAAGTAAAAGCACTTTTTTCATGGGTTTCCCCAAAAAGTGCCTTCTAGGAAAGCACAAATCAAGTGTTTCAACTTTCAACTTCAAGTGCTTCTTTGTTCTCAGAAAACACTTCCTATTTCGGCCAAACTTTATAAATGAGACATAAAAATGCTTTTAGCAGTTGGATAGTGTTAAAATAGCTTATGCAATTAATTTTGGTTGGTTCTTGAAATTCTTGAATAAGCTGCTTGTGATTGCAAAATGGTTATGTGCAGCCTGCTATTTCAATTAATTTGTCTAGACTGTTTTTACTTCTTGGAACGATTAGTAATTTCTGTCTTTCTTTCTTCTGCATTTGCAGGTGCTCGAGAACATGAAAAGAGTTTGTGAACTGAATAAACTGAACTGTAAAGTAAACTATCACAATTTTTAAAGTTTTGCATACACACACAACAACTTTATGCATTGTTTGTGTATAGAAAAAAGGGGGAAAAAAAAGTTGGCCTATGAGTTGTTTTTTCAGTGACTTCTATTTTGTAGGTGATGGGACTGACATGGGGAGTTTGGGATGCATCTACATTTGATTTGCATCCAAATATTATTCTTGGGGCTGATGTATTCTACGATGCAAGTGGTAAAAAATGTGCTTTGGAAATCTTGATCTATACGCTTTTTTCCTCTAATTCATTGACTTGTCACTGAAATGTTGTTTACGGTTTTGCTGTTAAGCTTTTGATGATCTCTTTGCTACCATCACATATCTGCTCCAAAATTCTCCAGGATCAGTCTTCATAACAACTTATCATAATAGAAGGTATTCTTGTTTCTTCCATCTGCTTGATTGCGATGTACTTGCTTTACTGACAGTGATTTTCTTGTGCATTGCGTCTTTATTCTTTTTGCTATTGGCAATGTGCAGTGGGCATCATCTTATTGAGTTTTTGATGGTGAAGTGGGGATTGAAGTGCGTGAAGCTCATTGATGGCTTTTCATTCTTGCCGCCATATAAGGCCACAGAACTGAGTGGCAACATTCAGTTGGCAGAGATTGTTTTGAGTAGCGAACCAGCCAAGGTAATGAACTACTATTGGCTATGGATTACTAGGGTTGCACCAGTGAGTTTCTGGTGCTGCAGCTCTGATTTACACTCTTGCTTCTGTTGGCACAGGAAACTTCGAATTCCTAGTTGAGATGATTAATATTCTGGTTCATCAACACGACTATCATCGTGGACAGTAAGAAACATTATTTTGGGATGCAAAGTTCTTTCTGCGGACAGAGATTCCTGAAATTTCACTGTGAATTATTTTAGGTGTATTAGTGCTCAATTTAGTTTGTTATCACTGTTTGAGAATGACTGCCTAACTTGACCACAGTGTGCGAATACACCTGTATTTGAAAAGTTTGGAATATTCCATTGAATCTTGATATTGTTTATTTTGTTTCACAAAGAGAAATGGATGAATGTCTCCTGGGGATTGATTTGAATTACTTCTAATAGTGGTTTCTTATTTTTTTCAATTCAAAACAGAAAAGTTTATCATATTATACAGGTCGTTAAATGCCTAAGTTCAGATCCCTGTTTATTAACAAAGCCAGAGTATAGCTCAGTTAAATTGTTTGCAACATGTAAATGCGTTTGTTATATGCAACAATGAAATGGTTTATCATATTTAACTGATGGTCTTCACCTAAGTTCTCTCCAGCAGGTAGCAGAATATAAGGATAAGGCATGGTTGTTGTTGAAATAGCTGTCTGAATCTTTGTTTCACGTAAGTGTTGCCCATTTAACGCCCTGAATCATTTTGTTTAATTGTTGAAGTTGCAACATATAATCTTGTTGGGAGTCAAGTCTTACTTATTATGCTTGAAATCTATTACAATAATATGGCAGCTATTCTGCCATGTAATCCAAATTGGACATATTTTTGCAGTTTTCATAAGATAAGTCTGCCCAGAGCTAATTACTGAGCTGAGACATCGTCATAGGGATGCTTAGTTTACTACCCTACAATCTTTCCTGACTTCATGTCCTCCGTTGATGCTACTCATTTTGATCATAGACTTCACAAAAGCTTCTTTGAAAGCTTTTTCTGAGCTAGCAAATTTATAAACTAAACTTTTAGTCTTTGGATGACTGAACAGAGCTTGGTCTGAAGAAAACAAGCTCTTTCCCTGCAGGATAAGCCTGTAGTATCTGTTATCAAAAGTGGTTGAAGAAGGATCCATGGCAGCACCTGCGTTCTTGGCCTTACTGTGGATGGGACAAACGTTCCTCAAGCTTTCTGCAAATGAAGGATTTATTGTAGGATCCACGTTGTCTGTGTTTATTCTGCTTTGGAAGGATGAACAGTGGGCAAATCCCAGAGTGTGCCCTCCTACACAAACAAAAAGATAGTCATCTCTCTGGTCATTAATTGAATGTGGTATATCAATGGCTTCCTGCAGTTGGGGATTGTTTACCTGAAAGAGCTACGAGGTCCTCCATCGACAAACCCCTCTGGGAGAAGCTCTGTTGCAGTTGAGAAATATTGAAGGTCGGAGCAGGTAATTGTACTGTTTCGCTAGCCTTTGATGTTCTTCCATCTTTTCTTCCTTTCGGTACATCCCAAGTTGGTCCTCCAGCCTGTAAGACAATCAGCCCGATGGGTCAACCTGTTTTAAGATGTATAGTTATGAAAATAACTGTTAGATAATTTCATTTGTCTTACGAGGACGACAGCATCCCTCGCAGCCAAAGCCAAAATATCAGCACAGGAGACAACACCAGGGCACAAAGCTTCGACTGCTTTCTTTGCATTGTCAATGACATAGAATGCATGCAAAGAAACATTAGGAGGTCCATCTTTTTCTGCTTTGTTTTTTCCTCTTGAATTCAACAGAACAGAGGCATCACATCCCTGACAGAAAAATACAAATGATTTAAGGGCAATAACAAGTCCTGGATTTTAAAAACACTTTAGGAAAATGTTGTACCCTTATGAAACAGTCGTGAAAATGCATCCGCAGTAATGCTGCAGGGACAGTTTTATCTTTTTCTGTTGCAGCCTTGACTGTGCTTGCAACGATCCACTCAGCAACAGGACATGTTTCTTCATAGTAATTCAAACTCAGCGCATTTGCTAGTGAAGATACTGAAAGTACGAGGAGTGAGCTCAGAAATGCTGCAACAAAAGTCATGATTAAGACTCTGTTTTAGCTATTAACTGCGGTTCTGTGTGGAGATAATTAATCAAAATAAGGGAATTTATAGAGGCAGAGATTTGGTGTTGACTGTAACTAAAATGTGACCCCATAAAAAATGAATTTGTTAGCCAAAATTGGCAATAATGGAGTCTTGAATTTTAAGCATTCTAGTAGTTCTGCAAGAAAATGGTTGTCAGTTGTCGCATCTAACTGCAGCGACATATGCGACCAAATTCACTGGGTTCTTTCATGAATTTTAAGGGCTATTCATGATTGAATATCACCAATGATAACTCATTACAACACATCATCTTAAATATCATGCCTGTTTTTGGAGTCATAGTCTTTGTAAAATCTGTCCGCAGATGGATAATATGATAAAAATCATCTTCCAATTTCACCATGAAAGAAGTAGAAGCAGCTTTTGGTAGCTATGATATAACCTTTCAGCTACCATGTATCCGATTTTGCTTTTTGACGGTGGAATAAAAGCTCACGAGAAAACAAATAACGCGACTACAATTTTGGTAAAGAATGATAGCTGATGCCTGAAGGTAGGTAGTTAGGATGAAGGCATCAGAGTCGTTAAGTTCGTCTTCAAAAGATTGGTTCTCAAGTTTCCTTTTGGTTGTAATGGTGGGTCTCATGGAATTTCTGATATGCCCTTGCAGGTTTCACCAGTCACAGTCAAGTAACAAGTTGGCGGGAATTAGCCCGAGCTCGAAGTCCTTCAGGCCCAATGTGAGCCTAGCCCATTTGGCGGTTTTAACAAAACTGGTTATGGTCTCACCAATTCCTGCATCCAAACAGCGACCATCACAACCGCGTGTTTTCGTTAAACCCTAACGGTTAAATTCTGATCTTGGTTCCTTCTTCCCCGTCTCTGCTCATCCGCAAATCCTTGAATTTGCAATGGGATTCCAAAACAAAAAGAATAGAAAAGATAAATCGAAGGATGAATCAGACAATCAAAAAAAGATCATCACAGATTCTCGATTCGCAGCCGTACACTCTGATCCTAGGTTTCAGAATGTTCCGAAGCAGAAATCGAAAGTTGCTATTTGACAGTGGTAATGTCCGCTGATAAGGCTCGAGTTATTGTCGTTTTGACGCAGGCGGTTGATTTGTATGTAAGATTGAGCTCGTTTCTACCCAAAGATGGGCAAATTTTGGCCGTGAGCAGTCTATCCATTCGAGTTCGGAATTCAGCCTATGAAAGAAGAAGAGATGGCTTTCCGCGGGATAGTAGTTGAATTGGCCAGAGCACCGCCCTGTCAAGGCGCGAAGCTGCAGGTTCGACGCCCCGTCAGTCCCGACGGATCCAAATCCAATAAAAATATGCATATAAAGCTGCGGGTACCATCATGATGGTACTAAATTTCTGACATCTTTTTTGCAGTGGCTAAATCTTGCAGCCTTTTTCATAGACCTTGGTACATAGAGGCTATAGCTTTATAAAATGTTGTTTTCCTGTCTTGGTTCAGCCACCTGCGCGCGAGCTATGTTTAGATTTTTTCACTAAAGCTCTGCAGCATAGTAATGTTAAGATTTCTTGGGTTGATGATGAACCAGATCGTTAATGCTGACTAGGTTGGTTCGCTGTATTTCGAAGACAATGGAAATAGAAATGGCAATATAGAAGTGATAGTTGTTTATACTTTTGCACTCTTTGGAATCTGGTGATGGCAGTATTACTGATTCTGGTTTCGTGTTTATATAGCCTGCTGACTTGGAGTTCAAGGAGTTTTGGCTTCTGATGAGAGTGAAACCGATGATGAAGACGATAATGTTATAGAGGAGCAATCTGATAGAAAGTGTTAAAAACGAGATAAGTACATTGCTTTACTCCGTTCTGGTGATGGTTCTGATGAAAATGGTGTGGAGGATGGCAAGGATATAGAGATCACATTCAACACTGGCTTGGAGGATTTATAAGCAAGTGCATTCTAGAGAAGAAGGATAAGAAATCATAAACAGTTTGGGAGGCTTATCTCAGAAAAAAGAAGGCTAGGAAAAATAAATCAAGGTACTCATCAGATGATGATAGTAGTGACACAAATCACGAAGCAACAGAAGAACCAGATGATTTCTTTGTCGAAGAGCCTTCGGTCAAAAAAATTAAGAGGGAGGCTGGAGGCATGAGTGAAAAAGAAGAGAAGCAACAGCAAGATGCAGATATGGATGCAAATGCAAGCATAGCAGAGCTTGAGTTATTACTGGCTGATGACAAGGGGCAGATAATGGTGTTAAGGGATAAAATTTGAAACATAAAAATCGCCGGTGGGAAAAAGGAAAAGGAAGTTCCAGATGAAGATAACCACTTTTTGCCTTGGATCCTACTGATCCGCAGTTCCAAAGGCATGATCAGTCTTGTGCATAGACCAATTGAAATTTGTTTCAGAACATGAATTAAACTAATTACCAATATGAACCCCAAGGGAGCATACATGACCTTGAGTGTATTTAATGTTTGATGATCCTTTTGCTCCTAATTAACTGTTTCACTGCTTTTATGTAATAATTACCTTATTCCAATTCTTCAAAAAATTCCCAATCTATTCTATCATAAAATTGCTGCTTTGTTCATAAGTTGGCTTCTGCCGAAGATCTGAGTTTGGTATTGCAGGAGGACAGCTTGTGCTCGACAGGTAGCACAGAAGCAGCAGAAGAGTGACCAGCGAGAACAGGTTAGCAGAGAGCCTATTAAGTCACCAACAAATGCTCAATTACCATCTGACGATCTTGAGATGAACACTCAAACGAAGTCTGATGTTTCCCAGTTGAAGAAGGAAAAGCGTGAGCTATCTATCTTCATTAGTTAGATCACTGAAGATGAAATTTAAGCAAATCCAACTGCCTTCCAATGGTAAGATGCCAAAGAAAGATGACGGGTTTCAATCTATAGAAGTAGTGGAGAAACATGATTTTTCAACCTTGGTTCAATCTACAAAGAAGAAGACCAAATCGGCAAAAAAAATAAATAAATAAAGAGAAAATAGCAGTTTTGTTTCCATGTAAACTTTTTCGTCGGCCAACGCTCAAAATTCCGAACTAGAAAACATAAAATTCTATGATACTGGTGTGAGTTCATAGGAAATATATCTATAAACAACCCCGGCATTATGTCAAGCTACAAACGCCATGATTAGCCGAATGCTTCCAATTAGTCATGGTATATTTACCGGAATGAATGATCATTAACACATATGGACTCAAAATGATGGAAGGAATGATCAGATTCAGGTAAAGGCAAAGAATGGAACTATAATCAACACGAGTAGTGCGCAAGTGAAAGGGTTCAACTTCAGTGAATGACCTACGGGAGGTGGCGGTGCAGAAAAGGGCGATTCACTGCCAGCTGTGGCTTCTGGATTGAGACCAGTTGCCCGGGGAACTGAAGATTTCGGCGGGAGAATTGGAAGAGTGCCGGAGTTCTCATCACCATGACCTGAAGAAAAAGATTAGGGGTTACTGCCACAGAATTTCAACTGAGAAAGAAAGAAAAGGAGAAAAAAAAAGGGGTAAGCCAATTCTATCCAAGAGAAATATACTCACAGTCAGATGGCTTCCAGCCTAAAACATTCTTCTCTCGATCAAAGATGATATTATAACCAGTCATGAAGTTTTCTGGATTCAAGGAAATAAATTCATAGAATAAGCAACCATTATCATTGCATCTACAATATGGCTATTAGTGATGTAAGGTTTTAGAGACTAAGAGTAATATCAATGTAATGACAGTTCGAAAATGAACCACTTCTTTCAAGAAAATTGGATTCTTTTAACGTTTTACAACAGAGAGAATCTTGAGAAAGTTGGACAAAAGTGAAAAGAAGACAAAATAGTGTGTATGTGCATATTGTAAACTTGCATGTGGCTTCCTCGAACATCAAGATGGCTGTGTCTATCAATTCAGTATAGAGAAACATTATTCTCATCAATCATCAATCTTAGTTTTTAATCTCTAACAAGGATGGACAATGAAACCAGCAAAGAACAATGGATGCCAGAAAGAGTTGTGCACCGTAAGTTCACAATGATTATAAAATTGCTGCCATATTAAGTATAGGTAAAATGAGAAGAACACGTTAGTGAATCTGACATGTCTATCAAAACAATTTGCTCCCAATCGCTTCCTCTTCTAGAAAAAGGGAAGATAGAGAATAAAGGTTGCATGAATTAGACTAAAGTAAAATTTGAAAATGGCAGCTACTCAAGGGAAACTAAAAATTATAGCAGTAAAAGTGAACCTTACCTCAGAGAAAACTTTTACAAAATCGGATCATTGACATAAAATGGGTCACCACCTTTCATTGTGAGATTCACACCAGGATAATTGAAGCTGGTTGGATTTGGACTGCATGCAAAGAAAAAAGTCATCGCTTGATAAAAAGATGGAAAAACTAACACAACTGCAGCCTGTCAAATGTAGAAATGACCTTAATACATAACAATATTTGGAAGGGAGATTCGAATAAGATGTGTCACGTTTTTCCTTGGCCAGGATGTTGAACTGAAAAAACACACAAGTTATTCACAATAACCGAAACTTCCTTTAACAGCTTAAACTAAATACTCTAAACTACTTACAGTCTCAGATATTTGTGTATAAGCTGGGTCGTTTAAGTGTGTAAATGCGGTACCAGGGTCAAAAATTGCACTAAACTCCATATTAGCATCATTACCCCCAACACTTAGTTGAGTGATGGTGATATTGTATGTTGGACTGTTAAGAAGTTTGAGCACAAAAGGATCAGTAAAGCCAGCATAAATATTGGGTTGAGATTGTAAATATGCCAAACTCAATATGAAAATTAGGAAGCACAAAAGGATCGGTAAAATGAAGTTGCTCCTTGATCTGAGCTTCCTTCATCTCCAAAACTGATTCTCCCAGATCCATCGGATCCAAAGCACATGGAAAGGGAATTTGGAATTAGCCCTTGATTTGCTAATATGCTAGGAACCGATGTGTTGTCCATCCCAAGCCCAAATAGACCAATCGGAGCTGCACCATTCAAGAATGAACCAGTCTGAAGCTGACCACAGCTGCAAAAGAGTATCCAATCTGATTTACAAGTGCTATAAATAACTTGAAAGGAACATAAATTCATCAGCTGATGGTATGTATATATCAGTGATTGCATCAAAACCTCAAAGAAGTTACATAAAATCCCTTATCCTCCATCAGGTTTAATGATATCATCACTCCCCTGAGCATAAATAAACTTGCTGAAAAGATTTGCTGTGCCCTACACCAAAGCCACATGGGAGATTTCAACGATAGAAAAACCCACCCGATAGTAAGTCGAGAATCAACAGCTTTAGTTTGCTTATCATCTGTGATTAAGTGCAATATATCTTCCACCAAGAACCCAGTTGAGTTAGTGCCATCAGAAAGATAACTAACTTGACAAGGACGAGTACTACTAGCTGGAGGACATTGGCTTTGTAGTTCACACAAGTTGCTACTACAAGGAACCTTTGAACTTGTTGAGGATGTATTAGGGCTTTAGATATTAAAATCGATCACCTGTGTTACAAGAACTTACAAAAGAGTGAAGACACACAAATATTAGAGATAAGTTTTATTATCAAATAGAATAATACCAAAGGGAGAGTCCAGCACTGTAGCCCAGCTGTTGGTAAATCAAAAACAGTCCCAGAGAAGATGCATTTGCGTAAGCTTTCACAATAATTTTCAATGTGGTCCACTGAAATTAATAGTTTTACCAGAGATGGCACTAAAGATGTGATGATGAATAGAAAGGAAAAGAAGGCGGCTTGTAGCTATGAAGCACCATCATGGAGGCATGCTAAGTTTCTCTAAGTTTCAGTTTCAAAATCTCTTATTATTCGGATATCTAATAAAAGTTTTCTAAAACTATCCCTCGGTAAATATGTCTACTTCAGAATTTGCCCAGAGCAAACAAAATTCTCAGAAACTAAAAGTTAGCCTCCAAACATTGAGTCCATCTAACAAATCATTAATGGAAATTTAAGCAACAATAAAACTGAAAGCAAGCATCACGCCTGTCCATTTGATGTTTTCAAGCCATGCACACAACTAGTGCAGTCGCAAGGCAACCAGAACAGGTCACTGGCAGTGTCAAGTGCCACAATAAATGACAAACCCGGTGTCCCCACAGAAACATTGGCATAATGTAAGCTGAATTTCCAAGAAAAACAGGAGAAACATTAGTCCATGTTGCAATCATTTCAAAACCTCAACACCTACTCATTTGGTTCTTGATAATATCATTGTCTTAAATATAATACAAAGAAATTGAAAAATTAATGTAAACACAGCAATCAATATGAATCAGCATACGAATAACACTGACCCATGTTGCTGAAATTACTATTCGTACAATTCAAACAAACTCAAGAATGAACTGAAAACGGATTACCATTTAATGAATAATAAGAAATATATTTTTATCGTTTCATTTTCTCCTAAATATATTTTAATGAATAATAAGAAATTAAAACCCAGATTAATGCTTTAAACTATCTATTAAAATTATAAATTATTGTTGAAGAAAATCAATAAATTTTAAATTTTATTAATTTTAGTCTATATAATTATATGTTTATTATAATACTCTCTTGATTATTTTATATAAATTTAGTAATTTTTTTATACTACTATCGTACGATTATGCTCCGAAAAAGGAATTGCAATTGATGGTAATGCACTGAATGTTCTTGAACTTTATATTTACTGTTTGGTTAAATGCCATGAATAATAAAGAAATGGGATATGCTTGGTGAATATATTCCGTGAATTACAAAAATTAACAAATGGGGGTGTAGCATGGAGTCAAAAAGTACAAACAGTTTGGGAATGAAATATAATAAGTATAGGGACCCGAGTGAAAATAGCACGGAGGGCGTTGGGGCTTGTTGCATAAGAAAACGGTGCTGACCTTAAAAGTCCATAATTGGCTCGGTTAGCGGAGAAACAGACCAATTGTCCGTAGATTTCGAACACGTTTCTACCGTCATACGGTGCCACGTAAACTGACGGTGCGAGTAAAAGTGGGACCTACCTCATTTACCCCCAACTAAGTGTCAAATGATAAGCTAACCTCGTCAATCGATCAATAATCCATCAATCATCACTCAATCAACGTGGCAGCTTTTGTCTACTGAGGGGGAACTATGCAGGGACGTGTCAGTTTTCGGCTGCCTACGCGAAACAACCGGGGGCGATGTCTGTCGTTTTGCTGGATTTGGTAGTTTGATTTCCCGAGATTTGCGCTTCAACCCGGTTAGGAATTTTGGGTTCGATCCGGACACTCCGACTACCGATTCTGAAATGTCGCTTTATGGATTTCCCAATCTGACTTTTGTCTGTTATCCCTTGAGAACTAATGCTGTCTGATTCTGTTAATTTTCATATACATGGCATGGATTTCATTTTCATTAGTGGCAAAATATTAGCCCACAAAACAACACTTGGCATGTAACAAGAAAAAGATACGGACAACACACCAATGAGAGAATTGCCTTATTATGTACACTGTTGTATATACAGAGAGGACCTAAAATTTAAAGGAATACAAAAATTCTCTAAGCATGGAGTAAACCCGACTCTCTATCCGCATTAAGTGAAAGAAAAGGACCTCCTAATTGCTACTGTGCCGATTAGATGCTGACTGGAATTGAATGACCATGGTAATGTTACTGTAATAGAAACAATATGAAGAGAAATCTTAAGTGAAATAAAAGAGAAGTACAACTATGGTAAGACAGCAATACAACCAAACCACGAGAATGATTGTGGATCTCATTTTCTGAATCAGAGATAGAGCTGTTGCCCACTCCAGCGGCAACAGCAGGAGGCACAGATGTATTATGAGGTTTTACTGGCATACTATAGGAATCCTCCATGTCATAACCTGAATAAACGACAAAAGATTTGGTCATGTATTAGCGACATCATGAAAGTGTGGAAAAGTACTAATGATGAAAGCAAGAATTACAGTCAAACTTCTTCCAGCCCAAGACAAGCCTCTCTCGATCAAATACAACCCGATAGCCAGTCATCAAATTTTCTGTACAGAAATCAGAAACTACTACATGAGTAGCTTATCCCGCAGATAAAAACAACAATAATGATAATAATAATAATAACAATTTACATCACATTGAAAATTTTGATTGTTTTCTTCCAAAATAAGTGCTCTTGACCATGAGGTACTAGCAACAAAAACACTCAATTCACACAAGCTAAGTGGCATGAGATTATATGTATAAGACACTACCAGAATTTAATGACCCAAGAATAATACATGGATTTCATTCAAGATTGTTAGTGCCATGCAAGTGCAATTAAAAAATATGGCACAACCAGTCACAAATCTATCTTCCAATATAATACCCAAGGCTTACAGACAATTATATTCAGTTCCACACACTTGAAAACTTATCATTAAGCTAAATGCACTTTATAAGACTTACGTCCAATTATATTCATTTCCGTACTCCTGACAACAGCCAGACAATATACAAGTTCATTCTGCAAAAAGGTTTTCAGGTATTAGTTTCAGGTCAAATAAAAAACCAAAGGAACAAACACCAAACTGAATATACTAATAAAGACTGGAAGCAAAAACTACCTGAGTGGATATAACAATTATTGGATCGTACGCGGTGAGATGGCTTCCGCCTTTCATCCTTAAGCTCATGCTAGGAATCAAACTAGAATTTGCATCAAGCCTGTCCATCATAAAGAAATATATTATAGGTAACATGGATAGAAAACTTAAAAACAATAATAATAAGAGCATAAATGAGATGTAATATGACCTCATATCATAACAATATTCAAAAGGGATCCTTGAATCAGGCGGGTGCCGTGTATCTCGTACCAGTGAATGGAACTGCAGAAAGAGTATAAACCACTAAGCTCTGGTATTGGATATGAAGAAAAGGAAACAAGATCAAAGGGCTCACATTCTCTGAAAGCCTTGTATAAGTTGGATCAACCAAATACGTAAAAGAGGTCCCAGAATCAAAAAGAGCTGTTAAATCCACATCAATCAAAGTTGTTCCCACTCGAATTTGAGTTATGCTAATGTTGTAGGTAGGGCTGCAAGGCATTTGTCCAACTTAGATTGATGATAAACTAGACAAATCCTTGTAATGCAGATGAATATCAGTCTAAATTTAAAGGCTAACGGCATGAAGTAATGAGAAATTACCACTTACAGTAATGGGTTTACATTAAATGGAGTCTCTTCCTGGTCAGGACTACCCTTGTCTCCAAAACTGATTCTTCCAATACCATCACGTCCAAAACACATCGAGAAAGAATCTGCTGTTAGGCTATCCCTGGATAGTACACTAGGAACTGATATCTTCTCCATACCAAGACCAAATAAACCATTGGGAGCTGCAATGTCCAGAAAGGAACCACTCTGAACCTGTCCACAGCTGCATAATTCATATTGATCATCATCCTAACATTCTGAGTATTTGAAGGACACAAAAAGGACTGTAGAAACCCAGAAAATGTTGTTAAAAAACTCATAAATAACATAATACACAACTGACCCGAATGTCACATATGCCTCAACAGATTCATGATGATTATCTTCTCTTGTTAAGTGAAGAACATCCTCCACCAAAATTCCAGAAGTAGAAGTTTGAGCTGAGACGTAAGAGACAGAGTAGGGACAGTTGCTAAATGTTCCAGGACATCGATTACGGTGCACGCACAAACTGTTACTGCAGGTAACATTTTTGCTTGTTGATGAAACTTCAGGATTGTATATGCTAAGAGCAAAATCCTGCCAAAACGAATTTATATATTGTCAAATACCAAGGCACACAATCATCCTAATCCAATTGACAGAATGTACACACAGAACTATAACATGCCTTCAATAGCATGCCTCAGTTTTCACTTTAAGATGCATAGCTAGTAAGAGTGGTAACTGTGATCAGACAAATTATTGGATCTAGCTAAAAAATATACATGTATGCAGAAAATTATAATCTTCCCTCAAGTACTTTTCCAGAAATTGACTTCAAGAATGCACCCTTTATATGTACAAAAAAAATCAGAATGAGGACATCCTCAAATACGAAGAACCCACTGGATTTCTCATCAATAAAAGTTTCCACCAAGCAGTTTACAATATATATCACATAATTAGACTAAAAAATTTTACTAAAAATATGAAAACTCCAAGAACGCTAATAAAAGAGGAGAAAACTGAATGAGAATGGAACGTACAGAACCATAGGCAGAACCATGAGTAGGTGCACATTTGTTACATTCACACGGCACCCAAAATAAATCACTTCCCGTATCAAGCGCCACCATAAACTTCATTCCCGGAGTCCCCAATTGCACCGTCGTGTAATGTAAACTGTCAATTAAAAGAATAAATAAATAAATACTCCGTGAAAAACAACACTAAATCAAGAATTAGGAAGAAAAATAAAATAGAGTTCACTAAACAGTGGCATTAACGCTAAATGCAATAGAAAACGTTACGTACAATCCCAACGAGTTGATTCGTAAAGTAGAGTTGCCATCGGAGAAGGTAAGCGGGGCGTCGGAATCGGAGAGGTGGCGGCCGCGAAGAATTTGATCCCGGTGTGCTAAAACGGCGTAGTATTCAAAACTCCCCTTGACTGGCCAATGACTATGCAATGGCTTCCCAGTGGAAATAGACCAATTCTTGACTTGGTCGGAGAAACGGTGATGCATCTGGAAGCTGAAGATGCGGCGGCCGTTGCACGTGGACCCAAAGACGACCCAGATTGGGAGCAAGAAGGAAATGAATTTTAACAAAGACTGCATTTTTTGAATAATTTGTTATTAAAGTGGGGAAATGAAAGAGGGATTAGCATTAAAATCAGATCATTTGAAACCCTAGATCTTGGTGGCCTAATGAAGGGGAGAGGAGAGGACTGTAGGTGCATGTGGACAGTGGGGCCGAAGTTTTGACAGTTGAATGAGGTGGTTGAAAGGGCGGGATCTCCTTTTTCGTTTCCCCTATTTTTGACCGTTCTATTAGGTCTGTTACGTCGTTTCGTCTGTGACTGTGAGGAAGTTATTAACGTGTTCCCGTTCCCACGTTATAATAAATCGCTACACAACCATGTGATCGTGTATTATCATATTCAATCGGACGGCCCAGTTCAACCCAAAGAAATTGGGGGAGATCCACTAAAGAATCTGCTGATTCAACAACTAGTAGTCCTAACCATGACAATGAAAATATTTTGTACAATACTACAGCTCTTCAGTTCGACAATTTAACAACGCCTACAAATTATTTTCTTTAGGAAGAAGAAAGAAAATTGAAGCAGCTTGACCGACGATCATAATATGTAAGAACACAACAAAGGTAAACACTATCTATTGATGGCTACAAAATTAAGGATCTCTGAGTAGTACTGCTTCTGCTGGCTGCAATGAGAGTAATTTGCACGGTTGCTCGTGAAAACTGGCTCAAATTGGGTATGCAGATGTGATCCCAAGTTGATCAGAGGAGTTTGGTTCTTGAAAATGGCGAGAGAAGTTCCATCTGGTGAAGAAACTGTCGTGAATTAATGGGTTGTCGGTTCTTCCCGGGGGAGATCCTGGGTAACACGACGGGTTGCATCCATTGCATATGTACGATTCCTTTCCGTCAGCCGGCTGCAACGCATAATCGTACATAGTGTTAGAAATTGTAAGTGTGTAGAAAAGTAAAACAGCGATTAAAACTCCTGACCTTGTCGGTAATAATGGTGAGAACTCCTGTTTTTGCATCAGAATTTGCTTGGCTGTTATCAAACTTGTGCTTGGTGCATCTCGGTAGCTTGAGAAATTCAGGAATGGAAGGCACAGACCGGCGAGGTTTAGGGCAAAGTGGCTGCTCAATGTTATTTACTCCATGCTTAAGCTTTGCAGCAGTTTCAGAACCTGAATCAACGAGGTTGTTTTTAGCCGGAAACCGATACATATTGTCCTCTATATCTCCCTCCTAACCCTCTAAGCCAGTGAAGAAAGGAAGCAAAACAAAACCCAAATCAGAATACGTCACAACACAAAAGCACGATAGCTATAAATACAACACAAATAGTACAATAGCTACACTTTATGACTGACTAACAATTCGACCCCTCCTGCAGGCCACTGAAGACACCCACAAACGCACTTCGTTAAAGTGGAGGTGAGAAAAGCACTTTCTTGGCTAGGAGCTGTTAAAAGCACTTTCTTGGCTAAGAGTTGTTATAGGATGGGTTGGTTCCTGACTCCTTGTCTATGACCTCCTAATTCTTCTCTAATTCCCATCTTGCCTAAAATTCATTTCGTCCAAGTGAGTTCCACTTTTCTTCTCTTTCTTATTGCATGCCGTCATTTATGTATATTTAACAATGCAATTAAAAACTTGTACACGTTCTTTATCAGAACCAACCTTCCATTGTCTGTGTTATTATTGTGTATCAGTGACAAACATGAGAACATAATGCTAAATTGCATGAATCCCACTCACGTTTGCTGCATGGGGTACTAGGAATTCTGTGCCTTCTGTTGGTTGCTTGCAGTTTATATAGTTTAGTGACAAACGTCCTGATAATAAAGAAAATTACAGTAAATAACAAGGATCACACAATTTGCCACGGTCAATTATCATTTAATCGACCTCTTGTCACATGCTATGTGATGACCGACCAGAATGAGACCTCCTGAACCCGAATCGGACCCTGTACCAAAAACAAAACCGTGAAGCACAAAGATTAGGTTGTTAAAGCGAATAATATTGTGTTGCTGCATACTTTAATCTTATTGTAAAATCTCACATCTTTTGAATACAAATCTAGAATGTGCTTTATAAATACTGCAACTTCCTTAACTAGTACCAAGCCTTTTAGGTGAACCAAGAACAATTTTCGGGCCAAAAACAAAACCTTGAGATATTACATTATGTAATCACAATGTATTCTTTAGTTAACTGTAAAATTGTACATTCAACACCAGTTCCAATGACTTGCAGATGAAATGGTTACCAATTTTAATACAAACCCACATTCGGCAAGGCTCAACAAATCATCCCTGCGTTCAGCACAACACTTATATACTATTTAGGAAAAAAATGAAACTCACCGGACAGTCAAACTTTTAGATCCATTGACATCAAACTGCAGCAGTTTCTACACTTAAAACTACCTAATAAATTCTAACAGAAACTTCAGTTTTACGCCTAGTAATGATATAGATTATCACTTTCTATATCTTCCATGCAATTCAAACCAAAAGCATTGTTTGAATAATGTAAATACAGAAGAAAATATCACATTTTGGTAAGCAAGCAAGTGGTAGATATCAGTTATGAAAGAAAAATGTAAAGAGGAATGATATGTATTATACCAACAATTTAAGTTACACGAAGATTTCTGCTTATTACCCAAATAGTACTGCACAAGTTAAACTAATTGGTGTTCTGTGTTAATGCCTCAAATCACAAATGATTCGTATCCCAGTCAAACTTGGGTTCCGAATAAACCTCATAATCAATGGGGCCTTCTACAATGCTATCAACAGTTTGTATGCCTTCTAGAAGAGTCGGTTGAAAACCATCATTATCAGAAGGCAATAGTTTGTATAATACTAACAATCCAAGTGTAAATATGGCTTGCAGCTTCGTGGAGTCTCCTTGAACTGAAAAGAACAACAGCATTGAAAGGAGGAATAGATCAACACAGAACCGCATGATACACAATACAGTATCCATCAACCTCCCATCATTGCCGGCAGGAAAACCCCGGACTCTATATACAAACAGAAAGTTGTATTTATCAACTACATATCTATACCCAAAATAGACTGCACCAACTGGGACCATAAGCGGAGCAAATGATGAATAGATCAAGGTCAGAGCAAATATTGTCAAATTAAATGCATAATACTGTGCAAAATCAAATGTCTGCTTGGGTATTGGTGAAGGTCTGCTAATTGGATATTCAGAAAGATCGTGTCCCCGTTGCTCAATTGTGTTTATCCTGGAAGAGTCAAACATACTTTCATTAATCAGTGGTTGCCGAAGACTACCGATCTCCTGATGTTCCATTGGGTACTCTTCACTCTGTTCAGGGACCAACTGAAGCATGTCATTCTTCCGGAACTTTTGAATCTTCTTCTTTATCCAAGGGATTGGTGCCAGTAGATCAAAAGATATCCCCAAGAAAGTGCTTGTGATTAGAAATGCAAGAGATGAAAGGCATGATCTTGACAAAAAAGATGCACTCATGTATTGCTCAATCTTCTTGCAATCTTCTCCATCTAAATAGCACCTACCCATTCTTAGGATGGCACTTTCTAAGGATGATTCAACAAGACCTCTCAATAGAATGAGGTTTACAAGAAAAAAGCAAACCATCTTGAGTAGAGCAGCTCTTTGCTCCCTAGACACGGTTAAATGCTGTTCAAACTTTGAGAGATATGAAAGAGCTGAAGGAATCACTATATACATACTCACAAATATAATAACATTGGGCATGAACTGAAAAATTAAAGATGCAAGCCAGCTAGAACTCTGCACCCAAGCCAACCACATTTGAGCATTATCCATTGCTTCTGCATTAATAATCCGCCCAGCACTCTGCACAGCAGTAATAACTGCCAGAGGAGAACTAAAAAACAAAAGCATCAACAGCAAACATGTGTTTACAAGCACCCTCCTTAGTTTCAATGATAGCTTTGTCGATCCCAGATGGTTCCAGTAAATATCAGTTGCCAATGGTGCTCTCTCAACTTTCCATCGGTTCCTCTGCAGCCTCAGCTCCAGAAGGGAAAAAAACTTGCCAAACTGCCTCTTCTTCTCATTCCTAAAATCCTGAACAGCCTTATTTGCAGCGTACACGTCCTTAAACATCACAAATGCAACCCCAGCACCTGGTGCACGGCCTTCTTTATAAGCCGCCAAGTCTGTCTCCAACTCTGCTCTCGACTCTTGCAAATTTCTCAATCTCTCTTCATCAGTAAAACCCAATCTATTCATTACTTCCCACCATAAAAACTTCACTTTTCTCCAAAAATGAATCACTAGACCCAACAATCTGTTACTTTCATTTCCATCATTCTCATTGTCATCCGGTAAAAGTCTTGAATCAATACGAGCAACCAACCAAGTGATTTCATCTCTAACCCTAATTAATTCAGTAGCTAATTCATCCAATGCACATAAATCCATTGGCACGATAACCCTGTAAACTTTCCCAGGATATCTATGTTGAAAATACTCTTGTAAAACACTCTTATCAAGACCCAAACTCTTCGGTAATCCCTGAACCATAATAGTAAATATTGCTGTTGAACTTGTATTTGGATTGCTCAAGTTACCATTTCCATCTCTAAACCTAGTCACTTTCAATCTTTCTTCAATTCCATACATTCCTACATGCACCAAAAAAACAACCAAAACGACAAACAGAAAGTGTATCCAGAGCAAACCCGAACCTTTTTCGATATGGTTTATGGTCGTTTTGGAGAACTGATCATTCAGCACAGCGTTCCCACCATAAAGATTTAACGGAAGCAACACGAAAATCGATAAAACGGCAATGGATAAAAGCACGACGAAGCTGCCACCTTCGATGAGGAGGAACTGAGCGGCGTCGGCCCCACAATGTCGGGAGATCTCACGACAAGTGGCGTGCCATACGGCGAGGAGTTTCGTCACGAGTGCCCTAGGTCCCGGGATCAGACGGTGGTCGCTGCGAAGCTTCACGAAGAGGAAAATGAATACGCAGAAGAACAGACCGATGGCGGAGATATTGAGCAAGTACTGAATGTTTCCGTACCACTCCCCGGGAATATCGGCATCGGAATCGGAGGACGGGGGAGGAGACAGAGTGTGATTGATTGGCGGCAGTGGTGGCTCCATTTTTTTGGGAATTTCGGCAATTTGTTAGGACTTATGTAACCTGATTTTGAATATTTTCTTCATGAAAAGGAAAATTGGAAGGGAAATGCAGGATCTGGTTAGGGTTCTGTAGGAAATCGATTGTGAGAGAGTAAAATGGTTCGTGCAAACAAAGCAGAGCCGATAAAGAGTCTTTCTTCGTTGGAAAGAATCACTTCTTTTACGCATTTGCCCTGTAAAATACTGATATTTCGAGTCCTTCCAACCTCTCAATCCGAGCCCCAATTTGGACATTTTGACATTCTACCGAAACACAAAATGGCCCAATTGAACTAAAGCAGGGTCCAGTTTATTGGGCTTTCAGTCCAAATACTTGTACGGGAACAAGAGCAAATTCGGAATAATGTCACATCTGAAATGACCCAGTTCTAATACAGCCAGGTCCAGTAGATTGTACAAAACCAAGGGCAAACTCGGAATAATGGGCCTACAATCACTGTAAAATGTTGGGACAAACTTGAAACTCCGATCACCACTGAATCCAGGAGGAACCAACTTCTATAATCAGATTCGTATGGTTGAGCTGCTATTGCAGTGTGACCGGACGAATCGTAGCCGTCGAAGTTGACTTATTCGGTACGTCCATAGTACTCAAACTTGTTTAGTTAACAACGATGTGGCCCACTGAATATTTTCTTCGTGAGAAAGAAAGTGAAGGAATATTTAGTATTGCACGAGGGCTGTGCGGGAAATAGATTGTGCGAGAGTAGAAATTGTTCCTGCAAATAATTACATTTACATAGTTGCCCAGTAAAATGGTCAATATTTTCATCCCTGCTACCCTCAATCCAATGCCCAATTTCGACATTTTACACCGTAGCCCAACTTAGTGCAGCCGGGTACCGACACCGTTGCCGCGTCAACTGGGCTTGGAACAAGGGCAAATTCGGAATCGTAGTGGTACGGTTGAATGTAATTTCCGTGGAACATAGGGGTAACCTTGAAATATATCAATCACGGGTGGGAGCCAGCCTCAGGTCGTTGCGGTTGAGATGCTGTTGCAGCAAGAGCTAACAAATCTGAGCCGTTAAAGGTGAACAATTCGGTACGTCAATCATATTCAAAATCGATCGGTTGAGAAAGATTGTGGCCTGCCCACGTGAGACATGACCTCTTTTTGCTTGAAACCATTAAATTTATCCTGTGGAACTGATCTCAGAATCTGAATCACACGTGTCTTATGCTAATTGAGAACTTGCCAAAAAATATATATATATATATATAATATTTTGAAAATATAATTAAATATCACATAAAATAAATTTAATTTATAAAAAATAATAATTTTAATTCATTTAATTTCTAAAAAAATTAATTATATGCTTTCATTTATTAAAATAAATTTTAAAGTTTATAACACATAAGGTATAAAATTATTTTGTAATTTTTTATATTATACAATATAATTAATAATAAATAATTTAAATTATATATTTAATAAAAATAATATTTTTATAATATAAATAAAAAATTAAAAAGAGAGACAGACAGAGAAAGAATTCTGGTTCAATTATTGATTTCAATTTAGAAAAGTTGGTGACATCAACAAAATTGAATTGAGTGGGGGACATTCATCCCCACAATTTCCAAGTGCACCCACTGAATAAAGTCAACTAAAGAAGTTATATTAAAGAGGAATGCAACAAGGGTGATGCAAAAATGGAAATGGCATGCTTGGATATTTCAATGTTAAGGTTAAACAATGTCTTGTAATGCTTGGAAATAATAATAATAATGGAGAAAAATGTGATTGAAAATTATGGTGAGATTTTATCTACTTTCTCTTTCTTTGGTTAAATGTGGAGCCCATGGCCATGGGTGCCCATATGCATTGCTGGCTTTCAGCCATAGCTTTCTTTTATAGGCATTTGTCTGCTGATCCTGGCTCAGAGGAAAGAGAAAATTTTGTTTCAGTTTGTTTGTTCAATCACACTGATTGACAGCTCTTTCTTCTTCCTTTATATTCAGTTTCTTGTTTTCTTTTGAGCCAAGCTTGCTGCTGTCTCTTTATAATCTTCTTCTTCGTTCGATGTTCTTCTTTGTGTTTACATTCGTCTGTTCACCTGGCAATAGCAAGAGAGATAGTTTATGATAATTTAATTTAAGGTTTTATTTATTTATTTATTTTCTAATTTTTAATTAAATTGTTCAATAGAAAAATCGAGTAGCTTGAAGTGAACAGAAGCCCTCTGTTTAGTATCTATAGTCTTGATTTGACGGATCATCTATAGATCTAACGGTTTTCAAACCCACATGTATTGCTCTGTTTCATTTAGATCTCCGTCGTTTTCATCGGTTATCATTCAGTAGCGGAACGGAAACTGTGCAAACAGCTTATTTGTATCGTGAGTTTGCATTCTTTTTTGTTTGCTTTTTATCTTTTTTTACGTGATTGATATTTTCGTTTGAATTATTGCTATTATCGTTTATTAATTCACTGTTTGACATGTAAGGTTACTGAATTTTGTGTGTATGATTAGCTGTGTAGGTACGAATTTGACTTGACTGTTCGTGTTCTGCGAATTGTCATTGTTGTTGTTTTTATTCATTTTGGAGTTGGGTTTGAGCATAAGAGTCTTCTGTTTATTGATATCTGCATAAGTTTTGGGGTTTCAAAGCCTGATTATATTTACTGAAACTTACTCTGCTAGCTTAATTAGTATGAACGTTGTATTGATTCCGTAAATAACATTAATTTATTTTTTTCTCAGTATTTTTCTGAAGTTGATATATGGGTGTTTTCTTTTCCTGCAGGAAAAAATATTCTTGGTGTGACTTTTTCCGGTAGAAATTGTATTGCATCCAATTCTGGATGTGGAAGAATAGGAGGCTGTTGGCCTAGGTGAGATGAGGGATGTTATCAAGATTGATGAACTTTCTGAGTTCTTGCTGGTGGCCGTCGGACCGTTATGTCCATACGAGTATGGATACAGCAGGCCGGCAAGATGGGCTGCTTTGGTACAAAGACTGTGGGCAACACATGAATGGTGAATTTTCCATGGCTGTTGTCCAGGCCAACAATTTGCTTGAGGACCATAGCCAGGTTGAGTCTGGCCCCTTAAGCACTCTTGAGTCTGGTCCTTATGGCACTTTTGTTGGTATCTATGATGGCCATGGTGGACCTGAGACTTCACGTTACATAAATGATCACCTTTTTCAGCATCTAAAGAGTAAGAAATCTAAACTTGGGAGGATGGTCTTACATAATATTGTTTATTGGAAAGTTTATATTGTTGTTAGAGTTGAATTCTCATGTAGATACTGCTAGTTCCTTTTTTTATCGATTATTTGGTGACTATTGTCACCTATGCCTTCGATTATTGGAAGGTTGAATTTGAGAACTTAGTTCTTGCTTTTGATGATATGATTAATATGCGTAAATTTCAGGGTTCACAACAGAGCAGCAATCCGTTTCTGCAGAGGTGATACGGAAAGCTTATCAAGCTACTGAAGATGGATTTTTCTCTCTTGTGACAAAACAATGGCCTATGAAGCCTCAGATAGCCGCTGTTGGATCTTGCTGTCTGGTTGGTGTTGTCAGTGGTGGAACCCTTTACATTGCTAACCTTGGTGACTCTCGTGCAGTGATGGGGAGGCTTGTCAAGGCAACTGGTGAAGTTCTTGCCATTCAGCTTTCATCAGAGCATAACGTAGGAATAGAGTCTGTCAGACAAGAGATGCATGCCATGCATCCTGATGACTCACACATTGTAGTTTTAAAGCACAATGTCTGGCGAGTAAAGGGCCTGATCCAGGTAAGGTCTATGAGGAAGTATTGAGATGTTCTCTAAGTTAGTGTATATTATCTCATATTTTCAGATATTTGGTATCATGATAGTGTTGTTTTTATTCTGCAAAGCTAATTATTTTAACTGCTGTAATTGGTTGAAAAACATTAAATGATGAATTGAAACTAATGCAATTTTCCTGCTTGGTGGATCGCTCATGGTATACTGCATAACCATGCCTGCTTAGATCTTTATCCCATACATGAAGTCAAATTATATCTAATTCGGGGAAAATTTTCAAATATATAATTTGGCATTTTTGGTCAGAGGTGTTCTTAAATGATCGCAAAGCTTTGCTAGTTCTGCTTTCTTGTTGCATATTCATTGGTCCTAATCACATTAATCCATGGAAAAAAATAAGCAGGAGCATCCTTGTGGAGTAAGTTAGTGATTTGACGTGCTGAGTGGTCTCATAAGTACTAATATCATGGGGGACATATGTTTCTAAAGAATCTGTTGGTTTTAAGATTATAGTAACATATTCGAAGATGTCATGTCACTGGTTGATGCTATTTCTTCTTTAACCTTGTACTGGGTATTGAGTAGTAAGATTAGCAAGTGTCATTCTTGGATTTGAACTGGAAGAATAGAAAAGAGATCTGAGGAATATATATATATATATATATATATTTATCTGTTTTCGAAGTTCTTTTTCTGGCAGTGGTCTTTTCTCTTATCTTTTGTGCCATTCATTTTATCTCCTTTTGGATCTATAACTGGTCAATAGAATTTCCAACCAAATTACTCTCATATTTACAGTAACATTTGTCAATTATAGGAGTAGTAACCCAAGAATTTAATTCAAACATAGAAGAAGCAGTAGACTGCTGAGTTACAGTGAAAAATAAACACATTGTGGTAATAATTATTGATTGTGAAAAGTTTGTGATGTGAATGCGTAAGACGACCTATTACATGGTCAAGAACTTGGGTACAAGTGACTAATCAGAGATTATACTTGTGAATTTATGGCAGCAGTAAATAAATATATGCTAAACTCTTAGGTCAGCAGCAAATAATTATTCGCTAACTTTGAGTTGGCATCTTTTAGAGATAAAATTAATAAGACGACCTATTGCAGGGTTAAGCTCTTGGGTATCAGTGGCTCATCAGAGATTGTGCTTGTGAATTTATGACAGCGATAAATAAATGTTTGTTAATTCTTGTGACTGCAGCAAATAATCATTTGCTAACTTTGAGTTGGCATCTTTTAGAAATAAAATTGAAAAGTAGTTGTTCAGGGGTCAGATGTGGAATTAGGTGGAAATTTTCAAGGGAAGTGGGTTATGTGAAAATTATATTAAATTCTTTACGAGTTGCTATCCTTAGACTCGATAGGTACATTATCTACTGATGCTAGATATAGATGAAGAATTTAATTGAGTTCAAGTGCCTTGCGACCACAAGACTCAGCAGTTACATAATTATTGATATCTGATATAAATGACAGATTAGAGCCTGAAGTAGCTCTGCAAAATGTTATTATTCTCTTGACTTCAATGTCTGTAATATAAATCCTGATGTTCTCAGGAGATTTGGTTCATCTCAAAATAAGGAATAAATTGTAGAGTTGGTGATAATCGAACATTCTCTAGTTTGTTATTTATGGTTTCTCCTGTTTAGGATGCCAATAGTTTTAGGTATTTGTATGTTATTGATGGCCCAAGATGATGAATAATGGGCAATGATGATTAGAGATCACAGGATGCCTTGTTCCCTTAAGAGTTGAACTTAATGGAAGATATGCTAGAATGGATACTTGACAAAGTGATGAAAATGGGAGTGAGAATATAAGATGCCTGATGTTCAGCATTTTTTTATTTTAATTCGCTATCAAGCTTCCGGTTAATTATGATTTTCTCCAATAGTTGCTAAAATAAGAGCAGTTCATAATAAGTTGCTTCTTCTTGTCTTGCTGATGTTTCTTTGCATGATTTAATCCTGAAGATGACTCTTTTAGATGTTGATGGAATGTTCTAAATTATTTTGTACAGTGCTACTGTAGCTATGACGTTGCCTATTTTGCACGTTGATTTTGAATTCTAATATCCCCTATCATCTCTTCTATGTGCAGGTTTCTAGATCTATTGGTGATGTGTATTTGAAGAAGACCGAGTTTAACAGGGAGCCTTTGTATGCAAAGTTTCGACTTCGTGAACCTTTTAAAAGTTCAATTCTAAGCTCTGAACCATCAATTTCGGTGCATGAACTTCAACCTCATGATCAGTTTCTTATATTTGCTTCCGATGGACTGTGGGAGCATCTTAGCAATCAGGATGCCGTTGATATAGTTCAAAATCAGTCACGCAGTGTAAGTTATCTATAATTACAGTGATTTCCAACATGCTTGATTCAGTTAATTTGTTTACTTGCATCCATTATATTTTTAAAATATAAATTTGAAATTATCAACTTAACATAGCAAGTAGACTTACATTGGCATTGCATTGATATTCCTACATGTGTAAACTCGGGGTGCTCTTTGATTAAGAATTCTAGGTTTAGAAATATAATTTTGAATGTTGCACGCTTCTCTTCATCAGGGAAGTGCTAGGAGGCTTGTAAAAGCCGCCTTGCAGGAAGCTGCCAAAAAGAGGGAAATGAGATATTCAGATTTAAAGAAGATCGACCGCGGTGTTCGCAGACATTTCCACGATGACATTACGGTCATTGTTTTATTTCTTGATTTACATCTTGTGAGCAGAGCCAGCTCAGTTAAAGGCCCTTCAGTGTCTGTAAGAGGTGGTGGTGTTAATCTGCCTTCAAAAATTTTAGCTCCATCCGCCGTGCCTGTGGAACTTAAGCCCACCTAAAAGACATGAAAGCTGGGATTTCTTACTGTTGCGGGAAACTTGTTGGAACTCATAAAATGGTCAACTAATATATGTAGGAGAGACACAAGGTGCAGACTTTTCCTAATTATTTTTTAATGTACAATGTAACAATTTCACGTAAAAAGACAAGTGTACTTTGTTTAGTTTCCCAGTACTTTTGAGCAAGAAAAAGGAAGAGAAAGAATCAAGGAAGCAGAGATGAGCTGCAAAAGGGGACTATTAAAGGAGTTTCTTTCTTAAGACAGGTTTCTTTATGCCGCTTTTACTTTTTAGCCCTTTACATTTTCAATCATATGGGTTTTGTAAATTATGTGCAGCTATATCCCCTGATAATCGAAGTTACTGTGTCTGCTGTTTCCCCACGTTGCAATTATATTGAATGTTGAATTTTGCTTCATAGATGTGTTTGATTCTCAGGAAATTTCTGAAACAAAACAAGCTAACTCTCTGAAACCATCAATGGGGATTGAAACCCTTAAGAATTGAATCTCAAACAGTGCTTACTATACCTAGAGAAACTAGAGGTCGTCTTTTATACTAAATTTGTTTTAGGGAAAGCAATTTCACATAGAAAGAAGCTCCCCCAATACTTTAACCTGAAAAAGGGAGAAGGAAAGAGTTTGCACTACTATATAACTGATTAGGTGGCTATCAATGGGGGTTCTCTTTAGGCAAAACATTCACTTCAATGTCTTCTTGTTAGAAGACCGAGAATACCAATGGTCAAATCCAAACTCATTGCAAAGGACTGGCGGATGCCTGGGATTTATAAAACCGTCCATCAAAACACTACAGTTCCTAGCTTCCTTTTTCCTTTTAGTTTACTCTTTTTTCCATTCTCAGATCTCAACCTCCCTGTCAACGAAATTTTGAAACTTGATAGAAGCATGGGAAACCATTATTTATTATTGAATATGATTTGAAATGATTTTTCGTTATTTTCTCTTATTCCTGTAAGGTCAAGAGGTCCGAAAAGAAAGATGCTTGAAAGGTCAAAACCAAGATACCAAAATCCGATCTTCACAATCAATTGATACGAAAGTTCTACAGTCCACATGTGAAATATTTATGATCCCACCTGATCCATTGTAGTATAATTGAGGTTGCAGATATAGTTACTTTTGAACCAAGAACAGCAAAGCAGTAACTAGATGAGAAAGTGCTCTGTAATTTTGTTAAGAGTAAGAGATTTCCAAACAGATAACTGAAGGTAAAAAACAGGGTGGCTTTTGTTTCCAATTGCAATTGCGGTTTCGCAGTAACCCATCAGGTATCTCAGGTTCCACCCTCACTATGATTCTGCTCTAGACGATCACTTCTGTCCCTTTATTGTGACCTTTTGAAGCACAATTTCCATTTTTTGCAAGTTCTATTCTAACGCGCAAAGGAAAGGAGGACCTGCATAATCCTCACTTGTCAAATTCATCTGCACAGATCTCTCTGAAACAACCATCATTTTTCATTACATCCAGTTAAAAAAAAACCAGTTTTGTTTTACTTTGACATGTACAACAGAGATGTAATGATGGTAAAACTTTGCTCGGGATTTGAACTCATGGGCTCACTACAGAGAAATCAAAACTCCAGAGGAGGAGTTAGCTGCATGCCTAGGTTTTTGGCACTTGTGTCGATTCAGGATTCAGAGACCTGCCCATGTCCATTTCTCATCAGTGAACTGATATCAACTGTTCTCATGGGTTAAGTGACAGAGATTGGTTATAAAATACCTTCATAATTATGCCTGTCAACATTGAATGTTGATTGTTTTACTGTTTCAACAGCTTATTTGATCAATCATTTTCTTGGATCTGTGGCTATTCTACTTTCTTTGCATTCAATTTGGGCAGTGGGTAGTCACTCTGAGAAGTAACAAAAATCTTGTTCTGTGGCTAAGGTTTTATGTTGTCTTACACGCAAAATAATGAGAGAAAAACTTTCTACTCGTCCGAACACTATAAATTAATCATGAGTCATTATTACACACCTAAGCCCCATTAAATGGGGAAGTGCAGGCAAATGTGTGTGAAAACCCCAATTTGCCCTCGCCACTCATTCTCTCAAACCTGTTTTGTGGAAAGGATTCAACTTGCTTAACTTGAGCAGGCAGTGAATACCACAAATCTGAGGAGAGTAAAAAACCAAATCAGGGTTTGTAATTTATATTTGACATGTTGACGAAAACAACAAAGAAAAAAGTATGTTGTTTGGTCGATCCTACTTCGTATCACTCACAAGCTCTCATGGAAGGGCAAATCTCTGATAGCACTTGCAAAATCTCCCTGCATTTGGCAAAGAAGTGAACAGAAGAACCCCTGATCTAGGTAATGGCTGCGTGCTTTGAGCCATTAAAGCAAAGATGTAGTAAGCATGTGACTATCTCTGTCAGTATCAGATTGTCCCTTATTCTAACAATCACAGAGCCCATCAGTTTTTTACCCTTAAAAGCCCCGTTTCCTTTTCCCATTTAATCTTTTCTATCGAAAAATTGATAATAATTTCAGGTCCCTAAACTTTTAAGAATTTACAAATAAAAATAAAATTATATATTTATGTTGAATAGATCCTTAATTTCTAATCGAACGACTGCGGTAAAAGTATATAATTTGACAATAAATGATGCATTGTGAGATGCATTATAAACTTTGATGGATTCAAATGTTATTATCCAAGAAAAGCGTTCATTTTTTTTTAAATTTTAACAATGAACCAACTCTTTTGAGTTCTATATATGAAGCGATGGGTTCTATCTTCAAAGACAACAAACTTCTACATGACAAGCTCTGTCTTTTCTTCGATTCTCCCAAATCAAGAAAACCTTCGTCCCCCGTTTCATCATAAACAAACTCCAGAATGATTTTAACAAGACAAAATCTTCAAACCCACGTGCTTGACTAAACAAAGCCACTTTGCAAAACGAAAATGGGTGGTGCTTTCACAAAGACAGATGATAACCATGTCATTTCACTATGCAGAGATAGTAAACGCTCGCTCAAACGGGCTGTGAAAAACAGAGATGCGTTCTCTGTTGCCCAATGCAAGTATAACAACTCACTCTTGACTCTCTCAAAAGCCATGAGATTGTTCGTCGTCAAGCATTCTTCTCAGTCCGGCCAGAACAATGCTAAAAACTCAATTTTTCTTCCAAACAAACCCAGCAATGACACCATTGATTCATGTCCAACTTCTTATTCTGCTGATTCTTTGACCTCTACTGAGGTGGCAGAAGAAAGAATGAAGCAGACAGGAAACAGAAAGGTGTCGTTGTTGAACAAGATGAAACCGAAGAAGGAGACGATAGTGAAGACGACGAAGTATCTTATCTGCAATTTTATGATGGGGTGGTACCAGAAATGACATCTATGGAAGCAGAAACAAGCTATGAGTGGAATTTCTTCGACCCATATGCTCAGGTTGTGAGTGATTTATGCGGGAACTATGGAAATCCTAGTGAGGAAAGAAAACATGACGATATTCCTAAATTACAATATGGGACAGAAGTACTGGTGTGTGAGACAAGATTTGAGCATATGTACAAGAGTGTTGTGAGTCATGTGAAAAGTGGAGCTAGCCATGTGAGAGTTGAGGTTGGTTCTGATCATGAGAGTTCAGGAGAGTCTAGCAAGGGTTTGAAGGCTGTGGAAAAACCAAAAAACAAGAGTGTTAGGGGTGTGAAAGTAGGGAAGGATGCAAGTGAGAATTCGGGAGAGGAGGACAAGGACTCAAAAACTGAGAGTGAAAGTGAAGTTGATGATGATCATGAGGTAAAAATGGGGGAGGAAGATGGCGAAAATGTGAGTTCAGATGAGACCAGGAAGGATTTGCTGAAAGCACTGGAGGGAATTGAGGGCTTGTTTCTTACTGCTTATGAAGCTGGTTTGGATATTTCAAAGATGCTGGAGGCCACCAGGCGTCAACAGCAAATTGGTTTGACAGGTTAGTTTTCTTTTTCTTCTGTCATCATCAATATTTCATGTTTTTCTTCGTCTCCTCAGTCCCGCTCGACGAATCATGTTAAAATATACATTACATATTATCATAATTACAAGTTTGTCCCTTGGATATAGGGAATTTTAGAAAAACACCCTACTGTTCTGAAAATATAAATTTAATTAACTCTTATGATTTGGCACAAGCAATTTCCATTTCCTATTGAAATATGTTGGTAATCATATTCAAAACAAAAATAGATCCTTTTGTTCTTCTTATTCTTAGATGTTTATTGCCTAATTATTGGACTTTTTGTAATTAATTAAAATATTAAGGACTTGACTAACTATATTTTTACAGAATATGTGAGAAAAGTGATTCCTTTGGATGTACAAGTAGGCCTGTATATCAACCCTGATTCCCGGGAAAAATCCTTGATATCATAGCAGAATCACTTTGCTTTGTTCTTCGCTCAAGTGTAATGGTAAAACAAAGTACATTTTTTAGAAGCACATTTGGGATCTGATTATCCACGGATATGGCTCTTAAATTTTATTTCCTGAAACTGCTTTTTGAAAGTAGATGAACGAACACGACTTTTACCTGTCAAGTTTTCTTGGATCTCCAACTCTCTTATCTCCTTTCCTTCTTTATCATTGTTTGATATCTCTAGATTTCACAGGTGCTCATTCCTGCTATGATGTGGGTTCAGATAACTCGAACGATATCTTCTGTTCAATTGTATGGAACCGGTCAAGCTTGACCCGTTGCTCCTGTTGCCAATGTGTCTTGCCGATCAACAACGGTTCTCCTACGAGGACAGTAGCAGCGCAGACACTCATCGATGAATATCCCGGAATGCAGATGGGGAGTCATTCCTTTTCAATGGCGACCTTGTATCATTGGGAGAGGAAACTCTATGAGGAAGTTAAAGTATAATCTTGTTTGTAATTTGTTAGCATAGAATGTAAGCATGTTAGATTAGAATTAATATTTTATTCTTATTCGTGTGCTCAGATGGGGGAGAATTACTGGAAGCTTTTCGAACGAGAATGTGTCATGCTGAGAAAAAAGGAGGAAAGAGATGGCTTTATCTTTGGTGACAAAACCAACCTCAGAGTCAAAGCTTTGCAAGCTAGGATTTGGGTTGCAGTTGAATATTCACAAGCAATTTTCGATAGGATTATGAGAGTCAGGGATGAAGAGATTGAGCCAAAACTTTTTGAACTGATAGTGGGGTAAGAAACTAGGGTCAAATTTTCTTAAAAAATTTATTTACTTTTTTTTCATCTATTTCTCTTGTTATTGCAGGGTTATGAAGATGAGGAAGGCAGTCTCAGAGTCTCATGAAAATTAAAGTAAAATCATGTTTGAAGTGGCAGCATTCAACAATGGGAATGGAAAATATTGTAGTCCTTTTAATCGTCGTGCGAACATTAATCTTGGGGCTGAGCTTAAGAGGCGGCATGTAAGCTTTTCTGAGTATGTTTCTGCACAGAAGGCATACATTGAATCACTTGATGCTTGGTTTTCAAGGTGCACTGGCCCAGAACCTATAGAAGTTGAAGAAGACTCTGAAGAAATCTCTTCAGACCCACAGTTTAGAATCCATAGGCCACTGGTAATTTCAGTTTGTCAAGGGTCGCTGGCTTGTATGGCGAAGTTGGCTGATAAGGAAGCAATGAGTTCATTGCAAAAGGCTTGGAAAGGAGATAAAATCTCTGCCTGTTCAACAAGGGAAAGAACAGAAGCAGAAAAAGAAGCTTGAAGAGCTTTTCCGAGAATGGGATATAAAGGTTTCGGCAATCCACAAGCAAGAGAAAAAGATTCTGAAAGTGAAGCAGTCTAAGAGGGAATTGGCTAGAAATTTCCAGCGTCGGATCGAACGTTTGGAGGAAAAGAAATTTTCACTGGAGCAGTTCAAACAGAAGATTGAATCGGAGAAGGTAAAGCACATTTCTGGGGTGGAAGAAACACAAAGAGCTACTTTAGCTAGATTCCAGGCCGTATTTTCTGCAGTTCTTGAATCCTTGGTGGATTTTTCAAAGGCTACTGTCAAAAGGAACAGCAGTAAACAGCGGCAATAATCCTTCCCACTGAGAAGGAAATGAACCTCATCTCTCAAAATAAAGTGGATTGGGTGCATGCAGAATGAAAATTTGAACTGTAGTTGATCGGTTATTCGACTTGCAGCTGGGACAAGTATTTTGCGGGCAGTGAATTCCTGCACCCATTATATCTTGCTACCACTTTCCGTTGTTGTCATGAACATGTCTAGAACATGCCTGGTGTTCAACCAGTTTAAGTTTGTATTAGTTTGCTTGTCTGTGAAAATGTATGGAAGTACGTACTTTCTTACAAGCTCCTTCTTATGTTGTTGCTTTATGTCTGTCTTACAAGCTCCTCTTTATTTTGTAGCTTTAGGTCTGTATTTCAACATTAATTGGCCTTTCATTGAACTAAATGAGTTATTAAATTACTTTCAAGAAGATACAGCAATTCAAATCAATTCTCTCAAGTTGTTCTTATCAACATCAACGCTAAAACGTCCGAGTCTTAATATACTTCATGCTTGTGCTTTGAAATGATTGGCTGTCCATTTCTATTCAAAACCTTTGAAATACAACACCATCTTCACTCACAAAGCTTTGTGATCAATTGATCAACGACGCCCTTGTAATTCTCTTGATTGTAGCAAACCACCAATTGGTCAGCGAGAATCCCTTGAAGTTGAAGGCTGTTTGTTGATGAAGTTATCAGATGAATAAAGAGTATCCTTTAATTCTTGGCACACTTGATTCATTGTAGGACGTTGTTTGGATGTTTTTGTCACACATCGTAGGCCAAGTTGTCCTATTTTGGGCATAATCTCCCTGTTGCATGGTTCTGATAGAAGACTAGCATTCAAAATCTCTTCTACATTTCAACTGTCTACACTTGGCCTTGCCTGCAATTTTGTCATAAAAATGACTTAAATCTTGCATGCTGATGTTAATGAAACAATTATAAAACAAAATTCTTGAATTGGTTACCCATTCAATGATATGATAATTAGGCTGATTTCTGGTGGTATCAACAGCAGGCCGAGCAGGAACAAGCTACAGAAGGATGACGCCAAAGCTATAAACATCACTGAAGGGACTTAAATGAAAACTTGAACAATATGCAGGATCAAGATATCCTGGCGTCCCTTTGATCTGGCTACTGACATGTGATTGATCGCCAATTGGCCCCACCTTTACTAGGCCAAAATCAGAAACCTTGGCTTCAAATCCATCTCCTACTAATATATTGCTTGGTTTTATGTCACGGTAGATTATGCTTGGTGTTACCCATCACGGAAATATGCAATGCCTGTAACAAATCATTTTTCAAAGTAATTTCATTAACAATATTTCTCAATTTTACACTACAATTTGTGTTATAAACATATTTACCATCTGTTCTGTTACCTTTAGCAGCTCCGATGGCTATATTTACCCTCTGCCTCCAAGTTAGGCTTCTTCCTCCTCTGCCTACACTCCATAAGAAATTGACGTGTTTAGAACAAGCTAGGTCATGAATCTTGGCGGTTTTCAATTTGAAATTAAGGGTTGGTGCCTATTTGTAAAGAAAATAAAGTGGGAAACTACCCATAATGTAGACCAGCAGGGAAACCAATACTTTTTCACCTCTGGCTCCCGTTCAATTCAGAAAATTGGCAGCATATATTGAGACTGGTTTCACGGACATTACCCTGTTGGAATATCTTTTTCACTGGGTTGAAAAACAACCGAAGACCAATACTGGTTTAGAAACCTTGTAGCTGTAAGACACCATTTTTACTTAAATATCTTTTTACACCATGCTGTAATTAGATCCAAAGGGTGGATGAGAGATTTACCCAGTGAACTCAGCAATGGCTTACTAGGTTCTTCACAAAATCCCACCAAAGCAACGAGGTTCCTGTGCTTTACTTTAGAAAGTAGTCTTACTTCTGTTTCAAGAAAGCACTGACAACAAATCAATCATATGCAAATCATGCAATCTTAATATATAACAACAAACACGTGAAGTTTTTGAAGCTTACCGTTTCTAAATTCTTCAGCACTTTGGTACGAAGCAGCGCGAGCTCTTTTGATTGCTAAGGTTCCTTCTCTTTCAAATGTTCTTTTGTATACATTTCCAAATGCACCCGAACCCAGCAAGCAATCTTCGCTGAAATTCTTACTAGCTCTCTCTACTTCATCTAACAGGACCCTCCTCAACAGTAGACTCTCAGCTTTCAAACTCCTAATAATTTTTCACCACACAACCACAATTAATTATAAAATTAATGTAGAAAGCAAATGGGTAACTGGAGACATTTTTATATATATTCTATGAATTGCTGGACCCATGTATGTGTGTGTGTTCTATGAATTGCTGGACCCATGCTTTGACTGCACGTGAAATTTCATCATTTCAGCCCTTTTCATAAACCTTGTCTCTGTATGTGACAAGGTTTTCTAGCGAGGGATATAAAGACAAGAATTCATGTGAAGTTGCAGGTAAACTTGGTCCTGAAATATGATATTTTACAATGGGCAATAGTAGTATATCTACACTATTACTATAAGCTTGAAAAATAATGTGGATTCCGTCACAAAAGAAATGAAAGAGAAGAGGATAAAAAAGAAAAGATTCTCTTAACAATTATCTCTTTCTCAGAATTTACATTGTCATTGGCTTTCGCAAGACTGACTGTACTTGCTCTTCCAGCTCCTGTAATTTTCACAAAAGTTGCTTGAATTTGAGACGAGGAAAGAAATGAGAAAAGAATACAGTCAAAGAAGAGTACTGTTTATTACTTCAGAAACTAATGGTCACTGCTTTTACATCCATTGCCGGCAGACATTCTCCATGTCAAAATGCTTTTACTCAAGTCTCAGCTTCTTCTTTGGGACGGCACATAGGCCAAAACCAACATGAATGCGAACCTCTCCATGCAAGCTTCTGTTGACCACTGGGCCATGGAAATCCAAGCTTTAATCAATGTATGGTTTTGTACCACGTATTTGAAAACGATACACCTTTACGTAGAACTTATACAATACAAACTTCATTGATATATATATATATATATATGTCTTGCTTGAATTTACATTTTTTAACGAATAATTTAAAATATAAAATAAATAATTTATAATAATTAATATAAAAAAAATAAAATATAAAATATAAATACGTAAATTACTAATATAAAATTTAAAATATAAATAAAAAATAATACGTACAAATAAATCTATTGAAATAAAATAAATAAAAGTAATTAATTAAAAAGTAATAACTGTGATTGAAATCACAAGTGGGTTTGGTTTGACTGCGCTTTGCAACGCCGCAAGTTAAAATATATCTTCGTATTTTATATTTTTAATAAAAATTTTAAAATATAAAATAAAAAATTTAAAATAATTAATATAAAATTTAAAATAATTAATTATTATAAAAATTTTATCCTAAAATCAACGCGACAATTTCTTAATTTCTTGAGTAATTATAAAATTAATAAATTGATCTTTCTTGTTTTTTTGAAAAAAATTTTATTATTATTATTATTACAAAATAAATGGTCATAGGATTGTGAAAGACTTCTTGTGGTGCAAAAATGGTAAGGCTTTTTAATTAGATTCATGTGTAATATTCATTGTTTTTAAAAAAAAATTAAAAACTAAAATTTAAGGAAATTAATAGAAAATTAAGATGATGAAATGACAAAGTTGGTGATTATAGTAATAATTAAGATGCTGATGACTGGACCAGTTATACCAAGTGAAGTAGGTGAACATTATAATGGCCTATGCATTTATCTTCCAGTCTCAACGAAGAAGGCAGAGATAATGCAAAGAAAATTGCAGTTCCGAAAATGGGTATTTCGATTTAAATGTGGTAGATGAGATGAGATCAGAGAGCAAATTGTTATGGCAGAAATATTTTGTTGTGGTGAATAAAGGGCCAAACTCATTTAATTTTCCTGCCTGTCTTATGCCTTTACTGTGTGTATGTACTGAATTATTTACAGCCACAGTATTTGGTAAGTTGCTTATTGATTCTAGGAATTTAATGACTTTGTTCTTACAGTAAACCTGAGAATGGGAGGAGATGTCCCAACTTTCACCCGTGTGTTGTTTTACAGTAAACTAAAGATGGAAGAAATTTATTGGAGGACTTTCAAATAAATAAGAATTCATCCCCAGGATAAGTTAACAGATGGGCGAAAAATCGGAGTGAGCAAGAGTTAATTCTCTGGTGCAGGTGTGAAATCATTGTGCAGCATATGCTTCTGATCTAAATAAAATCGGGAAGACAGATTACCGAGGATCATGGTTTTATTATGATTAGAAGATTGAGGACCATTTTGTTCTTGAACAAGAATCATGGATCATTTCAGGAGACAAAAAAAAATGGGTATATACCAAACCAAACTCTTATCATCTTGCTTCTAAATATTTATTGCAGCAATGAATAGCAAGTCACTGTTACACAGAATCATAAATGAGAATGAGCTACTCCTAAGACGTCTATACTGAATACTGTCCCAGGAGAATTAATAAACCATTAGTCTGGGAAACAACCCAACATATACTCGGGTTGAGTGTGTGAGATCTGGACAACTTCCAGAATTTTCAGGCATGAGGTTTGGTGTGCCTTATGACAATGAATTTATGACAAGAAATGCAAAGAATTAGTACAACATTTAAATACCTATTGTCATGCCAGCGTCGGAGATGGAGTAATACCATAGATACAAACTCTAATGCAAATTCTATTTTATACAAACTGAAGTAACTATGATATGCCACTACCACAAGTCTCATATTTTCCCAGAACTAAAAGAAAATAAACAAGGACATGAGACAATAAGACAATACTGGTAATCGACTAATCCTGGTTCAATCAAATGCACTTCCAAACAGGGATTAAACTTCTCATTGGCTTTTCTCAAAAGCAGAAAAGTAGGAAAGGAATTGACATATGAACAGATAAAATTAGCACAAAATATTTACTCAAAATTTTTATGCATATGGCTCATTAAAAACAATGATCCATCCTGCGATTAGGCGTAAGAGAACAACAACCCAAGAAAGGGCGTGATAACATATTCAAGGGACAGAATACAGAAGCCCTAAAGGAAATGACTGTATAAAAAAGAAAGAAATTTTCGGATCAAGTTATTTACAAACAAAGAAACGTTATAGATCCCTTCGGCATAGCGGGCAAGAAGCGTGCCTAAGGAGCCACTTATCTATGCAGGGTAGGTGAAACATGTGATGGCAATGAGGCAAACTTCTAACCTTCTCTCCAAGCTGGAAGTCCTGCATCCATACAACAAATTGCTTCAATAAGACAGTTTGTTCAAAGTTAATTGCATTTCTAGTAATCAAGAAATGAATAACGAGTAGAACAGGGAATTGCTATGGCAGAAACCTGAAGGCAAACTGAACAACAAACTTTCTCCCCAGATGCATCTACATTGTTATTGCTAGTAATTGTAATCTTTGGGATCTTTTCAACTGATTCTCCGGTTAATCCTTTTGAGCAACCAGTGTCGAAGATATTAGGTGCCTCCTCGAAGCTTATTTCAACAGCTCCCATCTGGTAAAACAAATTGAAATCGTTTTTCACATTATAACATATTCAGCTATTGCAACATAGTGTGTGAAACCACTACAGACAACAAAGGAAACTAAAACTACCTGACTTTGCACTGCACTAAGCATCGCAGGGCCAATTCGCTCGCGAACAAGTCTCCCACTTAAAAGGCTTGCAATAACATCAATCTGCACAGTTTTAAATGCTCATAAATTAATTAGTTAAAAAGAAACTTGAATATCAATTTGTTGATTCAGCGAGTCATCTAAGCCTACAAATGAAATAATCAAGCATATTACTGAAGCCCAAGAAGATCATGGTGGAGAAACATTCGAGCATATTGGCAAAAATAATGGTAGCTAAATTGCTCACCAAATACAGGAGACATCCAATACCAGATTCATCTGATTGCCAGATAACAAGGGAAGATTCAAAGACTTCGATGGAAAAAACAGCTCCAGATATGGCGCCAATGGCAGCTCCTCGAACAAACCCGCTTTCAGTTTCCTGTCCTATTAAAGCTCCAGTTAAGGCTCCCAACAAGGTGCCCACTGCATACACAAATGCCAAATTCAGGACCAACTATCTGTTTTCAATTATTCAAATTCTGGACGAAATTCGAATGCAAACAGAAAATTTCCCAAACACCTTCTCTACCTGCCAAACTTATTCACATAACTGGAATTCCACACAAATGACAAAGCATCATTGATTCATTGTCTATGTTTAACTCATTTCCTTTTGTCTGTATCAATTCTAAAATCCAGCGATACACAAACAACACGTATTATCGTGGCATCAAGAATTAATAACTGTAGAGAAACAACATAATCAAATCCAAAATACAGCAAAACCATCAAACAACAAAAACAGATAATGAATCGGACATCACTCAATCAAGAAAGACATGTACTCCCATTTCATTAACAACAAGTAATGAATTAGCGAAGGAGCGAAGACAAACCAACCTAATGCAAAGAAGAAAGTGAAGATCGCAGAGAAAATGTTTCCAATAATAGCGGAAACAGCAAAATTACAGAATTCTTTGACCTTTCCCAAGAAATTCACACGCAGATACAAAGAAGACATAGAAAAACGAGATGGGTCAGCAGAAAACTCCATTATCCCCGTTTCCCAGATGGTAGAATTCGAACTGCTTATTGAAATAAAGCCAAGAATGTGGGTGATCCACAAAGATTCAGCCTTAAATGGTCTGCTTACTTTTATAATGGAAAAAAGAGAGACGGGTAAAAGTATTGGTACTCGAATACTTCGTCCTTAAGAGAAAATGAAAAGACAACGCATCAACCAACTCGCATTTAAAGCATTTGTTTCTTCGAAATATCGGAGCTCGTTTAATTTAATAAAAATGAATAAACAAGCCTTCCATGGTCAAAGCTTCTGTTGACGATTCAATTTATTCCACAGTAAGAATGAAATAACAGCAGGGATTGGCATTCCAACTTTCAACCCAGAATTTTTTTTAAAAAAAAATTAAAAAAAAATCGAAAATCCGGTAATTTTGTAGGTAAAAAAGTACAAATTATTTAGTGGTGAATGGCCACTTGCTTTACAAGACGTAACGAACTTGGATCTTGCTTTCAAATATCACTGCGTAGACGTAAACTATAATAAATATAATTCATCGTCATGTATGACCATGAACGATGAATTCAATTGAAACCATTGATTTATTGCCATGTCTAATTTTTCTTCCTCAATTTTAAAAATTTCAACGCGGTAGAGGAAAAAAGAAAAGCATAAATTTCAAAGTGCTTCTGCAAAAAGTACAAGCAACGACTCATTCTTCTCTTGATTTTAAGCAACCGTTTGACGTTGTCCAAAACTTTAGAAGACGAAAAGTAAAAAAATAGTCGGGCTATTGGGACATGCTTTGCTGCAAATAAGCAGGCAAAAATGGCCAAAGTCTCTATCGTATGATCAAAAAGTGATATGCCTTTGCATCATTAGATTTCGGTGCCCATCATCATTATTTCTAAAGTGATATGGTCATGTAACGTCACAAATAAATTCCTCATTAATTATATATTAATACAACTTTCTATAGAAAGTTCATTCTGCCTTCAAGAGCGTGCCAATTTCTATTTCAAAATCAGTTCGTTTTCTCGAGAAAATTATACGGCTGCCACGTCAACACCGCGCTTTGCTAATTCTCTGTCTTTCGAGTTCTTACTTGATTTTCAAGTCATGATTTTCTCGAGAAAATTATTGGCCAGCTGACTCCTTCATAAACATCAAGTGGGCTAATCCACTTGTCTTCTAACTTGCTTGCATTAGTGTATCTTAAGATTCTTTTCTTCAATGAAAGGGATCAATGAAAGATTTGCTGAGGTAATTCGAGAATGTACAAGAAATTGGAGAATCAAAGTGTCTCTCATCTTGTGGATTTTCAAACACCTGCAAATATATTCTTGTTATTTTATTCTAAAGTCCTTAACTTTTAATAATATTATAAATTAAGACACAATATATAAGTTTTTGTTGTCAGATTTCATGAAAAATACGTTAATAGAATTAATGATTTGCATGTTGAGAACCACTGCTTGATTCGGTAACAATCATCCATCCACATCAATCTCAAGGTTCAATTTCGGACGTAATTACAAAGAAAGAAACTTATTAAAGAATTTTTACGAGAATGCCTTTATTTGTAATTCTATCAAACTATAGGACCTGAGCAATATTACCCCTTATTTCATTTGTTTACATTAGTGGTGGGTAAACTATAACATGACCAAGAACATGCCCGCCTCCTGATCTTTTCGTGATGCAAACACACGACGTTAGCCACTGGCATTATGGTCAGATTAAGAGGTTATAAAAATGTAAAAAGGTGCAACTTTCGACCAACCTTCACGAATTTGTACTGAGAAAATCCATTAGGTAAAGCAATTAGAACAGGTTGCTTTGGATTTCAGTGCAATTCTATGGGCTGCCAGCAACAACGAATCAAAACATACAAATATACAAACAATCCTTCCTGCCAACCACAATTTGGTAAGGGGAAAACTAGTGGCACTAGAAAGTTTTAGGCCTTTCTTTCTCGTTGGTTCTTGATTTCTTGCTCCGGGATCATCCCACCCAATCTCTTACTTATCCAAATCATACACCAAATATCCGAAACAGCATATCCCAAGATGTACTTTAAAATTTTGTTGTAACTATAATATGCATGCGCAAGTACATATGATTATTTTTTTTAATTTTATATTAAAAAATATAATATATATATATTATAATTTGATTTTAAAAAAATAATATATTTAAAATAATTTTTGATTATAATTTGATTTTAAAAAAATAATATATTTAAAATAATTTTTATTAAAATTAAAATATAAATATGTATCGAAAATAATAACTTAAATTTTAAAATAAATATTCATAATATAATCAATTTTTAATAATGTTTTGTTTTAAAAATAAATTTATTGTTCCCGCCATTGCTACTTCATGTTCTACGTTCAAAGCTAATTCGTCTTCGGAAGATAAATTCACACGATGGTGACTCGTAAAACGATGTCGTTATCAATGCTACATAAATGGAACAATTTAATTTTATTTATATTTTTTAAAAGGGTTAAAATGGTAAAGAAGGAATGTCCTCCCATCACAGAAGAGGGAACGGAGGGCCAAAAATAGAGGAAATACAGTCACAAACGCATGACCCCCCTGAGTTACACCCGCGGCGGCAGCGTACAATAATTTTGTCGACCGTTGGATTCAACTTTTTTAGATCCAACGGATGAAATATGCTTTACCATAGATCACCAATGCACGACAGATATCTACAGTACGGTCATTCACGTCAGCTCTACCACAATCACGTGAATAAAATATTCCACAAAAAGAGCGGAACGTGGTGCACTGTGTCCTTTTTTGACTCCTACCATCCATTTCTCAACTCTCTATTCCTATAAATTTCAAACGCTTGCGTACGTCAACCTCTTTCTGTTCATCAATCTCTGAACCGATCTTTTTACTTAAATTGATTTAAAGAAATAGAAACTGTAAATCATATAAGTATAGGTAAGTTCTTGTTAATTTATGAAGAATTCATTTATTATTTTTATTTTTTTTTACATGTCATAACTAACAAACGGATTTTTAAAATTTTTTTTAAATCTGGATTTACTATGATTTTGTCTTTGATCTGACAGCGACTGGAAATCCGTTCAAGAGTATACTGAAGACTCTCGAGAGAACCGATGGCGGTGAATTTGGCAAGTACTATAGCTTGCCGGCACTCAAAGATCCTCGAATCGGTCGGTGATTTTTTGTTTTCTGTTTGGATGACGAGAAAAAAGCGGGAAAGAGAATGAGAAAAGTTGGAATCTTATGTTTGGTTATTGATATTCTTTATTGTTGTATATACTTAGTTCGAGCAGGTCAATATATTTTATTAGCTGTAGGTGTTGTGGAAAGTATTGGGAATGTTCTATGCCAATGAACTGCGTCTTCTTCTTTCTTTAATCGAAGACTAAATTTGGAGTGTGATTTTTGATCGACTGATGTTTATGTTACAGATAAGCTTCGATATTCGATTAGGATACTTCTAGAATCAGCTATTCGAAACTGCGATGAGTTTCAAGTTAAGAGTAAGGATGTTGAGAAGATCATTGACTGGGAAAATTCTGCGCCAAAGCAAGTTGAGAATCCATTCAGGCCTGCTAGAGTGCTTCTTCAGGTAAATAAGTAAATGCTGCGCTTGACAATACTAGATTTCACTTTCTCAACTCATAAAATGAACTTACAGTGCATTAGGGAGTGTTTTCATATTTTTTATATATATTTTGTTTTGTTTAATAGGAATAAACAAAAGAATGAGACCGAGGAAGCAACAAGTATGCTTTTGAATGCAGTTAAGAGTGCTTTTAGGAAAAGAATTTGATACGTGCATCTGCAGAAAGTACTTTTGGAGTGAAAATGACAGTTAGATGCTTTTCTGTAAAATGTTTCAATTCAAAAACAATACCAAACTCACCCTTAATAACCTGTTTGTTGGTGATTTATAGGATTTTACATTGTTGATTTATTTGGTTCTCAGGATTTTACCGGTGTTCCTGCTGTCGTTGATGGGATGCTTTATCCTGATAGTTTGTTTGGTTCTCACATCTCAATGAAATTTTTAAGTTTTGTGATGTTTATTTACAGGTTAACGTAGAATATCTTGGAAGAGTTGTCTTCAACAGAGATGGGATGCTTTATCCTGATAGTGTTGTTGGGACAGATTCACATACCACTATGATTGATGGGTTAGGTGTTGCTGGCTGGGGAGTTGGTGGTATAGAGGCAGAGGCTGCAATGCTTGGCCAGGTAAAATAATAGATCTTGAAATATCATCTATACTTCTTGTGGATCTGATAATATCTGAAACTCAATCAATAAAAGGAACTGGTTGTTTAATTGGGTCTCCAATGGTCCAAGGGCCTGAATTAATGTTCATTTTACAATTTTGTTTTTATAGTCCACTGTTTTATTAGTAGGAAGACCTTTGCAATGTTTGATTGATCATAGATACAGTAATATCTCAAACTTGAGAATCAAGTGATATTTACTTCTTGGCGATTAAGTATGACTATGATCAACTAACCCTTTTGTTGTAGTTACATATAAATTTCAATCAGTGAACAGTAAGGCTGTTCGAGATTAACATCTTGTGTTTTTTTGGGAGAGTTATTCCTGTTTAAATTCTAGCATAAGTATTGGTTGCATTGTTTAAATTCCTGGTTGGCAATGATGATCGCTTTCTGTTATGGTATATGTGCTACTGCACGTTCTTGCCCAGAAGTATTTATTTACTTTTCCTTTCACATTCAGCCTATGAGCATGGTCTTGCCTGGTGTGGTTGGGTTTAAACTAACTGGAAAACTGAGAGATGGTGTGACAGCCACTGATTTGGTTCTGACAGTTACCCAAATGTTGAGGAAGCATGGGGTTGTTGGCAAGTTTGTGGAATTCTATGGTACACCCTTTAAAATAACCACTTGATCTGTTATGGATTTAACTTGAAGTCATTTAATTATTGATGATGGAGCCTTGTATGCAGGGGAAGGAATGAGTGAATTGTCATTAGCAGATCGTGCCACTATTGCCAACATGTCTCCTGAGTATGGTGCAACCATGGGCTTCTTTCCAGTGGATCATATCACTTTGCAGTATCTGAAACTGACCGGAAGAAGTGATGACACAGTAGGCCCTAAGCAAAAATTCTATTTAGTATAGATTTGACTTTTTTTAAACATAAACTGATTTATCAACTAAACTGTAGGTTTCCATGATAGAATCCTATTTGCGGGCTAATAAGATGTTTATTGACTACAATGAGGTGCCCAGTGTTCCTTAAATTTGATTTTTACTTCAAGGCATTCTTCACTTTTTAATTATATATAAAAGTAACAACTCTATAAAATCTTTTCTGACCTCAGCCTCAGAGTGGGAGAGTGTACTCCTCTTATCTTGAATTGAATCTTGAGGATGTAGAACCTTGCGTGTCAGGACCGAAGAGGTATCACTTTCAGTTTCACCCATAATATTTCAATTTTTTATGGCACGCCTTTCATTATTTGTGTATTGCAGGCCACATGATCGAGTTCCTTTGAGAGAAATGAAGGCAGATTGGCGTGCATGCTTGGATATTAGAGTTGGATTCAAGGTGAGGGCCTTTGTGAACTTGGACAAGATTTGCTGATCTTTTGATGGGATTATTTGTGATTGTTCTCAGTCCTGATAATACACCCCTGTTGATTATTATGCCAACTGTTCATGAGTTAGGCTATTTCTTTTACTGTTGGTGAAAGAAATTTGTGCTGTTCGTGAAAGAAATATTTCCATATGCCATCATCATCATCGTCATCTCTCTCTCTCTCTCTCTCTCTCTCTCTCTCTCTCGATCTCTCTCTCTCGACACACTTGTCGTGCATGACATTACAGGGATTTGCCATACCTAAGGAATCTCAGAGTAAGGTTGCAGAATTCACATTTCAAGGGACTCCAGCACAACTTAGGCACGGGGATGTTGTCATAGCAGCTATTACTAGCTGCACAAATACCTCGAATCTTAGTGTAATGCTTGGAGCTGCATAGGTTGCAAAGAAAGCTTGTGAATTGGGATTGGAGGTTAGTGTGCTGTTTCTTTCTTCAATTCTCTGTCATCTTGTATGGACTTTAGAGCTATAATCATGTTCTCGATGATGAATCTGAAATTTGGTAAGGAAAATGTTTCTAAAAGGGCATTTGAAGGTGCCTGTATACCTGAAATTGGATTGCTTTGTGATGAGTAATTTGGTTTCTTTCATCGTCATTATTTTACTTTTGCTTGAAGGATTTGAGTGCTAGATATTCATACACACAGTGAAGTGTTTATTTATTGTCCTTGCAATTTTCCGGAGGCTGTGTACTGTAAACCATGTGATAGAAAGCTTATTTCCATTTTCACTTAACAGCTTTGCAGTTTAAATTGTAGTATATGAAACTATCATTGGAAGCTGTTAGACTTATTCACTGGATTGTATGATTGTTATGGGTCAAGTTATTGATTGCTCTCATAGATTATGTTTGTTTTTCTTTTGCCAAATATCTTCTTGACAGGTGAAACCATGGATTAAAACAAGTCTTGCTCCTGGTTCTGGGGTTGTAACGAAGTACTTGCAGAGCAGGTACTTTCTAGGAATTTGCAAATCTATCTTTTGTTCTTTTTTCAACTTTTTATTACATTTCTAAGTGAAATAACTGCTTCTGCAGTGGCTTGCAGAAGTATTTGAATCAGCTAGGGTTCCATATAGTTGGGTATGGATGCACCACTTGCATTGGGAATTCTGGAGATATTGATGATGCAGTGGCAGTGGCTATTACAGAAAATGGTAACTTTCTGATATTGTGTTGCCCTCTAAATTCTTTTCTTCGTAATACTTCAAGGTAACCGTGTTTACAATTCTTCCGAGAACTTGCAGATATGGTTGCAGCAGTTGTGTTGTCTGGAAATCGGAATTTTGAGGGCCGTGTGCACCCTTTAACAAGGGCAAATTATCTTGCTTCTCCTCATCTTGTGGTTGCATATGCTCTTACTGGCACAGTAAGTACTATCTTTGCAAATGCATATAAATCAGCAACTATTATAATCCACGTTTGATGCTTCTTTTTTCTTTGCTCATGCTTGTATTGGAATGATATGCTTCTTTTAATCCTTTCAGAGCTCATCAAAACACTATTCTTCTATTTTAGTGTGAAGTATTTCTCATGAGAAGCGATGCTGTAGATCCATATTGATTTTGCTACAGAACCTGTTGGGGTGGGGAAGGATGGAAAGAAGATATTTCTCAGGGGCATTTGGCCATCCAACGAAGAAGTAGCACATGTGAGCTATTCAGTCTATCTTAGTGTGATTTTGAGTCGCTAAAAGTTGAAAGATTACTGGATTTCATTCTTTTTAAAAATAAAAAAAAACCTTTTTTGCACCATCTTCAGGTTGTACAAACATATGTGCTGCCAGATATGTTTAAGGCCACTTATGAAGCAATCACCAAAGGGAATCCCATGTGGAATCACTTATCTGTTCCTTCCAGCACCCTTTACGCTTGGGATCCAAATTCAACTTACATACATGAGCCACCCTATTTTAAAGACATGACAATGTCTCCTTCGGGTGCCCATGGAGTGAAGGGAGCTTACTGCTTACTCAACTTTGGAGATAGTATTACAACTGATCACATCTCACCGGCTGGGAGCATCTACAAAGACAGTCCAGCAGCCAAATAGCTTATGGAACGTGGAGTTGATAGAAGAGACTTCAACTCTTATGGAAGTCGCTGTGGTAATGACGAAATTATGGCAAGGGGAACATTTGCCAATATTCGTCTTGTAAACAAATTGTTGAATGGAGAAGTTGGGCCTAAAACAATTCATATTCCCACTGGAGAGAAACTCTCTGTGTTTGATGCTGCTATGGTATTTTTATCTTTCAACTCAAAAATTTTCTTGATTTGTCAATGTTATGTTCTTAGACCCTTTTTCCTTTTTATTAAACAGAGGTACAAGAGCGAGGGGCACGATACTATTATTTTGGCTGGTGCTGAGTATGGCAGTGGGAGTTCTCGCGATTGGGCTGCCTAGGGTCCAATGCTACTGGTGCATCCTTATATACAGTTTAATTTTGTTCTACTTCTGTTTATAGTCTTTATCATATCTCTTATGAAAATTGCTTAAATTTGAATTGAACCCCAGGGTGTGAAAGCAGTGATTGCAAAAAGCTTTGAGCGAATTCACCGTAGTAATTTGGTGGGTATGGGCATCATTCCGTTGTGTTTCAAGCCCGGGGAGGATACTGAGACTCTTGGATTGACTGGCCATGAACGCTATACCATTGACCTTCCGAGCAGCGTGAGTGAAATTAGACCTGGTCAGGGTGTCAAAGTGGTAACAGACAGTGGCAAGTCATTCACACGTACAATAAGATTCTATACGGAGGTAATCAAATCATTTTCAATATGATTTCCAAGCAGGCCTCTCTTTAATCTGAGAGGAAAGTATTGAATTTCTTAATTTATTGCCATCATCCATTAATGCTTTTGTCACTGCAAATGTAGGTGGAACTGGCTTACTTTGATCATGGAGGCATTCTGCAATATGTCATTAGAAATCTTATCGATGCAGGACAATGATTTGCCGAGAAACTTTGTGCTCTATCAATTGCAGTTGAGGTCTAATCCTGCATTCCTTTTACTTTGAAGCAGATCCCAGCTGACTTTCATGAATAAATAAGATAATACGATGAGAAATTTCAGTGATGTGCAGTCGCATTGAATAGCGCTTAATATTTGGAGAGGTTTTGAGAACAATAGGACACACTCTGTGAGCATGAATTTCCAGTAATATTTTGATATTGGTTAAGATTGTAATTGTCTATTTCAGAATCCTTTTATCCCGAGAATGCAGCAAAGCTTGAAGAACTTGTATGATCTGGTCAATTATGATATATAGAGTCTGTTCCGATTCCTTCTAGATTTGCTTCAAACATTTTGATGCGACGCCGTTTTGCAGCCTTTGTAAGTTGCTTTCCCTTGGCTCTCGGAGCAAGTGCTCTAAGTGCAAATGCTCCCCTGTTTTGCCTAGAACTCCTTTCCATATCGAGACAATGTTGCCCCTATTTAGCCCAGAAAACGTTTCGAAATCAAGACAGTGTCGTCGTTTTGGACAGTGAGGTACAAACCAGCATGTCATCTCGAATTGTCTGATTCCAGCTGTCATGCGCACGTTACAGCATTATTGTCGTGCCAAATAATATTATGTAAATTCAAGTTGTCATGCTTAGGTTGGCTACAGTGCTCCCGGGTATCGTTATCCCATTTTTGTTTTTTTGTGGGTTAAATTTAAAATTAAATTTATAAAACTTCACATGCAGTGAAACCAAACACAGAGATAAATAAATAAATAATTAATAATACTTAAATCATATAATAAAAAATTTAAAATGCATTTAAAAAAACTTGAAATAACTTTTGAAAAAGTAAACAAAAACGAGTGTAACGTGTATGTATCATAGTGAAACCATCATATTACTAGTGGTAGTGACAAGTAGCTACCAATTAAGATACAAAGAAGAAAACCAAATTGGTGTATACCCCAAATAATTAAAGAATCATATGCCACAGCAAACAAATATAAATTGTTGGTTTTACATCAAAGCATGCATTTAGCGTGCTGGCAACCGAATATCCTAAATCTTTTCTCATACAGAATGCTTGTAAAAATTCCTAAGTTTTATTCTCTGGGGGCAGTCACTAGCAAGGCCTGAGACTCTCATAAGAAAGCAAACAAAAATTTGTTAGCTGGAAGCAAAAGCGCATCTTAACTTACAGTACAAAGGCTTCAGTCTCTACATTACTAGAAGCCCACCTTTTGTGGAAGCTTTTGCCAAGACTTTGCAGCATTGATCTGAGAACTTGAAAATAAATCTGCCAAAATGGAAAAAGAATAAAAAATTATATAAGAGATGCTTGCAATAGGAAGTTTATGGTGCAAAGGCAAAGATACTTTGAAAAAATCTTCAAGAAAAAGGGAATGAATCCTCTATCTTCTTTGGGCTAGTCAAGCTTTGGGTGATCAGTTTATAGACTGAGCAACCAAACTATAACAGCTTCAAAAAAATATGCAGCCACACCAATCTAAAGAAAGTTTCACAAGAAATTTGATCTTCCAATCTGAACAACCAGGAAATACCCCACAATCTGAATGCATAATTTTAAAACTCTTGTATGCCTATACAGATTGTCATCCTTCTATCTAATCCAGTTCAAAATCTACCAAATGGTTAGGACTCTGGAAACATTTCCTAAACCTTTTGTATAGAGGGTCACTCATTTGAAAGTGCAAAGTTGGATAACATACAGCTAATTGGCAAGTCTCTAGATGTGTAAAGTAGAGTAAAGCATCCACAAGATGCCTAAAAGACAAGGATCATATAAAAGTTGATAAATACGTTTGGCAGTCAGCAATTATTCACACTCACACATATATGACTCAGCAACTTTAATATCAGAAACATATCATGAGATGCTGCCTATGGCCACAATGCAAAGTAATGCATGAGATAGATGATAATTACCATTAAGCATGTAGTTCAAGCCTGATACTCATTCACACGTATCCATTTTGTAGACGACCACTTATTGCCTTTGATCACAGGGCAACCTCCTGGATAAGACAGGCAACAAACTCATCAGATGTTTAAAATATTAGATGACAATAACTAGCGTTGAATGAACTCTTATATGATCTTCTAGGATCATTTTGTTTAAAGTAACTCCTACTAACCATGCAAACTAGAAGGATCTAGAGTGGCATCAGGCTTCATGCTCCAGAAAAGCAATGCATCACCCATTTTTGGTTTAATAGAAAGTCCTTTCTGTCCACATTCAGACAACTCATTCCACCAAGGCACAGCACTGATGTTCCCTTTGGCATTAGGAAAGACTGTCTCACCCCCTTCTTCTACATCTGTGCTGTATGATTTAAAAGAGAGAAAATCATTAGAAGAACAAATGTGGACTTACACATGACACACTCCAATTAATGCAGATGCACAATGTCACTTACAGGTACATTAGCACTGTAGCCATGCGTTGCCCTCCATTCCTGGTGTTGAACTCATCCATGAAGTAGTCAAAGTGAGGCTCATATTTTTGTCCAACTTCATAATGGAGAACTTGAAGTCCTTCTCCATGATCTGTATGTTACATTGTCAACTTTAGTATTGGCTTATGAATTTTACGACCTCACATAACAAATAGACACTAATAAACCTTTATTCAACGAAAGTAGTTCATTCTTTAGAACTTGACAACAGGCTGTAAAAGAATGAGGTGCATCCAAAAAGTCCAGCAAAAGAAACAAAAAGGGATTTTACGACAATGAAACAAACCCATTTCTTCAGCAAATAACAAAATCAAGGTAAAAGTGGAAGCTTAAACTGCATACCTACAGGTAAGAAAGTGAAATCTGAAATCCTTTTCTCGATATCCCTAATAATTTTGTCCCGTCCTCTTGCTAGAAATGTTCCAGAGCTTGTCCTTACCCTGTACATTGAAACGTCTATCAAATGTTTAACATATAAGGAAAATTCATAAAAGAGGAACAAAAAGAAATCAGACAATTTCATCTTCCAGATTGAACTTAAACTACACACCTGCTATCTTTACTCTTGCCAGTTTCAGCATCAACAACAGTGGACTTTTTCATATGAGGCTTGGCAAGATTGATAAGGTACTCACACTCCTCCTTGCTCTGCTCAAAAAAGGAGATCAAATTTAGTATGTGACAAATTTAAATCGCATGAAATTGATCCTTGACATGACATTAATTTCTTTAGATGAAAATCCAACCCCTAAGCTCAATCTAAACAAAATATTTCTGGGGCAAAGAAACTGAGGAACAGAGTGGAGTATTATTTTAACAACTCTTAAAGATCAAAATCCAGAGAACATTTATTTCAATTTTATAATTACAGATCATTCAATATGATTCACATCTGATTCAGGCGACAATGCAAAGGGTGTAACACATGAACTGTGATAATGGTTAATGTTTTAATGATCTATTGTCCTTTCAGATTTACTTTCCAGATGTGTGATCCTTTAGTAATGCTAGCTAATTCACATCAAACTACAAAGGTCATCAAAAATCAAAAGATGCAAGGCTCAATCACAATAAAAATAAAATAAAACAATACAAATATTCTCACCAAGAAATTATGATAAACAAAAGCTCGAGGCTCCCAAGAGATCACCTCTACCCACTGCACGGGTCTCCTATCGTCTTCTTCACTTCTAGAAACAAACCAAGAAAAAAATTCAGGAAAATTATAAAATCACCCGCCAATTTAACAAAGCTTTAAATTATAACAAATAGATACTTCTGCACAGTCTTGCGTACTATCGAGCTGAGGTCGTTCGCTATCCGCGAATCGCCTGAATTGCTCGGAATCGAGACAATTCCGAGAGCGAGAAGAATCAAAATCACGAATGTGAACATAATCAACAGAGTCAAAATCAGCGTCGAAGACGACGATTTTCGCGGTGGAAATCGCGAATGCCTCGGTTTCGCCATCGCTTTTCGATTCACAGAACCGAAATTCTCAATCACGAATAACAGAAAAATTCCAAATTCGATCCGTTCAATCTGTCAAAGAGCGAGATCTAGACGGAAGTGCAAAACTGTGTATAAGAAGAAATGGCTTACAACTTCCTCCGCGCTAATTTAACGTGCAGTGTCGTCAGATTTGATGATTTTTCCAATTATATATATATATATATATATATATATATATTTATTTATTTTTTTACCAAAATAATTTATTACAATTTTACCCAAGAGTTGGGTGGCAAGTCGACTGCTCTCATGTCGACCGGAATTAGGTTCATCCTTTTAAAATAATAATGTAATTCAGATTTTAATTTATTATTTTAAAACAAAAAAATAAATAAAACATTTAATGCTTATTTTTAATATTTAATTTTAATCATAATATTTTATTTGTATTATTAAAATAAAAATAATATTATTTTAATTATCAATTAATGTTAAAATTATTTTTATAATTTTTTTATATTAATAACATGAACAAATATTTAAACGAAAAAGTATAGAAAAAAAATATTATTATTAATAATTATTATAAATTTTTTTATTCATATTTTAAGTATTATTTATAATTTATTTTAAATTTTTATAAAATATTTTAAAATTTATATTATAATTATAAATTTTGCATTTACTTAAACATAATTTATGACGATTTTATAAATAAATGCTTTTCTTTTCCTTTAACACGTGACCAGACATGAACAGATAAGGAAGAATCAAATGTATCCGAAATGACAAACAAACTACGCATAAGATAAGCAGTTTTGAATTTGCAAGGAAACACTTAACAATCCAATCTGCCAACACAGTTCTTCAGTAGCAAAGTCAATGAACCATGCAACAATTCAAGCATTTTGATCAAGTTTCACAACATCAATCAATAATGATAGGTTCAATCAGTTGAACCAGCTGCTGCTGCTGCACTGATCTAAAAGACTCCAAGAGATGTAGGATGCAGAGAAACAGGATTGTAAATAAAACAATTGGGAGTATAGCTTGAACTTCTTCTCTTGGGATTATCCATGCAATCAATAGCTGGTTGGTTTAAGTACGCATATTTGCTCTTTGTCCACCTACACATAAAGTATCAATTAGTCTTTAGTCTGGCAATTCCTGCACATCTATTCTGGTTCACAGCAATTGTGTTCTGTTAAATATGTAGAAATTACAACTAACCAGTCCTTTATTCCAACGCGCACTTCATTGTTCTTCTTGTTTTCTTTGCCACTGGTGGCTGCAGGAACATGCTTCCCCGTTGTATCATCATCGTCGTCGTCGGTTTTTAAGGATTGTTCAAACTGTTTGTAGGCTTCCTCCTGTAACCACATAATTTTTAGAAAAAAAAGATTTTGAAAATTCACATGTTTTTTCAACAAGTGGTACTATCACAATCAACTTATGATGCATCAGAATAAGCACTTGCCGAAAGATTACGAGCCCTGATACGCGCCGCAGCCTTGATTGCGGCAAGGAGGTGATCTTCCTCGTCAATGCGCTTCTGCCTCCAAAACCTGGCAATCTCTTGATTTGTTATACTTTCTGTAGTACTCTTCCGCGCCCAGAAACTTGGTACGGGCAGAGGAGGAGAAGGAGGCGGCGGGGGAACCGCCTGTTTTGTCTTTACATCAACGTTTTCCTTGTCCTTCATCTTCAGAAGACTTTATGTTTTCCGAATTTGCCAGTAAGTTTTGGATCACAATATAAATAGGAGACAAAAATAAATGCAAACCAACCCTCGAGAGCCACTGATCCAACCTATCTACCTTTCAAATCTGACTGGAGAAAATTGTTTTCTGCACAAATTGCAGAGAACATACAGACCTGCTTGAAGGATTAGCGCAAGGAGAGCAAATTTGGAATGGTAGATAAGCCTAATTTTTCAAGTAAAAAATGACTTGAAAGACAGAATAGCGAACAAACGTTTAGTTGAGGACTTGGGACTGCCCAATGGAAAGAAAGTCAAAAATTCAATAGAATAAAATAAGTCTTATTCATCCAATAAACCCATAACTATAAAGGACAAGGATGAGTTGGTTCCTGAAAAAATAATTGAATGGTTAGTGACATTTAGGTCCCTAATTTAATTTATTGTTAACAATTAGGTCCTATTTTGTCTTCATGAATAATCCAATTAACATATCTATATGAATAATCCGAGTTCGACTGCCTTATCCGCAAGCAAACCCAGACGAAATAACAAATTGTTCAAGTATACACAAACCAAAATGACAAATTGTTCAAGTCTTTAACGAGATTTGAAAATGCTTGGTTGTGATCCTGTATCTGGGAACCATGGGAATCACTTGACTCAGTCTTAAAACTTTGGAGATGGAGCACGCATGGAAGAGAGGAGAGCTAAATTGGACTGCACGAAAGTGGAAAGGACCAGCAGTAAGAACACTTCCATAAAACAAAACTTGCGGAGATAATGTGCTCTACAATGATAATGTACCCAAATTTTGGTACTTCTCTTGTTGTTGCAGCGTTAAAAAGGAAATTCTCAAGAAGAAAATTTGCGTCACACATATTCAAAAAGAACAACTCTCAATAGGAGGGAGGATGTAACAATTCATGCTCTGCCATCCAATTTCAGGATGTTAATCAATACAATCACTCGAAGTAGCTCCTCTGGTCCAAACGAGCACAGTGGATGTAGGATACAAAGGAAATAGGCTTATACATAAAACAATTGGGAGTGTAAGTTGAAGCTCTTTTCTTGAGAGTATCCACGGACTAAATAGTCGGTTGGTTTAAGTATGCATAGTAGCTCTTTGTCCACCTGCTCGTTTTGGTTAAAAAAATCAGTTCGGATAAACTTAAAGCATAGCCCTTGATTTGTCCCTTTTTTGGAAAGAGAAGTATTCTTGATTATATCAAGAATAATTTTGATCTTTAAGGATGTATAGGTTCAACTAACCAGTCTTTTATGTCCATGCGCACTTCATTGTTGTTCTTCTCTTTTTTGCTGTTGCGTGGTGGCAGGAACATTCTTCTTTGGTGTGCCAAAGTCCTCATCCTTCAAGGATTCTTTAAACTGCTTGCAGTCCCCCTCCTACAAATATTGGTGGTTAAACTCAAATGATTAAGTACACTAGAAATTTTTATGAGCACATCTGGGGCCTTCAAGAATAGTAGGTGCTCAACCGGGCCTTTAACTTTCAGTAAATGAACGCGGGAAGCAACAGGGATTACTTATACCAAAATATGGTAAAAAGATCTGCATTATGTGTTTATATCATTCATTAAGGATGTGCATTTAGTGATTTGTGAAGGTGACAACAAATCTTGGCATAGAATTTCCTAAGGATGAGATTGATGGGTAAGAACTGGTCTATCCTGCAAAGCAGCATTACTTCAAAAATATCATATTTACTCACTCTGGATAATTTCAATTAAAAAAAGCTATACCAGCAGATTTTCTGTCACGAGAAAACAATAACAACATGCACCGATACAAAACAAGGGGGGCGGATGGGGGAACAAAAAATTACAGAAATCATAGCTCTGACAAATTGTTTTGTAAGAAATATGTTTGTTCCTCTGCTCTCTAGCCGGCTAACTGACAATTAGAATGTTCCTGGACTAAAGTCTACATCAATACAAGGTACCCGCTCATGTTCTCTCTCTGTTCCACTTTTCTTCCTATGGATCAAATCATGTTATGTGTGTGATCCAATCAATTACGACCAACATAAACTTTTTCCCTTCCTCATTTTATTTTGTCTTATTTTCTTCTTGAGCATGAGCAACAGCTTATATCTGAAGGCTACCTAGCGTGATCGTTTTACATGCAGCCTGTAGAGACCATTTTTCTTGTGGTGTTATATTTAGTTGGAGCTAGCAAACTATCTGTGGGCAATTGGAAGAAAAGAGGAGGACGTAATGGAGAGTTAACTGCCATTATTGTCCAACAAGTGCTAAATCACACAAGTAACATAAATGCAGCACAAGTTCTTACCAAAGGATTACGGCCCTGATACGTGCAACAGCCTTGATAGCAGCAAGGAGGCAATCCTCTTCATCAATGCACTTCTGCCTCCAAAACCTGGCTATCTCTTGCTTTGTTATACTCTCTGTAGTAGGTTTCAACATCCAGAATTTCTCAAGTGGCCGTGGTGAAGGTGGTGGTGGCGGAACTGCCAGTTTCATCTTTGCTTCAACACTTTTCTTTTCCACCTTTGTTGGCTTTATCTTTAAAAGACTTTTTTGCCAACTTTTCTTGTACCATGCAGTTTAATATAACAATATGATACGAGACAAAAAGATTAATGCTATGAAGAGATTTTCGTAAACCAACCTCCGAGAGTTACCAAACCAACCTACTCTTCAATTCATACCAAATGCTGTGTATTTTACAAAGGTTGACACATATTTAAGAGTCTAACCAAAAAAATTTTGAGTGAGCATATAGAACATCCAAATTCCCTGACCTCCAATTCTTCTAATACCAAGAAAAATACCAGTCAACCTCTTCTAATCAACATAAAATTATTATTATTTTCAAAAGAAAAAGAGGTTGTGTTCATATCATGAATAGAATCAGGGTTGATATATAAGTCAATGGACTAGAATAAATTAAGTTTAACCATGCAACTAGCCAGTGAACTCCAATGGATGCTTGAATTCATATTGCGAATAGAATCAAGCTTGATATATAAGTCAATTGACTAGAATTAATTAACGTTAACCAAGCAACTAGCCAGCAAGATCCATGGATCGATTTGTTGGTTCCTATACTAGATAAATAATGAAACATGACTTGATGTTTGATCCAATAAAACAGAAGGGTACATGTCACTCACAACCACCACCATGAATAAATTTACAGGACTCTTGAATAATTCCATAATGCAATAGCTCCAGTCCTCACAAATGACACCAACAACGTTTACCAGACACTCATCGAATCACAGCAAAGAAATGTCTTTTTCTCCAATAGACATATTATGAATAGCATCGGACTTAGAATATGTAGCATCCAAGAAAAATGAAAAGCCAAAATTAACCATCCAACAAACCCAGATAAGTCAATGGATGCAACAAGCACCATGAATAAATTTGCAGGCTCTCAGTTGTCTCTGAATAACATAAAAACGCTTCACATATACAGAAGATATGAAATTCACAAGCCCAATCAATTCGTATAAGCAAATATGAAATATCATTTATACATAAATCAAGTATTAAAACTCGTGCATAGCAATACATAATGATTCAAGAACAATTTTGTCAATAATCAATATATCTAGGTGAACATAGCAGTAAATCGTTCAAGTTTCCGACGAGATACGAAGAGTTTTGGTCTTGAACCTGTATCGAGGAAACCGAGGAATCACTTGACTGGGTCCCATATGAAACTGACCAGGAGTATCAACTGCCGGCGGCCCATCGTCGTAAATATAACCGAGAAGATTGCCACAACTGTTGCATTTAATCTTGGTTCTGTTTCTATGAATTCCCCAGTAATCTACGGTCTCAAAAAACGGCATGAATTTGTTCTCTTTCTCGAGCTTGAACTTCGTGTGGTCGATCATAGCAAAAGAGATCGTGCCTTTGTTGCCTGCCGCAAAGTAGAAGTTCTCCGGATAGAGATGACTGGTATTCAAGTTCAGATTCGTCTCGCATTCTCTGCAACGGTAGATTGAAGCCATTTTGCCTAGATTATGTTCAAAGAAATTCTGGCGAATTCGTCAGCTAATAATAGTCATAGGATTAAAGGGGATTCGGCAGCGTTTCCCTATAGGAACCGTCAACGGAATCGCCGTGGCATTATATGTTGTCGATTTTCAAGCCTTGGAAGATTCTTCTGTCTGGTGTTGAATAGAAAATATTCTAGAATTACAGGCGGTCTATCACGGCGGGAGAGAGTCGCAGAAGTAATCCGATTTTACGTGGTCTGCGTGGGGCGCTTTATATCCGAAACGGGCCCAATTCGAAAAAGAACTTAACTATGGCCCGGCATGTAAAAAGTGGGAACAGTGCTTGCTTCTCGACCAAGACGGACCCGACTTATAATTACACATAAAATTGAGTGATTGGCCCATGTCTGTTAACCTTAACAGATTGCTCTGGAATGCACAGAAAAGAACCACCAGGATGACGCACGAGGGCCTTCTGACATGCACCCAGCGGAAATTGTGGATGCTATTGGTAAGCTGCGGGATACGATGAAGGTTGTCCTTGGTGAGGTTCTAGCGAGCGTTGAAGGAGTACAGGCTTACGCGCAAAGCATTTGAGTGGGTTATCGGTGAGATTGAGTGAAGATCCTTACAGTCACTTGGAGCACTAGGAAAATGATTGGTTGTGTTGCTGCACAGTCTATGGGAAAACCTGCCACGCAGATGACTCTCAATACGTTCCACGATGCCCGTATGGGTGCAGAGAATGTCACTTTTGGCGTCCCTAGATTGACGAAAATTATTAATGTAGCTAAGAAAATCAGAACACCTTCCCTCTGTGTCTTTCTGAACCCCGACTCAACAAAGGAGAAGGCCAGGAATGTTCACTGTAAGCTGGAGTACACCACACTAGGAAATGTTACTGAAGCTACAGAAAGTAGGGTATTATCCGGATCCCATGATCACAATAACTGAAGAGGCTATTGAATTCTTCGAGTCCTATTATGAAATGCTAGATGAGAACGTTGTACCTGAAAAAATCTCTCGTTGGTAGTGGCATGCTGAATAAAATTGCTCTTCAAGGTATCCCCTGTATGAAAAGGGTGCTTATTAAAATTGTTAAATCATTCAAGTTTGATGATAATGAAGGGTTTAAGTCAAAAGAGTAGTGGATGCTGGATGTAGAAGGTGTAAATCATTTAGCTGTTCTGTTTTATGAAGCCATCACTCGTCCTGGCATCAACAGGAATGACACTGGGCCAATGACGAGATGTTCATGTGAAGAAACTGTGGACATTCTTCTTGATGCTGCAGTGTTTGCTGAAGCAGATTTTTTGATAGGAGTCTCGGGAGAATATAACGTTAAGTCGGCTTGCACCAATTTGAATATCGATGAAGAGAAGCTCAAGGATGCTCCAATTACCTAGTTGCACGGAGATGGTCTGGATTTCGGCATGACAGCTTCTCATTACCCATTCTCGGATAGTTCTTATCACTTGGGAATGACATCTCCAAGTTACCTATTGAGTCCAAATTCACACCTTTCGCTCATCAGCAACTAAGCAGACAACTGAGGCAGTCCAAATTTACTAATGAGTCCAAATTTTCTCCTACTACATCTCCAGGCGACAGTCCATCATCCCCTCGATATGGGCCGACTTCACCGGCATCAACAACGTATACTCTTGCTTGTCCGGATTATCGCCTAACCGCTGCTGCCTATTCTCCAGCAATTTCATCATCGACTGGATACATCCCGCATCACCTGGATATATAGCCCGACTTCCCCTGGTTAAAGTTTTATTTCACCAACATATTCTCCTAGTTCTCCGAGTTATACCCCAACCACTCCTGCCTGTTTTCCTCTACGTGCATCTTAGTCACCTATCTCTCACCGCAACAACCCTACTTCACCTGCTTACAGTCCTATGTCACCTGTAAATTCCCACTTTCGTTGCATTACAGCGCAACTTCTCCCAGCGGCACCACTTCTCCTAGTTACAGCTTAACCACAGCAAAAATTATAGCCAACTTCCCCAACCTAACATCACCTAGTTACAGTACTCGGTCTTCCATTTACCACCCTTCGCAGCCATGATCGCCAAGCAGTCCAAGATTGTGACCTACCACTCGTCGTAGTCCTATATCTCCAACTTACAAGAAAGCCACCATGCATTATACTCTCAAGCATAACATTTGCGCCAGATTTACCATCATCAGTTAATTAGGCTTCGTTCTGATAAATTTTGACGATTTTCCATACAATTAAATTACCTTTCCAACTGCTCATTGGTTGTCCTGACGCAGTTTGCTCTTCGACAGAGTTGAATTTGTCCATTTTTTTTTCAGATTAAAATAATCATTTTCATTGTCGCGTCTCTCTTAATCACCTTAAAGCCCAGAATTCAGTACTAGCTGTTATTAACCGATTTTCAAGTTGCAGCTTGTGTTTATATTTCATTGGCATCATATTGTAACATACAACGTAGTTGCAGAGCTTTTCTTCAGTTTCCTAACATGTGCAACGAAATGCAGTTACTGATTTTTCACTTTCCAGTGCACAAAGTACTGGGTTCATCAAGAATACAGCGCGGGTTCTCCACAATGTAGGTAAGCATTTTCACTCTCGTCTCCAGTGTATTTTTGTGAACGGGAAGATGCTGGTGTATCGGGGTGAAACGACAGAGTCTACCGTATGTTTTGGCATTGGCAGAAATGGCAACCGGATAGTGACTGAAGGGCATATTAGTCAGGCCACTTAAGCATCGTGGCAAGCGCAGTTCGGTTTTCACAAGAATGGAGCCGACCCGATTTGGTAATAATACCGGTTCGTTCGGTTTTTTAGGCCCATCAAGGTCGGTTGCCAAACCTAGTGTCCTCTATAAATAACCCCTCGGGGCTTCTCAATTCGACTTTGGTGGAGCGTCTCTGCAAAGTGTGCAGGGAAAATTTGCGAAGTATCGATCTCTTATCTGTTAGAAACCAAAGGTGAAAAATGAAAATGTTTCCAAAGAGAGACTGAAAAAAATTCCTAAATTATAATCTGAAAACTTCTTCCAAGCAAATTATATCTTACTGTTTCTGGGAAACACTATTAGGGTTTTCTAAATTCGATCGTCATGGATACGCGATTTCCTTTCTCTCCGGCGGAGGTAGCCAAGGTCCGCTTGGTCCAGTTCGGCATTCTCAGCCCCGATGAGATTGTAATTTCCTCTCGAACTCTCGTTTTCTAGCTGCTTAGTAGTCTGTTTATTTGCTGAGACATCACATGAAAAGAAAAAGAAAAAAACCAAAATTCGAAATCTTATGAAAAGAACTGAGTGAAGAACATCTTTTTTTTTATTTTTTTCCCGAAGTGTGTGTATCTTCTAAAGTGCTAGAGTTTTAGTTTATATTTTGATGATGAGAAGAGAATTTTGAAATGAATTGAAGTGAAATCAAATAAACTGACTCGACTATTGATTGCACTGCCTTTTTGAGCTGGTAGTTTTTGTTTTGTTCTGTTCCATGATTCATTGGCGACTAAATGCAGGGCTATTTTTTTTTCTTCGACTGTTGATTGACTAATTGCCGTTTGTTGTCTACAGAGGCAAATGTCAGTGGTGCACATTGATCACAGTGAAACCACGGAGAGGGGAAAGCCGAAAGTTGGTGGTTTAAGTGATCCTCGGCTCGGTACAATTGATAGGAAGATGAAATGTGAGACTTGTACGGCCAACATGGCAGAGTGCCCAGGTCATTTTGGGCATTTGGAACTTGCTAAGCCAATGTTTCATATTGGCTTTATGAAGACTGTGCTCAGTATCATGCGGTGTGTTTGCTTCAATTGCTCGAAAGTTCTAGCTGATGAGGTAACGTTACCCTTTATTATGCCTTTTAAGGCAGATATTTGTGTTTGGTCTGCCATCGTCATTTATTCTTTCTGTAGGTTCTTAGCTAGCATCAGGGAATGCAAAATAGTATGTGAAAGCAGACATTAACATAATGTTTAAAGAACTCATAAAACTGCTACCATAAACACAACATAAGATAAATTTTAACTAGTTAAGCATGATTCATTTGGTGCACATAAGAGAAAAATCAATTTGTATTTGTGGATCAATCATGTAGATTATTATCAGTTTTATGCATGATTTAATTGTTGTTCAAGCAGGAAGATCACAAATTTAAGCAAGCCTTAAGAATAAGGAATCCCAAGAACAGGCTTAAAAAGATTTTGGATGCGTGCAAAAACAAAACTAAATGTGAAGGTGGTGATGAGATTGATGTCTCTGCTCAAGATGGTGAGGAACCTGTTAAAAAGAGAAGAGGTGGATGTGGTGCTCAGCAGCCGAAGCTGACTATTGAAGGCATGAAGATGATTGCTGAGTACAAGGCTCAAAGGAAAAAAAATGATGAGCAGGAGCAACTTCCTGAACCTGTTGAAAGAAAGCAGACACTTACTGCAGAAAGGGTAACTCATTCCATATGCACCTACACTTCGCACTTTATTTTGATCTTCTTGTTTCATGATGCTAACATTTGCTAATTGCATTTTAGGTACTTAGTGTTCTGAAGAGGATAAGTGATGAGGACTGCCAACTGTTAGGATTGAATCCTAAGTATGCCCGTCCTGATTGGATGATTCTGCAGGTCCTTCCAATTCCTCCTCCTCCCGTGAGGCCCTCTGTTATGATGGATACCTCCTCCAGGAGTGAGGCAAGTCCCTGCTTTCTTTTTTGCAATTTCTGCTCCTTTTTTTTTCTTAAAATTTTGTTGGTGGCTCAATGAAATTTTGTTGATCGATAGTCTAGTGTTCTCATGGTGAATACAGCTCATGATGAATTAATAATTTCTGACTACTTGTGGATTCTCCCTGTAGGATGATTTGACTCATCAATTGGCTATGATTATTCGGCACAATGAAAATTTGAAGAGACAGGAGAGGAATGGTGCACCTGCACATATAATATCTGAGTTTGCCCAATTGCTACAGTTTCACATAGCCACATATTTTGACAATGAATTGCCTGGGCAGCCAAGGGTACTTTTACTTACACACATGTATAAGTTGCTTGTATATACATATTGTTAATTTTCACTTGTTGCTGGGATATCTTCCTTCTGGATCAGGCTACACAGAGATCAGGTAGACCTATTAAATCAATATGTAGTAGGCTTAAGGCAAAGGAAGGACGGATCCGGGGTAACTTGATGGGTAAGCGTGTGGATTTCTCAGCCAGGACAGTTATAACACCAGATCCGACTATCAACATTGATGAATTGGGAGTTCCATGGAGTATTGCATTAAATCTGACATATCCAGAAACTGTTACCCCATATAACATTGAAAGGTACATAAATCACAGTCTGTATTTTTATTCTTACAATTGTTTTAGATACGTTTTAAATTGGAATTTTTCCATTTATAAAACAGGTTGAAAGAGCTTGTTGAATATGGACCACATCCTCCACCTGGAAAAACTGGTGCCAAATATATCATAAGAGATGATGGTCAAAGGCTTGATCTCCGTTACTTGAAGAAAAGTAGTGATCACCACTTGGAGCTTGGTTACAAGGCAATATCCCTGACTGGTTTAGAAATAGTTATTGGCTTTCCATAACAAGTGCTAACTCTTGCCGTTGTGGTGCAGGTGGAGCGGCACCTGAATGATGGAGACTTTGTTCTTTTTAATCGTCAACCTAGTTTACATAAAATGTCAATTATGGGACATAGAATCAAGATCATGCCGTACTCAACTTTTCGCCTTAATCTGTCTGTTACATCACCATACAATGCTGATTTTGATGGTGATGAAATGAACATGCATGTTCCTCAGTCATTTGAAACTAGAGCAGAAGTTTTGGAGTTAATGATGGTGCCTAAATGCATTGTGTCCCCTCAGTCCAATAGGCCTGTAATGGGAATTGTCCAGGATACACTTTTGGGATGCCGTAAAATCACAAAAAGAGATACCTTCATTGAGAAGGTCATAGTAACAACAATTTTCTCGCTCCTTTTATTTGCTTTATTGTTATCTTTTCACAGTGGATACAGTGGAAGTCTGATCTCCTCTTTGTTTTGCAGGATGTTTTCATGAACATCTTGATGTGGTGGGAGGATTTTGATGGGAAAATTCCTCAACCTGCAATTTTGAAACCTCGGCCTCTTTGGACTGGAAAGCAGGTTTTTAATCTTATAATACCTAAGCAGATAAATCTAATTAGAACTGCAGCCTGGCATTCGGATGCAGACAAAGGTTTACTCACTATAGGGGATACTCTGGTTCGAATAGAAAAGGGGGAGCTACTTTCTGGAACCCTTTGCAAGAAGACACTTGGGACATCCACTGGAAGTCTAATACATGTCATTTGGTAAGATCTTTGAGAATTGCTGATCTATAATGGTATTAGGAAGTACCAAAAATCTTGCATATTCTTAGGTAGTGACCAAGTCCTTCCAAAAGATCCATCTCTTTTGGTCCAAAATGACTGGAGTCCTTAAATATTTGTTTGGAAAGAGAAAACAGAATATATTTGGAAAAGATAAAAATGTGTAAAAGGGAATAACCCAATCTGTAGTAAGCTCAGAGTTTTTGCTGCTTATGCAAAGTATTGCATGAGAAGTATGGGTGAAACTAGGGCACCTATACTGCTAAGGCTTTTGATTATTTTTAGCAGATTCTACAGCTTTCCTTTTAACCTTTTTAAGTTGGTTCCATTCGCATAGGGAGGAAGTTGGTCCAGATGCAGCTCGCAAATTTTTGGGACATACACAGTGGCTCGTTAACTATTGGATTTTGCAGAATGGTTTCAGTATTGGAATTGGAGATACAATTGCAGATGCAGGAACAATGGAAAAAATTAATGAAACAATTTCTAAAGCTAAGAATGAGGTGAAAGATCTTATCAGGAAAGCCCAAGAGAAAAGCTTAGAGCCTGAACCTGGACGGACTATGATGGAGTCATTTGAGAACCAAGTGAACCAGGTGCCTAACTTGAATTACTTCTTTTACTTAAATTTCTTTTTTGTTACTTCTGTTCGTTCTAATATATTGAATCTTCAGAAACTGAATAGAGCTCGTGATGAAGCTGGAAGTAGCGCACAAAAGAGTTTATCTGAGAGCAATAATCTCAAGGCAATGGTGACTGCTGGATCCAAAGGAAGTTTCATCAATATATCACAGATGACTGCTTGTGTGGGGCAGCAGAATGTGGAGGGTAAGCGTATTCCATTTGGGTTCGTAGATCGGACATTGCCTCATTTCACCAAAGATGATTATGGGCCGGAAAGTCGAGGGTTTGTGGAGAACTCATACCTGCGTGGACTGACCCCACAGGAGTTCTTTTTCCATGCCATGGGTGGTAGGGAGGGTCTTATAGATACTGCAGTCAAGACTTCTGAGACTGGGTACATCCAAAGGCGACTAGTAAAGGCAATGGAAGATATAATGGTTAAATATGATGGAACTGTTAGGAACTCATTAGGTGATGTAATTCAATTTCTTTATGGTGAAGATGGTATGGATGCTGTCTGGATAGAATCGCAGATGCTTGATTCTTTGAAAATGAAGAAGAATGAATTTGATAAGACTTTCAAGTTTGAGTTGGATGATGATAGCTGGAGCCCGAATTATATGTTGCAAGAATTTATTGATGACTTGAAAACAATTAAAGAATTACGAGATGTGTTTGATGCCGAAGTTCAGAAACTGGAAGGAGATAGACACCAACTTGCAACAGAGATTGCAACCACAGGTGATAGTACTTGGCCGATGCCTGTTAACCTTAAGAGGCTTATCTGGAATGCACAGAAGACTTTCAAAGTTGACCCACGAAGGCCCTCGGATATGCACCCTATGGAAGTGGTGGAAGCTATTGATAAACTACAGGAGAGGCTGAAAGTTGTTCAGGGTGAAGATCCTTTGAGTGTGGAAGCCCAAAAGAATGCAACTCTTTTCTTCAATATATTGCTTCGTAGCACTTTTGCTAGTAAAAGGGTGTTGCAGGAGCATAGGCTTACACGTGAAGCATTTGAGTGGCTTATTGGTGAGATAGAGTCAAGATTTTTACAGTCATTAGTAGCACCTGGGGAAATGATTGGTTGTGTTGCTGCACAATCTATTGGTGAGCCTGCCACTCAGATGACTCTCAATACGTTCCATTATGCTGGTGTGAGTGCAAAAAATGTCACTCTGGGTGTTCCTAGGTTGAGGGAGATTATTAATGTTGCTAAGAAAATCAAAACACCTTCACTCTCTGTCTATCTGAAATCTGGTATTAACTCAACGAAGGAGAGGGCTAAGAATGTTCAATGTGCACTAGAATACACTACTCTCCGTAGTGTCACTGAAGCTACAGAAGTGTGGTATGATCCGGACCCAATGAGTACAATTATTGAAGAGGACTATGAATTTGTCAAGTCCTATTATGAGATGCCGGATGAGGATGTGTCACCTGATAAAATCTCTCCATGGTTGCTCCGCATAGAGTTGAATCGGGAAATGATGGTTGATAAGAAGTTGAGCATGGCTTCTGTTGCTGAGAAGATAAATCTCGAGTTTGATGATGATTTAACATGTATATTCAATGATGACAATGCTGAGAAGCTCATCCTTCGTATTCGTATCATGAATGATGAAGCCCCAAAGGGGGAACTCAACGATGAATCAGCTGAAGATGATGTTTTCCTGAAGAAGATTGAGAGTAACATGCTGACCGAAATGGCCCTTCGAGGTATTCCAGATATCAACAAGGTGTTTATTAAAAAAAGTAAATCAACTAAGTTTGATGACAATGAAGGGTTTAAGTCAGAAGATGAGTGGATGCTGGATACAGAAGGTGTTAATCTTTTGGCTGTCATGTGTCACGAGGATGTTGATGCGAGGAGGACAATAAGCAATCACTTGATTGAAATCATTGAAGTTCTTGGCATTGAGGCAGTTCGTCGAGCCCTGCTGGATGAATTGCGAGTGGTTATTTCTTTTGATGGCTCTTATGTTAATTATCGGCATCTTGCTATCCTCTGTGATACGATGACCTATCGAGGGCACTTGATGGCGATTACTCGTCATGGCATCAACAGGAATGATACTGGGCCTATGATGAGATGTTCATTTGAAGAAACAGTTGACATTCTTCTTGATGCTGCAGTTTATGCTGAATCAGATTATTTGAGGGGGGTCACTGAGAATATAATGCTTGGCCAGCTTGCACCAATTGGGACTGGAGACTGTTCCTTGTATCTCAATGATGAGATGCTGAAGAATGCCATTGAACTTCAGCTTCCAAGTTACATGGAAGGACTGGATTTTGGGATGACACCTGCGCGTTCTCCGGTCTCGGGTACTCCTTATCATGACGGCATGATGTCTCCAAGTTACTTATTCAGCCCAAATCTTCGTCTATCACCCACCACGGATGCTCAATTTTCTCCTTATGTTGGTGGAATGGCCTTTTCTCCTTCCTCTTCTCCTGGTTACAGCCCATCATCACCAGGCTACAGCCCATCTTCCCCTGGATACAGTCCCACCTCACCTGGATACAGCCCCACCTCGCCTGGATACAGTCCCACCTCGCCTGGGTATAGCCCCACTTCACCAACCTATAGTCCTAGTTCTCCTGGTTATAGTCCAACCAGTCCTGCCTATTCTCCAACAAGTCCATCATACTCGCCTACATCACCAAGCTACAGCCCAACCTCACCGAGCTACAGCCCGACTTCTCCAAGCTACAGTCCGACTTCCCCCAGCTACAGTCCGACCTCTCCAAGCTACAGCCCTACGTCTCCAGCATACAGCCCCACCTCACCTGCATACAGCCCCACTTCACCTGCATATAGTCCCACTTCACCATCTTACAGCCCCACCTCTCCTTCCTACAGCCCAACATCACCTTCTTACAGCCCTACATCTCCATCGTACAGCCCTACATCTCCATCGTACAGCCCTACATCTCCAGCCTATAGCCCCACTTCTCCTGGTTACAGCCCAACTTCGCCAAGCTACAGCCCTACGTCACCAAGTTACAATCCTCAGTCTGCGAAATACAGCCCATCACAAGCCTACTCACCTAGTAGTCCTAGATTGTCACCTGCTAGCCCATACAGTCCTACATCTCCAAATTACAGGTACACTCTAATACAATATACGGTCAAGTTTATGTTTGCATTAGCAGTGCCATATCTGATTATTAGGCCTTTCTTCTGATAGAATAGTTCCCATCTAAGTCATTTTTCCAGCTTCTAGTTGACTGCCTCATTGCATTTTGGTATTGTTCAGGGTGGTTAAACTATTATTAGTAATTTTATTTTTGATGATGTTGTTGTGATGAAATATTTTGAAGTAATTTGTAGCAAATTTTTTTCTTTTTGGCAGCCCAACATCATCATCGTATTCGCCTACATCTCCCTCTTATTCACCTTCGGGCCCTACATACAGTCCTAGCAGGTAAGTCATTGCACTAAATTAATTTCAACTTTTGATTGTGTTTCAAATGCATTTATTTATTCATTTGTGAACCTGGGCCATGCTTTTGGTGATCAGAGGAGATTTTCTTTTACTGCTTTGAAGTTGTAACTGAATGATTTATTGCTCCTTGTTTTGCAGCCCTTATAATCCAGCCGGTGGTGGAAACCCAGACTATAGCCCTAGTTCTCCTCAGTATAGGTAAGCAATACTACAATCCAAGCTTTAGGACTAAGATCATTGATTGAAAACTAAAAAATTGGATCTGTTTGGTCTTATTATTTCATTTCTTTCTTTTGCAAAGTCCAAGCGCGGGATACTCTCCAAGTGCACCGGGGTATTCCCCATCATCCACTAGTCAGTACACTCCACAAACAAAGAGGGACAACAGGAGCACGAACGATGACAGGGACAAGCGCTAAGGCTTGAATTTTTTAGAATAACTGAATCATTGGGTTTCATGTTGTTTATTAGCTATTCAGTTGTTTAATGTCACAACTGTATCACCAATGTTTCGGGACGAACACTAGATTACAGACAATACGGGGGAGTTATTTTGCCGACTATCCTGATATACAATGTTCTTGTATAATTTTATTTTCCATTTTGTTAATAAACAATCGCAAATGGTTATCACGGGCGCGCTGTCCTTTTCTCTTTTTGGGTGTATATGCGTGGAAGGAAAACAGTTATTGCAGGCCAATCTATGTTGACCCATTGAACTAAAATTGGGTCCTGAGGGGTTGCCCTTCTTAGTACATGAAATTGTGGACGGACACAAGGCTTCTTCAGTAAATCATTATGCATTTGAAGTTCAGACGTTGTCCAGTCTCGACAATTTGAGTTTAACCTTAACCAGTGAACTCTTCCAGGCAGAAAGTATTGGTCAAACTGTAGAACAAGAACCGGGATTGGTGGATTTGAGACTTGGTCTTGAATGGTGGAAACCATCGGAAATGAAGATTAAGATCCTGGCATCCCTGCCTAAAGCTGCGTGGATAGTCACCCTTTGATTAAGCTCTCCACTCAGTCCTGTAAAATCTGCTGGTACTGGTACTTAATGTCATTAATTTTGTAATATTATTTAACTAATAGTATCGTGCCACGTAAGTTTGTATTTCGTAGTTAATAACAGTGTCGGAAAAGTTGCGAGAAGTGGGCCTAATGTACCGTAGGTATAACCGCATTAAAGAATTCCTCTATCGAATTCTTTCCTACATATACATATATGTATGAATGTATGTATATATAGTATGTATATATAGTACACGGCTAAAAGTTGCAACTTGCACCGAACGAAAAGGACCCAATCGATTTCGTATTTTCTGGAAAGAAAACCCTAACCTTGTGCTGTTTCTATCGGCGCATAAGAAATGGTTACAAAAGAAGAATCGGTAAGCATTCTCTTTTTAAGCTCTGCTTTAAAATTTTCTTTTAACCTTGGTGTTAACATAATTTCTGATTCTGGTTTGCACAGGCTGATTCCCCACTCAAAAAGTAAGCTCTAAATCCGACAATCTTATTTCAAAATCGTTGAATTTGGTACCAATTTGTTTTTGATTGATTTTGCTACATACTCTGTTTTATGATCGGAGCGTTTTAGGGTTTCTTTTAATTGATTGACCAAGTTTCATGGTCTGAATTCGTATTTAACTTGGGAGTGTAATTTTAGGAACACTTGATGTCTTGTTAAGTTCTGGGAGCAAAAGTTCGCCGTTTTCGTTTCACAAAATGAAATAGTATTAGCACAAACTGCCGATTTATTAATCTTAGTTGAATAATTGTTTATGTGCGGTGAATAGTGTAGATACATTACGTTCTACATTAGCTGTATGTATGCAACGAACTGTTGCTGGATTATAAGGGGTACAAAAGTTATGTTGGGAATGTTATTTTTTGAATTTGTGTTAAATGTTGGAAGGTTGTGGTAGTGGACTAGGAAAATTTCTGGCCCTTTTTTATTGAATGTCAAACAATTGACTATCCCTCAGAATGAAAGGGAAGAAGATACAAAAGTGAACCAGAGCTCCACAAAGCCACCAAAACATCTCTATTGATTATTGAAGTTGAAATCAATAGATCTATAACCTAGTATTTGCTTCCAAACTTTACAAAAAAGTAAAAGAGCCTTAAAAACCAAAATTAACACAAGACCCCTTCCCAATTGAGATTGATGAAGAAGAGAAAAGCGTCTTCAAAATCCTTTGAGAACGAAGCCCAAAGAGAAGCAAGAATATGAAGTTTGTTGCATAACCCGCTAACATCTTTCTTCTTTCTTTTCAAAGACATGCCTATTTCTTTCTTGATTTGGACAGCACATTTCCACCAAGTCTCAGCCTTTCTACCTTTCCTAAAAGCCTGAACATTCTCCATCAAAAAGGTGGTTTATTGTCTCTCCATTCCTTGTATACTCAATACACCAAGAAGGCAAAACACTCATTTTACGTAGAAAGGCTACAAGCAAGGATGGAAAATTTCTTGCTTTTTGGTTCCATTATCGTTTATTATGCTTTTCTTCTGCTTGGCGGAAAGGTGGCTCGATGTTTAATTTGTTTTGTGAAGTTTATGGTATATTCACTCTGCTGGTAGTTATCATGACAGGTAGCTTTTGTTCTTCTTGGCAAGAGGAACATGAAATTTTTAGGTATTTACAGAACAGGGCAGCAAGAGATTAATCATTTTCTGATGTAACCAACTGTTGTCTGCATGGTATTATGTATCAATTTTTAGTATACTTTATGAGAATTGGCAATGCAGTTTATTTTTTTGTCTATGGTTTTGATGTTTTCTCTTTTTGTGTTGATTTCATTAGGGATGTGTCATCTCCATCCCCCGTGCGAGAACAGTCAAGGTCGAGATACCAATCCAGGTCTTTGTCTAGGTCTAGGTCTAGATCACCATACTGGTCTAGGCGGAGGCAGAGATCCCGTTCCCGAAGTCATGGCAGGTTTGTTATTACCTAGGATAAGGTGAATAATAATGGTATAACAGTCCCTCTACCATATCTGACATCAATGCTTTTGTTACTGTTCTTATACATGGATGGTGTTCCCTGCTTCAGATCAAGGTCCAGAAGTCGCGGAAGGTTAGTGGTGTGGTTTCTGTGCTTACAAGGATGAAGTTTTGTACTTTCCCGTTTATTTCTTTGCTTAACGGTCATACTGTTGTAAATTTGTTAATACATTTGTGTCTTTTGTTTCAAACACTTGTATATTTGAATGTTGTGACAGGAAAGGAGCTGCAAATGAGGGAAATACACTTTATGTAACTGGCCTATCTACAAGAGTCACAGAAAGGGACCTTGAAAAACATTTCTCTAAGGAGGGAAAGGTTTTCATTTTTATACCATACTTAAATACTGATTTGAGTTCCCAACAATATTTTTGTCCTCTTATCTAGCATGCCTGTTGTCTGATCTTTTTCTACAATTCATGGAACCTTTTCTTTTTCAGGTTGCTTCATGTTTTCTTGTTGTGGAGCCCCGTACACGCATCTCTCGAGGTTTTGCTTTTGTTACTATGGACAGTGTCGAGGATGCTGACTGCTGTATTAAGTATCTCAACCAGTCAGTTCTGGAGGGTCGATATATTACTGTGGAAAGGGTAATGTGATTTTCCTTGGTGGTAAAATTTACCCAGATTTGATTAGTTATCCTTTTCTTGACTTGGAGGTTTTCTGGTTATATTCAGAACACCTTTCGTCAGCTATGTTGGCAGCAATCAAAGATGATCAGTTCATCCATGTCAACTTTAGTGAAACGGCTTGATCAATGGCCAGCTTAAACAGCTTGTCAAATGCATGTGATCAACTAAACATAGCAACTATATTGCCCAACAACTATACAACCTCAGCATTCACTTTCAACTCTCTCAACTAATCAACGGACATTATCAACAACTTTCTAATCAGGATTTATGGTATTTCATACCTGGCATTAATTTAGCAGGCAACAGTCATGTGCATCTAGATTTTCTTTGTTTTTTCCTCCTTGTAGCTAGGTTTGTCTACCATCTGATGAAAATTTTTCAAGTAAAGATTTTTTTTACCCTTGAGATGACTTGTAAAATGATGCCTTATGATTGTTGGTTTATTAAATGTTTATTAAAATATTGTTATTTGAATTTAGTTTTTATGAAGATATTTGTAAAATTGAGGTGATCTATTTACCTTTCAGTCACGAAGGAAACGAGCAAGAACCCCTACTCCTGGACACTATCTTGGGCTGAAAAGTTCTCGGGACATTGGTAAGTTTAACGTGCTTATATTCTATTGCTTGTGAAACATTGTTTTAATGGGTATTATAACTAAAATTTTTGCTACTATTTTACTGTTGCATATTCGAAAGGTTATCGTGGTGATCATGGTAGGTATCGTTCTAGTCGTGATGATTATGATTATCGTAAATCTCCAAGGCGCTCTCCATATCAAGGAGATCATGATTATTCTCCCAAGCATTCTCCTTATGGTGGAAGATCAAGGGGGGACTGGTCCAGGTCACTGCCTCGTTCTCCTTATGGCAGCCCAGAAAGGAAGTACTCTCGTGGTTCTAGGTGATGCTGTTTGTTAGGATTTGGTAGTCTCAATGTTATTGTGCAGATCAGTTCCTTGTTCTGCCTCTTGTAGGCCACAAAGGAAGTGCTCTTTCATGGTTCTAGATGGTGCCTTTTGCTAGGATTTGGTAATCTTGTGCTCTTGTTCAGGTCGCGGTCTTGTTCTCCCTAATAGTAGCCCAGAAGGGAAGTACTCCTGTGGTTCTAGGTGATGATGTTTGTTAGGATTTGATATTTTGTTTTTGAAGTGGTTGATAAAACTTGTGAAACGTTGTTGTGGTGATGTAATTTTTTTCTGGTTTCGGCTAGGTTTAAGCAGATAACTTATGTTTGATTGGCAAATAGTTTTTTCTTTAGAAGTTATTTCTTTTGTCAGTGGACTGAGCTGTGTCTCTGGTATTTTGGCGTGTAATCATTTCACATCCCTTATATTGTATGCGGCTCTGATTGCATCTGAAATTTGGCATACTTGGCTCTTTTAGCCCTTAAGAAGGGAAGTTGTCATTATATTCCTGTATTGAGTTGGGGCTCACAGGCTGGCTGTCTTGAAATTAAGAGTTTGGCTGCTGGCTTGCTTTCTTTTAATGGTTAGTGTGATCATAGGCAGTTTAGTTTAGTCTCTGGAATTCAGTACAGTTCCTTTGGATTAGGATATTTTTGACATTAAGTTACTGTAGTTTATAATTCGCAACTTTTAAAATGTAAAATGACTAGATGTTAAATAGAAATGGGGTAGTACGCGTGCTGAAAGTGACTTTGGTGCTGAGCTTTTAAAGTTAAAAGAAGCAGAATGATCCAATATATCTAAGTAGGTATTTGACAAAGTTAATGGACTGGTATGGGTGAATTGTTGAACAATTTGTGAAGCACAATGCCAAAGTTCGATCCGAAGTCAAGGCTCGAAGTTCCCAATCGGATCAGAAAATAGAACTGTACGGGCTAGGCTTAGAAAGGAAGCCCAGTGTTAGCAAATGACTCAGGCCCATACAATAGCTGCGACGATTATAAAGCAAAGCAATGTTCTTCCAATTTCAATTGGGTAGGCCGTAGTACTCGGCAGCTCAGGTTTGGCTAAGCTGATAGCGGCAAACAATGTCACTGCTAAGTCTGCCACACCCTGGCACTCTGAAAATCTGTTCGCTTTCCCCTCGTTCTGTTCTCTTGCCTACGCACTCTTACAATCTATTCTCGTCGCAGACCTTAAATCTCCCTGCAAAAAAATCACACGCTTTCTCTCCCCTGGAATCTGATTATCTTCTGCAGAACGACGACGTTGGACTTGAAGTCCGGGTGATCGGCGATTGCTTGGTGTTCGAAGAAGGCGTATTCGAAGACCCCTACCTCCAAAACGATGTTTCCTTCGCTAAAAAATCTAATCCGGGAAAACGGAAACGGAAAAGCAAGAAAAATGTTGGTGAAGTGGAACCGGTGAACTTGGTACCGGAAAAATGGAGAGAAGTTCAAGAGGAAATCAACGTGACGAAGAAAGAGAAACGGAAGATTGCACAAGAAATTGAGTTCGGTAGCCGAGTTGAGAAGAAGAAACAGGGGTATCTCCCTTTGAAGAGTTTGAATTTGAAGGAATATTTGGCTTACAAAGAAGCTAAAATGGCTCAATTAAAGCCACTTTTTCTTGATAATCCGACGAGTTTTCCTGATTCTGAGGGAAGTGATGCTGAAGAGAGTGTTCATACGTCTTCAACTGAGCGAGTGGAACCAAAGAATCCGAAATGGGCAGTTTACGGTCGAGGCTTGGATGATGTTTCGGAGTTCTTTAACAGTGGGAACTATGAGCCTCCTGATAAAAAATCTGAAGGTGATTCGAATTTTTATTTTGTGAAATTCATTGATGTTCCTTAGCCTTTGGATTCATTGAAAATCTAGCCTGATATTAGATTCGTGACAGAAAGCAAACATTTCTGTACCACTTGTAGTTAGGAAAACTCTCGGTTAATTTTACTTATAACTACGTAATGTAGCCTTATATTAGTTCTTTTCTTGGCTGACATTTTGTGATTGAATAAGCAGGCCCGCGCAAGTTGTTTACCAAGGAGGAAAAAGTTCTGTTGAATAAGAAGCTACCTGATCTGGCAACTGCTACCTCTGTAAGTGTTATTTCATTTATTATTCTCAAATGATTCCTTCGGGTTATGCATTTCGTTAGTGATTCTGTATGCAGGCAAGAATCTACATTCACTGTTGAAGGGTGTTTTAAAATGTATTATATTCTTGGGTCAATGAGCTTCTTGAGCTCCAGAACCCGTCCATGTGAAAGGAGAGATACAACACCTTAGCTACAAGTTCAGTGGACTAGTTTTTGCCGTTATAACAATTTATTGTGTGGGATAAAGTACATGGGATAGTAGTTAACTCCTGTATTTTTATTTCAGTAAAATGATTCTTGTAGCTTTGTTGATGAATGGATTTAACATTCTCATTTACTTATAAACTTTTGATGAAATCATTTTCAGAAAAAATGGTTACCCCTGCATACCCTTGCTGCATCAGGGGAGTTCTATTTGGTTGATACATTGCTGAAACATAATGTTGACATCAATGCCGTGGACAAGGTGAATGAATTAAGCACTTGCTGATCGCATATATTACTGCCTTTTGTTATCTTTTCTTGGTATCAAATTTGGCCCTCTGTTTACAGTTTATGTTCGTTTTCTACTGTTCTTTTCAGAGTGGTCTTACTGCACTTCACAGAGCTATAACTGGCAAGAAGCAGGCTGTTACCAACTATCTTCTGAGAGAATCGGCTAATCCTTTTGTCCTTGATGAGGTGAGATGAAACTATTTGGGCCTTGGATCATTGTATATGTTGCAACCAGAGAATTGTGTTGAATTTCTTAAAATTGTTGAAAGTAATGCATTCTTTTCTTTAAAGTTTCTAGTCATGTGTGTGTGCGCGTGCACGTGCGCTCCTGGTGTCTTGCACAGGCTTGGTCTTAGAAGCTGGCTCTGGACTTTCCTCTTATTTGCATCTCTGGTTTTCTAATTGGGGCCTGTATCATCTAGCTACTACATCATTTTTATTTATATTTTTGCTAAGAAGTAAAAGAGAACTAAAATTAACTATAAGAAAAATGTCCAGGTGAGGGGACTAAAAGTCAACAAAAATAAGGATGAGAAGTCCCAAAGAGCAAAAGAGAAACCCCATATCCCTACAATGAAGCATCTCAACTGAAAAAAATGTACCCTAAAGTCCAAAACCATGTGGCCTTTAGATTGCAAACTCTATTAGATTATAGTCTCTTCCCAATTGAGCAAAATAAAGAAGAAACAGATATCTTTGAAATCTGCAACAATAGAAGCCCAGAGGGAGCCCAAAACTACACTTTGTCCCTGAGATGAAAAGGCTGTTCCTTGGCTTTGTCCTCAAAGATCCCCAAGTTTCTCTTAATCTTCCTCGGCTTTGTTCTCAGATCTCCAAGTTTCTCTAAATTCGCAACACCTAAAAGATCAGCCAGAACAACACAATCCCATAAAATGCCCTTTTTCCTGGGCCATAAATTGAGCAAAGGAGTGACAAGACATGGGCTGCGCAATTTGGATTAAAGGTAACAGCTTGGATTGTAAATGTCAAGCGACATGGCAATTAAGAAATGAATGATTGATAAGCAATGTGGCAACGAAGAAACAAATGATTGCTATTTTCCTAGGCTCTTTTACAGAAAACATCCTCTCATCATTGTTACTGTCGTTATCTCTGGCATCTTCACTTGCTGTTCTGATTTTGCACGTGCATTGTTTTTCTTTGCCTACATTTCTTCATATAACATGATTGAAGCTCATTGATATATGATGTACTGTAAACTTTAATCACTCAGTTTAAGTTGTTTGTGCGGTATATTTAGTCATTCAGTTGATTAATAAGTTCCTTTTCTTTCTGATTGCATATTTGGTTTACTGTAAACTTTAATTACTCAGTTTTACGAGGTGTTTGTGTGGTATATTTAGTCATTCAATTGGTTAATAAGTTCCTTTTCTTTCTGATTGCAGGACGAGGCAACCTTGTTGCATTATGCTGTCCGAACAGCATCAAGTCCTGCAATTAAAATGCTTCTGTTATATAATGTCAATATAAACCATCAAGACAGTGTTAGTTGATGATTGCCTCTTATTTTTCCTTGCAGTTTTCTTTCTGTATCTATTGTTCCACTGAAAATGTTCTCATTTGCTCTTTCAGGATGGATGGACACCCTTACATCTGGCTGTTCAAGCCCGTAGGACGGATATGGTGAAATTGTTATTAATTAAAGGAGCTGATAAAACATTGACAAACAGGGTAAACATCCTGCTGCCTTTGTGTGATTGATCTCTGTTAGTTTCTAACAGGGATGCTATTACTTAATTCATCTTGCATGCAGCACTGAAACATCATTTTTGTTCGACTCAGGACGGTTTAACCCCACTCGATCTCTGCCTTTATTCTGGTCGGGACATAAGGACTTACGAGATGATCAAGCTGTTGAAGCAGCTTCCAAAATCCCCATGATTGTTTCAACTTCAAATCCATCTTATCACTGTTACAGCTGCTGAAACTGCTTCTACAACCCAGCATCAGATAATCATCGTCCAAAGTCGCGGAGGATCAATCAAGTTTGCGTAAATTTCACTGTACATCACATTTTCCATCCCAACATAGAAGCAGATTCAGAAAAGACAACCAACTGCTGTTCCATACCCTGCTTTCACTGTGAAATCAATGAGCTTATTATACGCACGTAGTTCTGTACATTATCCCCCAAGATTTCAACTTTTCTCGTTCATTCTCGTTTCATTTCAATGACAATGACAACAATGCCCGTCATATTCTCTATGTCGGAAATAAACGGATGGTTGGCGAAAGTGACAGACAAGTGACGCAATTATTTCCTCGGTTTGAAATTAAATTTACTAAAAAAATTAGTAATAACATAAAATAACATGGGATAGGTAGTTAGTTGCCACGTCAACGTGATAAACATGCTGAAAGGCAATTATTATTTGTTTGACTCCATATCGATTGGTCTGGCCCATCCACGCCGCTGGAAGGAGCACTTAAAAAAGTGCTTTTGCCGAAGTGGATTAATTAATAAGCACTTACCTGCTAGGGAGAACATTCAGATAACCACAAATCGGGTTCGCCATTTACGATTTACGCTGCCCTCGCTTCCTTTCCTTCGTTGTTTCCTTTCTCTCGATATCTCAGAAAAGAAAACCATGGCTGCAGCTCACTTCTGTGTCCGGGAAGTGGCAGTTTTTTTTGTTAGGACAACCGATCAAACGAATACGAGTCGTTTAGTATCCAATTCACACTGTTCGCCTCCCTTTCAATTATCAATGCGACTTTGCTTCTCTACCAAACAGTGTCGTTCGCCCAAAGCGATCCTTCTTTCCTGCAATTCTTCTCGCGGAAGCTCTGCTGGCCGATCCTCCAAACGTGCTGATGATCATGATCACGAATTTCTCCGAGCCTCTCTCCTCGTTACAGGTTATTCTCTCTGGAGCTTTCTGTATGTATGCTGATGTTTTGCTGCCGGTGATACGCATGCTATGGGCGCTTAGATTGCTTAGATTTTTAAGTGAATGATTTGACTGAGAACCCGTGGCTGTTCTGGAAACGGATTTTAGAATGATTCATGTTTCGTAAATCCGAAAAAGGGATGAAGGCTCCAGATTTGTTAAACAAAAAATTCATCTTCTGAAAGCTAGCGTTGAACTCCGGCCGAAATGCTATTATCAACGCATTTTCTTTGTTTTTGTTCACGAGAAATAGTTCTTCAAATACGTTTATTGACCTGTTGTAGAAAATTATGAAATCAAGTTGTGTATTCAAAGATTTTGTATCTTATAAATATTTATGCGTGTCTAAATTATACATGTATCTGGAGGTGGTGCAGAAACTATTTTACACTATCGTATGAGGAGGCAAGGATTTCGAGAAAATTTGAAGTGGCAGACTTCTAGTCAGTTGGTTCCCTATTCTGTTCGAACAAAAGAATCTAGAGGTGATGTTAATTCAGTTGGGCAAGAGTTTCTTCGCAGATTTCAGAGTCCCGCAATTTTTCTCAAGATTTCTTGTGATGGAGACTTTTTGCTTCCAATTATTGTAGGTATATTGTAAAATTATAGCTTACTCTTTTGTTTTTTTGGAAATTGATCGTCATTTTTGGGATACTTGCATATGGGTGAGTGTAGCTGAATCATCTTTTATTGCAGGAGAATTTTCTGTTGAGAAACTTTTATATTCCATATGGGATGATAATGATGGTGACAATGATGGGGTAATTTATTAATTATTATCATGAATACTTTTTTCTTCTTCATCATTGTTATGTTAATTGAGGTTGTCTTCAGTTTATATTGATACTTGAACATGGTTTTGCAGCTGGTTTGTCCTGATCAGTTCCAGTTCGTGAAAAATGTGGTGGAAAAACTTGGCTATGAAGTATGGAACTAACATTTTATGCACTTAGCACATGTCACAGCTTGTAATTTTTGTTGATTTCATTCATTGGTTGCTTCAGTGTCTAGGTTCTATTCTAGAAGTATATTTGATTGTATCAGTCTCAATCTTTAATTTTACTTTATAAATAAAAGCCTCAGCTGTTTTTGTCTCTTCTAATTGTTGATTTCTAGTGTTTCAGGGAAGTTGTCTTAATTCTTCTCTTTTAGTTAAGCTAATGAGGTTAGCGCAGAACCATTCAGTTTTAGGAATTATCTTTATCATTAATTCTTTCATTGCAGGTGAAGATGGTTAGAATCACAGAAAGAGTGTTCAACACTTACTTTGCAAGATTATACCTTTGCAAGGTGATTAAAATCTTATAATGTTTCTTGTTAATTGTTGTCATTTCAGAAAACATTGTTTTATGAATTTTCTTTCTATGTTACTTGAAGCTATTCATTATTTGCAGCCAGGGAAAAATGATACTATGAGTGTGGATGTGCGACCTTCAGATGCCATTAATGTGGCAAATAGATGTAAGGTATATATTTTTTGTACATTGCTTATTATCTTGCCTAAAAAAAATTTCTTGTCCGTACTTTGAATCACTTGGGCAGACTAGGGCATGCTTGATAATTCTTGTGTTTTGGTAATCAAAACAACCATGTTCCCTTGACTGTTTTGGCTCTGGAAAATAAGTCAGTATCTAAATTGACTAAGATGTGTGGACTTGAATGAACTATTCTATTAATACGTTTGAATTTGTATAATGTAATCAACTAGTTTGGATGCACAATTTTTCCTTGCTTTCGTGTATGCTTGACCTTTAAAGCATCTTGTACTTCTCTTGGCCGCATGAATGTATTACTTTCAGTATATGACACTTTCTCTCAAGCTGCTGTAAGTTGAATTTTGTTCTCTGCAGGCTCCGATATATGTAAGTAAACAAATTGTCTTGAATGATGCTGTTAAAATTGGTTATGGGATGAGAAGAGTACGCGATACAAAGCCTACTTATGATGTGTACCTAGACAGGTGTTAATTGTGCTTATTTTATATCCTCATTGTCACTATCATCTGTTTTTCTGTCACGCTAAGCACTGAGTTGTATCTTGTTCAGTGCTGCAGAAGGTCCAGATTCACTAACTGAGGAACTTGATTTGGTGCGGGATATGGATATAGCTGTCAAAGAGGAAAGATATCGTGATGCAGGTAGTTATTAAAGTGACTACATGCCTCTTCATTTAAATTTTTGTTCAACAAATAATGATTGACAATTGCCCTTCTACTGTTTTTTGATCATTTAACAAATGCTCTTGACCTATGAAATTATTTGTAACTTTTTTCTTCCTTCTGGCAGCCATGTTCAGGGACAAACTATTAAGGCTCCGCAAGTCCAGACATGATCATTAGCTAATGTTTAGGTATATCTACGACAAGCATTGCTGCTTGGCCTGCTTGTTGGCATGTCTCTCTAACTTTCAGGCTATGATCATCGAAGTTCAGAAATGGTTCCAGTATGTGTCTACGTGGGGTTGATATCGAGTACTTAAGAGAAGGACAGTCATTCTTCATTGTGGCATTTGGGTAAGAATGAATATGAATTAAAGGAACTTGCCGAAGAATGAATGCATATTCAAAGATACTGCCCGGAAGACATTAGTATGAGCAAAATCAAGTTTGGGCTATTGCTTAAGTGTGAAAACGTAAAATCATGTATCATATTAGAGCATTTTGAATCAAAAGAAAGTAAAAAAGTGATCGATTTTCTCTTGGCTCACATGGTGCCCATAAAATGGGTTTTGTAAGTAAATTCCAAGAGTGTATAATAAAACATGAATTGCATTCTGATTCGAAGTCAAGTGCCAGCACCAAGTATTACAACATTCTTGACCATATTACTCTTATACTAGCTTCTAACTAGTGGACGGAAGCCTTACAGGTTCCCGGAGCTGACGAGTCTTCGGCAGTTTCTCTCTATTTCCCTCTGTGCATAAGCTTCCTGTCTATCATCAGCATCACCTCCAATCTCAAAGCCCTCTTCATCCGACTTATCAAAATGCAAATTAAGCTGGTTACAATCACATTCCAAGCAGTAATAAAAAGCTTCTCCCGCAAGATGATGTGCAAATTTCCGTTGGTAATTAATGTGCATAGGTCAGTTTTCAAATACCAGAATTCATAGGTTAGGATATCAAAATGCCAATATCGCAAAACATTTTTCATATTATTCAATTTGGTCCAGAAAGAAATCAAAACCCCCCAAAAAATACCATATTTATGCCAACATAATAACATTATTACACATATTTATGCTACCAAAGTAATGAGTAAAGAAATCAATGTTAGTGGAGATTCAACTAATAAAAAGGTTTTTTTGATTTTTTTTAAAAAATAATATTAAATATTTAAAAATTTACAATGAAATACCGGCCCCTTCCACACGTTTAAAAGAGAGTTCTCCTTGCAACTCCGCCTGGTTATTCTCTCGCTGATTTCATTTCATTTATCAAGAATTCTCTTTCCTGCACTCTTTCCCAACTCCCGACCCTCGCCGGTTGTCTCTCCACCGACTCGAGGGTCACGTCAGCATTCTCAGCAACGATGCTGGGACTGGCTTTATTCATGCTAAAGCCACTTTGTTGAACCTTCTAAACCTTCTATCCCCGCTTCATGTTCCTGATTTTTTCATTTGACGGAACTATCAGATATGACGGTCAATTTAAGCTCTTAGCCGCCGTCCATGTGACGGAGCTCGCTAATGGGGTGTTTCCTTTTCAATGTGTGGAATCACGAGTGAAGAGTGCAGCTTCGAAGCAGAGTCCAGAAAGCATACAAGTTTCTGGAATAGGATCCTGGAAAATGCAATGTCAATAGCTTGGCATTTCATAATGTAATCAAATTGCGGCAGAAACAGCTGCTTTTCTTTGTAATTTACTGCAGCTTTTCTTCCAATTCCAATTTCCAAGCTTTCTTGCTTTCAGTTTATAGCTTTCCAAGCACTTGCACAAGCGCTTTATCATTCACTGAGTCCTAACAAAGGAAATGGAGTCAATCTGGTCTGTCTGACATGGCCTTGCATCTCTCCCTAACCAATACGTGCGTCCCTTGGAAGAGAGAATCGGCGCGGCTAATATTCTGCCACAGGCATCAATTCCTGTAATTGATTTGTCAAAATGGGATGATTCAGAAGTTGGTAAAACCCATTTGAGATGCAGCTGAGAAGTGGGGATTCTTCGTTGGCCTGTTTTCTGTTTCCGAGGATGAAGCTTCTGCCGTGGGAACTCTTCCCACTTTTGTTATTTCTATCAGAAACTTCTCACTAAAGGCCACATTGGGCTTGCCCATTGAGAAGCTGAATTTAGTGGCAAATGCCATTTGATAAGCCATAAAACCCAGCCTAAAAGGACAACAGCAAAGGCATAAAACACCATAAATGCTCAAACTAAAATAAAATGTATGGAATTGTAATGATAAATAAAATATTATCAATTAACACCCGTAATTATGATAAAATTGTTATTGCTAACATCAAAGACACCATAATAATCTAGTACTTGCGTTAATTCTACTCCTATAATTAATACTTATTAATTACTTCATCAACTTTTTTTCTTTACATTTGAACTAACAAGTTAGAATCCAAAGAGAAATACCATAATAACATTGAAAGTGAATGGCATTTAAAACTTTACCAGGGAGTTTCCAATTTCATCTAGACAATCTTCTGATTGTACATAATGCAACCCCGTGCTTGTAAAGATGATAAAGTCAAGAAAGAAAAGAAAAATCACAGAAAGAAAGAGAAACACTGGTGCCTATCATTTTCTTGCTATTTGTCATGTAAATACTTGCCATATTTGTGCCAGCAAAGTAGCATTATCATACATCTTCTTGCTATGCCCATCTCTATTTCACCATTGCCAGCTTCTCTGAAACTTCATATTTAGTTTGCTTCTCTTTACCTCTCCCAAATATGCATCCCATTTGGAAACTGTTACAGAGATAACAAATTATTAAACTTTAACCATAATACATGAAAACCCAGCAAAAATATGTAGTGCAAAATTTGTAAGTCTTTGAATTTTCTTAATAACAATGTAAAAATTTGGGGTATGGAATACCATCTCTCTCTTTTTTTCTGTCTTACCGCGGCCAACTACAACCTGGAAAGTTTCTTCAACTACTTCTTTCTCTCTTATTTGTGTAGGTCTCTTCATATAATATATATTTCTCTTTTCTTGTGATTGTTTTACAGAGAGTTGACAAGACATGGGATTCCATTCTATTCCCTTTGCGATTACTTGGTTTTTGGCTTGGTTGCCCCTTTCTCAGAAGCAACCGACTAATCTTTGGCCCACCACCGCGCGGTTTCGATTAGACAGAAGACAATTCATGCAAATTTAATTTCTAGCTAGGTGTCCACTTTCGATTATTAGTTGTGACATAATATTAATGCGACCTTTATGTAAAAGGAAGACAGTTTCTTGCTACAAATTCCAGCACATGTAGTTAAAACAATACTAATAAAAAAGTATTGCTGGAATTCGTAATTTTGGCATTCCTTTGTGCTGTTGCTATGCTTGTTTTAGAGGTACGAATGAGATAATCGTCATGTACACGCAAGAGTAATATGAAATGCAGTCATCAAACCAGTATATGACCATTTTGCAGAATCAATTTTATGGGGGAGAAGGGAAGGAAGAGCTGCAGGGTAGCCAGCAGAGAGTAATGTTTCTGTTTAAAAAAGGAGAAAAGGCCAGTGGATCGGAGAAAGATAGTTGGCGTTTCCCACATTTTTGGTAACAGCAGTAACAACAATTACCAGGCATACAGTAATTCATGTATGATCCTGGATGTGCTAGGAGTTGTTAACTGGCTAGCTGTAAGCCAACTTCTGATCTCGGAAAGCTAGACTACAATGACTTCATTTTCTTCCTTCTCAATTGTACTATTCAAGCTTTTTTGGCAGAACGACATGTCATACAACTTTGCATTCAAATTAAACAACTTAAACATTCCCATATTAATATAATCTGTAAGAGAGAGATCATCACTAGCTTTTAGAATAATTCCTTCAAATTAATCAAGCAGAGTTCATTAATTATTCTACCTTCCAGTTTAATTTTCAACTGAACAAATGGGAGTCAGCATAAATTTGAACAGTCCTACGAGTGGTCTCACGGGTATCTTGCCTCTTAATGTTCCGGCCTGTCTTTCCCAGAGAGAGATTCCCTTCATTAACTCTCGTGTTCTGTTGCTGTTGGCCTTCCTGGTCTGGTTTCATGGACACTCTTCAGTATCACCATCGTGGCCAATCCTTTTTATTTGGTGCCCAGAAAATATCAGTCAAAAGACAAATTTACCCCTATTTGATTACGGCTTTGTTTACATTTAGGCGAAAAATATTAATGGGTATTTTAGAGTTTTGACGAAAATAGAGCGGGGTGCTCCTTAGCAATGAGGGCATCCAGTTTTGTAAAAAGGATAATGGATTTAAATGCAAGGGCCCGGTTTACAGCTTTGGTAGCCGCGGTTTTAAATGCTCATGCAGAATTTCTTTTGCCTCTTCCTCTGTTAAATCCCCCAACCAAACATTCTCAAATCCCACGTTTATCTTCTCACACTTTCTTTCGTTCATAGTTTTCTTCTCTCTTTCTCTTTGGTTTTTTTTTAATTCTGTTCTCAATCTTTAACCTTCTGCCTTCCCTTCATTCTTTCTGTGTTTGATTCTCAAATGGTAGCTTTCATGTTCCTTTTAGGGTTCTTGCTACACTAACAGAAGACTTTCAGAGGGTATACATGAAACAGTGAATGTGATATTGGCCTGGTTCACTCAGACCAAACCAAACTTTTTAAGAACAAATTAATGTTCTTAGCTATAGATCAGCTTATGGTTTTGGTTTGATTGAGCCGTGCCAATATCTCGTTGCTCTTTCATTTCTCCAAGACTACTGGAATGACAATCAATCACAAAAGGTTTGTACTGAAGCTCTCAAGCATGATTTCTGTTTCCCAAAAACTATTGCATTCGATAACATATGTAGTGTGTGTGTGTAGTAGAATCTCTGTTGTTACAGGAATGTTTTACCTCTACACCATGCAATAAAAAAACCTATACCTAAAAGGAAGGAAAACTAAGAGAGAAACTCCACAACTGATTCAGTAATTTGTTTATGAAAATGGAAAGGTGATGTTGATAATCTTCTGGGACTCAGTTATCTACCTGACCTGAAACATTTTGTTTTATACTCAGTTATATTATTATAATAGAAATTGAGATTATCACGTACAACATGTGAATCCATGATATAAATTGTGGAAATATGATTCTGAAGGGGTTTTGGTAAGTGGGTTTAGAAGCTTTTTTGGTTTCTTTCTCTGACAGATCCCTTAACTGCTTTCTTAAATTTTCGGAAAAATTATTTTAAAAGAGCGATTGGTATCTTCAGAGTCATGAATGAAAAGAAAGAAATTGTACCCATTTCTTACTGTCTAGCCACATGTATATCAACCTCGGGGGTGTCCACACACTCCATTGTCAAATCATATCCTTTACAGTCTTGTGTTTAATCTGCTCGCTACTGCTTGCATTAAATCCAGGCAACTAATGAGTTTTGGTTGGTCACATGAACATGTTTAATGAGTTCCATCTGCTCGGCTGTTTGTAAGAGAAAGGGGGAAACGCTGCATATAGTCCTAGCCCGAAAAACCTCCCACTCTGAGAGAACACATGCCAGAAAGTTGGGACATAATTCTTGTGTTTGCTATTGGACGAACCTATAACTTGTAATAAAACAGGAATGATTGATGACATAATGCAGGGCCGCACGGGATTTTTCTGAGCTTTTGAGAATCCTAGACTGAGTTCTTAAACCTTCAGTCTGATGTTAGTCCTAATTTTTAATAAAATTTAAAGACTCCAGTCAACCATCTGTGTCGCCATAAACTTATTAGTAAACGGACTGTCGGCATAAACTTAGCAGTAAACAGAAGCTGGATTGAAAAATTGGATATGATCGGTGATGACATCAAGTGAAAAAGGAAAAACAAGTTTTCATCCTCATCGATTATTGACTTTACTACGCGGTACCGATATCTACAATAATTTCATACGATGTTACACAGTTTCACCAAAAGATTTGTCGACGGAAGTAACCCTATTTTTGAGAAGTGCGGGCGCGCGCGGGGCAGTTACATCATTAAGGTTTGTTTCCCAGGCAGGCCAGGGAAATAGTCTGCCTACTTTTCTGCATGGTGAGTTAATTTCGGATGCAGCTTCATCCTCCTGATTGCCCTTAAAGATCAATCGGTTGAGTTTTCAACTCTGCATGAAGTTAGGCATACCTTGCGGATCATTCATGGGCACGCAACGCAAATCTTCCCATGGAAAATGGCAATTACAGTTGAAGAGAGAATACCTGTATAGCAAGCAATGTCGGGCCTGTTTCAGGTCCCCAGTTCTTCCTCGAGTCAAACAAAAAAAGTCAACACTGGGGGGTTGGCGGTTTCAATTTACTCCATGTTTACAGTATTAATTGCTGTTATTTTTGTTTTATTCTTAATTTATATTGGATACAAGATTAATTGAAAATAATTAAAAATAAATTATTAAAATATTTGAAACCAAATTGATCAACCGTCCAGATTGCCCGTTAACAAATTAATAAGCAAGTCACTAACTACATAGAATTTGGACCCCTTTGCCTTCCCATATGAGGATAATATTTTAAAATATTAAATTAAAAAATTAAAAAAAATGTTTTTCCACGTGGGATTTGCCTCAGCATTTTGGTCCTGTCAACGAAGACTGCGATCCCCATGTCTTCTTGTCTCATGAATTATCTAAACTGTTAAATATATATATATATATATATTGTTAAATAGTAATATTAATTAATTTCCTTAATTCACGATTTCAACTAACTCTGGATCCAACGGCGGGAACTTGTTCATTTGGTGGGTGGATGAGCAAATAAAATTAGGACACGTGCTTTAACGCGCTTAGAATTGGAAGGAAGGGCTAGGCTACAGCGTGCCCACGTAGTTTTATGGTAGGGCCGAGCTGACATCTCAGTTTCAACTTTACTCAATCAAAAACATGTGTGTTCGGGTGCCGGTAAGTGTAACTTGCTCGATCTGTTTATCTAATCAAGAAAACTTTGGACGTCTTTGCAGACTCGGGACCCTCTATTTCACTGGATCCCATGCTGACGTGGAGTTCCCCGAAGTATATTCCCGCTACCGTGGGGTGTGTGTGTGTAATGCTCGAAAACCATTAAACGAGAGGGCATCACCTTCTTCCTTCCTTTCTTTCTTCCTCTTGTCCTCTATTCTCTTTCTTTCGATTCTTCGGAAAGGTTACATCATCGTCATGTAAATTGTCCGTCCATGTTACTACAGCCGGTTGAGTTTGTTGTTATGCAGTGTTGTTTGTTTAATGGCTATTGAAGATGACTTGGAGAGTTGTGGTAGTAGAGTTGTTGAGTCACTTTCGCATGTGAATCCCAGGCAGCACAGACAGAAATTTGAGGTTTACGGCGAAGTGCTTCGTCGAATTCAGGAATTGAATTACGAAGAAGCGAATCTTCCTAGATTTGATGATCAGCTCTGGCTTCACTTCAATCGGCTTCCTGCTCGGTATTACTTTAATTTAGCCCTACATGATTTCGTTTTTTCCCCCCATTTGTACTCTTTGGTTGATGGGAAAAAAAGCAGGAAACTAGAAATGATTCGCTTCTACTAAACTAAGACCGTTATAGAATTATAAGTTTTCTCTCCCTTTTTCCTTTTAGTTTTTTTTAACTGTTTTATAATATTTATTAGTTTGTTAGGACAAGATCGCTGACAATTCAGAAGTCAAAATTTCCAAGTAGGTCGTTGACAGTTTCTATACTTGACTTTGCCGTTACTGATCTCAGCATCGGTTGAGTTTTTAGTCAAAGGAATGACTGTTTCAGTTTTAAATTTGATACTTGATTGGCCGTATTTGTTTTATAATTTTGTTTAATTATTTGATTCCTGCTGTTCTGTGTAGTTACGCGCTGGATGTCAACGTGGAGAGAGCAGAAGATGTGCTGACACATAAGAGATTGCTGCAGCTGGCAGAAGACCCCGCTAATCGGCCTGTGTTTGAAGTTCGTACTGTGCAGGTACATACATGTGGATTTATTGCTACTTGTGTTTAGATGTTGACTAGAGACAAATATGAACAAGTATAGTTACAAATTTTGTCGGAAATCTAATTTGATTTGTGTTACATGCATTTGGACCACTATGACTGTATATTGCCAGTAGTTTATTCACTATCACGATAGATGGAGCCGAAATTCAGAGCCAAAATTGGTTAAGGATGGGAACAATATTCAAGATTGTCTTAGATTTGTGGAATGCCAATACGATAATCAACTCAGTTTTGAAATTTTTCTATTTACCAAACATCTGCTGGGGTTTTACTTGAAGTATTCTGGCCATGATGACTTTTATATTTTGAATTTAATATAACTTATGCAGGTTTACTCTGCGAGCAATGGTTGTTCTGTTGATTCTGTCAATTCAGATAGTTCAATGAAAGAAGATGCACAAAGTTCTTATCATCCAAGCAAGCAGAGGCATGGCTCATTCTTTGTTATGTGATGGTTACGTTTGTTATTTTCATTTGACATTTGCCTACATCACTGGATCTGTCTTTGATGTGCATCACTCTTGTTTCTTTTAGTTCTGGACTTGAATGTATAATTAACTTGCACTTACTTCTCTGTATGTCAGTGTCCATCCGCCACCTACGTTTAGTTCATCACCTAACCTTGAAGCATTCACACTTTATGCCAGAAGATATAAATCTGATGGGGGAGACAGTACCATGAATTTGTCATCACACCTTTCTAGGTAAGAATCTCAAATCAGTAAGAACTATCTCTAGTATGTCTTAATGAGCTAAGAAACAACCCTTTCACCTTTATTCTTTTCTTTACTCAAAACTGTTGAGGGTTTAAATAATGTAAGCTAGAAAATATCCTTGTATTGGCCTATTATTAATAATATTGTTGCTTAAATTGTTATGTATGAAACTAAGCTGGAAAATCACATGCTCATTCAAATTTATTTGCACTCTTTGTGGTATTAATTCTGTATTTTCGTGAATCCTACAATTTATAATCTACAACATGCTTTTTAGCAATTTCTTTTATGTGAGTTTCTCTTAATTTCAAACTCTGTTATATTCATATTTGGCAATCTCCTAGGCCTATGCACGAGATCACTTTTTCAACCATTGACAAGCCAAAACTCCTTACTCAGGTATTTAACAAATTTTTTATCTGCTTGCACTGGATGCATTGTTTTGTTTTTGATATCTTAGCAAATATCAATTCATATTCAACTTAGCATTAATTGAGTAAATAATCAGTATTCTATAGGTTGAACACTGTCAACCTTTTGTTTTCTTACCTTTGGAAAAGAATTGTTTTCTTCCTACATGGTTTTCTTACCTTTGGAAAAGAATTGTTTTTTTCCTACATGGTTTTCTTACCTTTGGAAAAGAACTGTTTTTTTCCTACATGGTTACCTTGTTGGAAGAAACAGATATCATACTCTTATTATTCATTTGCTAGACTCTTTGATGATATTAAAATAAATAATATTCTCTGATTTAGCAATCAAGGTTCAAGAACTGATGTAGGAGCTAAAATAGACATTGTTACGATGTGGTCTGATAGAAGTTGGAGAGGTTCTTATGCTATGAACTTCATATAATTAGATAGCTGATGCTGATTGGTTTTCTATTGACAAGGTATTGTGGGAGGGAGAATTATGGGTGGGTTAACCTCAAGGTTATTGTTTAGTCCACTTATTAGACATTGTATGAACCATTAAATTTTTAGTGTCTGAAGATGTAAAGGATATGAAAAATATATGCCATATTCATGAATTTGCTATTTTCTCAACTTTTGCTCGTTGGCATGCCATGCCAACCCTTGGTAATTTATACAAGACCAATTTTACAGTTGACTTCATTACTCGGTGAGATTGGGTTGAACATTCAAGAAGCTCATGCTTTTTCCACAATTGATGGGTTCTCCCTTGATGTTTTTGTTGTTGATGGTTGGCCATATAAGGTATGATAAGCTTTTATCATAAAGCTTGCTTGTAATATCATTTCCTTGCAGGTTTGATGTTTAACTTTTTCTTTTTTCTTTTGACCTTTATTTCATCATTTTGTATAATCTGTATGATTCATACAAACTTCTTCATTAGCATGTCATTCTTACAAGTGGAATAATGGTACCTTTGCTGTTGCTTACATCAATCCTGTGCTTGACATGCATGTATCTTTGAAACTTTCTAGGAAACTGAGGAACTTAAAAATGTGCTGGCAAAGGAAGTCTTAAAATCGAAGGTATTAGTTCTCTATACTACTCTTATAAAAACAAAAAGTTCTCTACACTACTCATTTTCATTACAACTTTGTGTACATTTCATACTTCTAAAATTTTGGTTCTATCAGGTTCAAGTTTGTTTATGCTATGAGTAATCACCTGATCCTAAATCAAGCTGTTGAATTTCCTTTTATTTAGTGTATGATATAACCAACATTAAGTTAGCCTCTTGGTTTAATTAATTCACATATTTGTCAGCTCTAGGGGATCTAGGAACCACTCATTTTTGTTTACAGATTTTTGTTCCGTTGCCTTCTTGACTTTTTTTATGAAGTTATAATGAAGTTAGTAAATTTTTAGTTCCATTCTAGATGTATGTAATGGGGGTAGCCATTTTCGTCATTTATGTATTATCAGCTCTTAGCTCTTGTTCATCTTATTAGCTAAGTATGGCTTTTGGCTCTTATCAATCTAATGTGGATTACATTTGAAATGCTGTTTGACTACTCAACCTCGAGCCCCTATGCAAGCTTCCTTTGATAGTCCATAATTGCTTGCTATGCAGGACCAATCCTGTTCCAAACTGCATCCTGTTTCAGCTGTCAGCATGCAAAGCAAAACACTGATTGAATCCTTTCCTGATTGCATAGAGATTCCTACTGATGGAACTGATGTCTGGGAAATTGATGCACGACAGCTGAAAATTGAAAACAAAGTTGCAGCTGGGTCATATGGTGATCTGTAAGTTTTTCTTTTGAATTCTTTCTTTTCATGTAATGGATCTAAATTTATTTTGTCTTTTAACTGTCAGGTACAAAGGCACATATTGTAGTCAGGAAGTGGCTATCAAAGTACTGAAGCCCGAGTGTGTCAGTACAGAGATGCTAAAAGAGTTCTCACAGGAAGTTTACATAATGAGGTTGGTCAGCATATATGCTTCTAGTGGTGATTGGCACCCTTTACCTTTATGGATTTTGATATTCTCCTTTCCACATGATGGAATTTTTCTTTTCAAAGAATTAAAGCTGCTTTAGGATAATTTTCCTTTCACGTACATTGCTTGACATGAGAAAATTTCTGGTCTCTTCATGCATATTTTTCTTGACTCTTTTTCCTCCGGAAAATTTTCCTCATTTCAGGAAGATTCGGCATAAGAATGTTGTGCAATTCATAGGTGCATGTACAAGACCTCCAAATCTGTGCATTGTGACAGGTAAATCCTAGTGAATGTCTTACATTGTCTATTCTAGTAACTCAGCAGTTAAAATTGTCTCAATATTTTCTGAATTTTGTGGCACTTGCAGGATATTATGTTGCTAGAACATAACAGTGAGTGATTAACTACGAGATTGGTAGAAAAATAGCATTTTGGTTCTCTGACGTGTCTATCCTGTAGTTTGAAATGTTTTGTATGATGACTGGCCCTTTTAATCCTCTTCACTGATTCTTCCTTATACTTGTGCATTACCAGAGTTCATGGCTAAAGGAAGTATATATGATTTTCTGCATAAACAGAAGGGTGTTTTTAAGTTTCCTTCTCTACTCAAAGCCGCAATTGATGTTTCCAAGGGACTGAATTATTTGCACCAAAATAATATAATCCACAGGGACCTGAAAACTGCCAATCTTCTGATGGATGAAAATGAGGTAAGAGGATTTTTTGAACCTGCTCACAACTGATCTATTATCCAATTTTAATATGTTCTTAAACATTGATATGAATCTCTAACTCAGGAACTGACATATTTTTATTTTCATCTTGTGCTCCCTCTTGAAAATTTATTTAGATTAAAGTGGATAAAGATGTGTGTGCGTGCATGTGCGTGCGTGCGCGTGCACGCAATTAAAGCAGCTTAAGAAGTAAATTGCATATGCTTGCTGGCAGGTTGTCAAGGTTGCTGATTTTGGTGTTGCCAGAGTTCAGGCTCAATCTGGTGTGATGACAGCTGAAACTGGAACATACCGCTGGATGGCTCCTGAGGTTGCATTTAATTTTGCTGTTGGCATTGTTTTCATGATTGCAATTTTCAGCATAAATAGGGTGTCAGATCTTCCTTGCCTTTCAAGTTTTTAGATGATCATCAGCCTGCACCCTAAATGACCGTGGACTGCAATTATTCTGTTGGGCCTTGCAATACATTGCTGAAATTTTTCAATTGCTCTGGCTTTATGGAATGCTGTTTAGACTGACATGTATTCTTTTCTTTGTATATGCTTTTAGAAATTGCCTGGTATGAACAGATGCTGCAAATAGGGTAATGTCTAGCACTTTTCTCCTATAAACCAACACAAACCCATGTATTTCATTTGTATCTGCAAAATCTTGCATGAAGGGAGACACCGATTATTATGCATATTTCAGTTGTAGCTACTCAGGTTATTACAAGTGGTGATTTTTCAAGCTCCATGATCTTTTGTACACATTGAAATCACATGTTATCACATTCGTTTCTTTTCCTTTCTGTCTTTCACTTCATCCTTGAAAGTACTGCAAAGATAAAGTAGAACAAGGTGGGCATGATTTTGAATAGTGAGAACATAAATGTAGTGTATGATTTGATAGAAAGAATGGGCTTAAATACAACCCAAATGGTGAAGGAGGATCCCTTTTTGCTGATCCTGAATCATTATTTTTAAGGCTTTGTCAAGATTATTGGGTTTCTTATCCTTGTTGCTAATTGGTACACTTTTCTTCACTTTCTATTTTATTGATCATATACAGTGATTTCTGTCTGGTAGTCTAAAATTTACTCATTGTGCAATCAAATTTAATGTGATTTCTGCTTTCTAATAGAGTAGACCTGCTTCTTTGGAATGTCATTAACAGTGGTCTTGATGAATGAAGGTGATTGAACATAAGCCCTATAATTACAAGGCAGATGTTTTCAGTTTTGGAATAGCACTGTGGGAGCTTCTAGCTGGAGAGGTGAGTCCTTTTCTTTTGGGTTCCCATTTTTATGAGTATATCAATGCACCAAAATTGATCAATCTTATCCATTTATTGTTTTCATGATAATATATATCAGCTCCCATACTCAGGCTTAACCCCATTACAAGCAGCAGTTGGTATGGTGCAGAAGGTATCCGTTTTTCAAGTATTAACATAAAGCTGCTGATATTTTCCTAGTAACGTATTGCATTTCATTTGTGTCTCCCTGACCCCAACCCTCATCGTCCCACGACGAGAGAGAGAAAGAAAGGAAATACATATAAAGGAGAAAAAGGAAGAGGTAAGGAACAAAAGGTACAAAATTCACTTGGTTCTTAATGTCACTGTTGTCAGGGTCTGCGGCCTAAAATCCCCAAGCACACTCATCCTAGACTTGCAGAACTGCTTGAAAGATGCTGGAGGCAAGACCCAACTCAGAGACCCAACTTCTCAGAAATTACAGATATCCTTCAGCACATTAGGAAGGAGGTATTATATTGGCTAACGAAGGTCGAATTTGATTCCATTAAACAATCTACATGTGAACCTTTATTTTTGTTGCATTTTTGTGGATTAATATTTCTAGATATGAACAATGGTGATCTTTAAATCAGGTTGGAAGTGCTTGTGAAGATTATCACAGAAACAAATTAACTGGCTTCCCTTTTTCATCACTTAAAAAGGACCTTCACTGAAGTTGGACGAGGACAGAATCCTGTGGATAGATAACGTATGTATGATCTGATCACCATGGAAAACTTATACCTGCCTTTCCAATTGTATAGTTTTTAGCCAGTCCAGTTATAGCTTTTTATTCCTAATTAGCAGTTCTATTTCTTTCATGTTTTTGGCTTTCATCCTTAAACACCATGCTTTTCCTTACCTAACTGTCCTGCATCTATAGTGCTTGCCTAACTTTTGCAGTGTGTACCATGTACGTGATTTTGGTTGGAAAATTTTAGTCTCAGTGGTGGATGATAATTAGGAAATTAACCTTTGTAGAACCATTTAGTAGTGAATAATTAGCCCTGGCTGATGCTTTTTTCTATCAAACTAAGTTTCATTTGCATCAGTGGATAGAAGATTAATGACTAGTTACATTCAGTTTTGATCGCTGTACTTGCTCAGATTTTTGCCTTGCACGGTTGTTTCATCGCTCGAATGTGTTTGTTTGCATTACTACATGCATGCAAACCTTTAGTGGAAATCTTGACATATGTAATATAACTCAGTTTAGTACGATGTTATGTTACACAAGAAAGATTAGAAAGCACATTTTGTTATGTTTCGGAACATTGATTATGGTCAAGATATGGCACGTCAATCATCACTGCACCTGCCGAGGAGCTGCCGAGCACGAACCCTGACCTGCAAACGAACTAGTGCGTGCATGCAATGCATGGCTATGCGCGATTGTCTTCTAACACATACTCCTCGTACCAGTGCTTGCAGCTTAACCAGACTCTTTAGTGCTCGAAATGCCCTTCTTGCCTGTTAAATATTTGCATGGTCAAAACCCAGAAAGAGACTATTAGTTTTACTCAATCAACCAAAAGTCCTGAAAGTAAAAACGTAATGGTTTAGGCACTTTGATAACATACAAGATGACCCCGGAAACTTGCTTGGATTTTGATCGCTGCAATATCTTCTTTGGTTACTGCTTTCTTCTGATATGATAGAACTGAGGAAGCTGAACCGTTCCTGTCAATCGAACTGGGACTTGGGCTACGGCGAATAGTGATGTTTCTGTGAAGTTTTCTGAGAAACTTTCCTCTGATTACATTGAACCAGTCGCCGGACGTCCCCATTATTTCGTGTTTTCTTTCTTGGCCGACTCTGTTTGGGATTTTATTGGCCCTTTACTACCCAGGAAGATGACGCGTAAAGAGAGGGAGACGCTCGCCACGATTGCTTAGATAGAAAGAGTTGCTTTCCTTGCCTAACAATTTTCAGAAGCCAAGAACGTGGCAGGATGAATTTCCAGGCACCAGTTCTGTGTGAGTTTGAAGCATTCCACACGGCGTGCAGTAATGAAACCCAGAGATCTCAAGTTTCAGCCTGTAAAAATTAAAATAATAAAGATATTCCAAACCTGTTAGGGCCCTTATTAGGTGGTAAGGTATTTTTCGTAAGCTGATTTGGTAACGTTTGGGAAAGCAATTGCGGTGCTGGGCGACAGCATTAGCAGTCGGTATGCTGAAGAAAAATAATTAAAATTATATATATAAGGTGATCAATTTGATTTATTGAAAAATTAATAATAATTATATCAAAATTTATATTGGACAATCCTGTCCGTTAATTGATAGTTATGCACATCTATTAAAAAAAATAAAAAATTATTTATCTCCCATTATCAGTAGACATTTATTATGGAATTAAAATTTTATTCGACAAGTGCATCAAAAGTCAAATAAAAAAAGCATAGATTGTGGCGAACAAAAACTCTTACAATCACACTGCACACAAAGTTGGCAAGATCTATTATTTCTGTTTTGTACAAATTCTGGATAAACATCTCTGTGTACTTATTTCTGGCCGGATATGTAACTTGCTGGGATGCTTTCCGGTTTATGCGAATCTACATATATTATGCGCCACAATGAAAATTTTACAGTTCCGATGGAAGTCCATTCTGTCTCCACGCAGCAAACCCACCAGCAATATCAGTAATGCTGGTAAAACCCTGGAGAAAATAATAAATTCTTATTTCATCAAGTATTCGAACAAACTCTGATGTTTACTTCCTATCGTAGAAATAAAAAAATTACTGCTTGAAATCTAAGTTGCAGCTTTGATGGATGGTGTTCTTACAGCTGCTAGAAGATCTGCGGCTGCCATCATTGATATTTTCCCACTCTGGCAACCCTGTCGAGCAAGGCCAGGAATTGGAACAGTTTTTCAAACTTATAAACCAAATTAAATGATAGTTTCAAGGCAGTACGATTGAAAGAAATTTAGATATAGTAACCCACAACCATAATTTCATCGTATTTTCCAAAATGGGATGATACTTCCTCTAGAAATTTCAGGTTCTTCGTCATCCCTACATTTGAATGCAACAAAATTTTCAGAAGATATCAGGTCGGATGAATTCAGAAGAAAATGGGAATTGCTGCAAAAAAACTGCAAGTAAATGCTTCATTTGTGGATGTTTTCGTCAATCCAAAATGAGCTGCTACGATTTAGTCAGTTATTTTATGCGTAAATTTCAATGAAATGTAAATAGCTGAAGAAGTTGAATGATGGAAACCTGATCCAACTCTGTACATGTAAGGGACATTAATGGAGCCAGAGGCATGTCCAGCACTGAATTCTTCAAGAGTCCTACAAGTCATTCGAGCTTTCTCTTGCAAAATTCGAAGTAAGAACATTTACAGAAACGAAGTTTGTGTTGGAGGTAAAACTAATACCTGACATCCAAGTACCGGTACCCGGCTTGAAGAAGCTCGTGTGCAACTCTTACAGGAACCGATGTTGGAACTCCGACAGCTTGCAGATTTCCTCTCAGACCAGCTTTCGCGCGGCTTTATGTATATACAGGTTGAGGAAATTTTTTTATTCGTTTTTATAAAAAATAAAAACCAAATCAGAAACAGAGTACATGATACAAAAATCTCATCGAAGTTCAAAACATCAACAAAAATTCCAACAGACTCAGACTCTTATTCGTACCAGAAACTCAAATTCTTACTGCTGATCATAATATTGTTACATCGCTGGTGATTTACAGGGAATGAAAACAAAACCCTGCAAGTAATGAGTTTAAACATTAAAGAACACCAAGATAACAGCCCAAATTAAAAGAGAGAAAACGGGGGAAGAATGAAAACAAGATGACTAACCTCTGATTGATACTTTGAGGACAAAGAACCAAAGGAAGAGAAGATGAACAAGTAAAACCAGGCAAATAAATCAAAGAAATTGCTTCCATGATTGGTTTTTCTTTTGGTTGATTCTGTGCAAGAATTCTTCTCTCTTCTGCTTTGTATTGCAGTGTAAAACTCAGCATCTAGTGGTTTGTGTGTGTTGTGGGGATGGTTAGGTGATTATTTAATGGGCTGCGTAACGATGAAGAAGCATGGCTGCCACATCGTTTCTTACAGTTTGTTACATCGTACTCTGCATTCGGACAAATACAATGGGAATCAGAAGAGAAGAGTTAAACATGTGAGTATGGGCACACTAATATTTGCACGGATAAGCTTCAACTTGGAAAGGGTTGGCTGGAGGTATTATCAGTTCAGCACATTTTTGTATGTCTGGTTCTCTTCATGTGTACGTGTTAACTCTTTTTTATATACCCATACGCCAACTGCCTATTACAGACTTTGATTCCTCAATAAATAAAATTAATTCAAGTTTCAACCATGGATCGAATGCATTCTGTGTTTGAACAAAGTCCGAGGGGGGATTAAACTGGGCCAGAGCCCAACTGAATGGCCTCTTAAATATTATTGGGGTCGAAGCTTGAGTTGGAGCTGCAGTTGGTTGATTTACTGGAGTATGACCGACCGAAAACTGGAAACTTGGTTATTTGTTAGTTGAAGGAAGTTTGAAGTTGGAACCAAGAATCAATGGCCAGCTTGATCTTCCTTCACTTCCCCTTTTCCTCATCGTTCCCTTCCTTGTCAGACGAGGAGACTGCTAGTGCTTCCTGTCAAGTGCTTGTCTTCCAGGCCGACACCAGATTCCGAGTAAAGCCCCGAAACGACAACGTCGTCTTCCTCTTCTTCTCTGTCTTCGAGCATTTCGACGTACAAATGGTGTTCAGGAATTGGGGGCGTAGGGTTTTTCGAAACTGCTTACTTGTCTTATCTCAAGCTCACTGATTCTGATGCCTTTTGCCCAATTGGTGGTGGCAGCTGTGGCGACGTGCTGAATAGTGACTACGCCGTCTTTTTCGGTACTCTCTTGGTTTTGAGCGTTCTATTACCTTTCTTCTGATAAATATTTGTACAATTGATCAGAAAACCAGAGAATTCTGCAAAGTTAGGAGCACCAGCTAGTTACAAGAAGTCAGTTTAACTTCTTCCTTCAGCCTGCGCCTGCATTATGGCATTGCCCTTTTGCACACGAAACCGCATTTTCAAGTTGCACTGAAAGGGAGTGCTTTTTCTAAAAGCATTGGAAAGCACGTTCTGAAATGCATTTGGTGACTGAATTTTAAAACAATCATGTTTAGTTGTGGTGAAGAAATAATCAATCAAAGAGAGAAGTAGTGTAGTGGGTTTGAATAAATATATTTTCCAAATTTATCGTGGTAGTCTTGTTCTGAAACTTCTGAATATCACAGTTTATTTCATTGAGTGAATCATAAGTGTTCTAAAGTAGCACGTGTAAAAGTGACCTAGGTAATGGACTAAGCCCAAATAAATATAAATTGCTCACTAGGAAGAAATAGTTTTTATGCAACAGAATAATTATTTTTGGATTTAGATGAGTATACCCGTTATTAAGATTATTATGACAAAATTTGCTCTAAATGAGATCAAACCATCTCAAAAGCTGATTTTTGAAAGAAAGCCTTCCAAACCTTCCAAATAAATTTGTGGGGTTGATCTTCCTAAAATATTTTACCAAACACCTAAAATGAATGTTAGCCATCACAACATCAAAATCCTAGACTGACTTGAAGTGGTTTTAAATCCAACAAGCACTTATGATTATTTGAACCAGTAGACCCAGCACAAAAGCACCCACCCTGCAC
>BNST01000050.1:0-24911 GCA_019650275.1 Xylocarpus granatum | reverse complement strand
GCATTTCAGACTCATAATTAACACTATGAGTACCTAGTCATGCCCTTCAGACTATGCAATGCACCCTCCACCTTTCAAGCAGCAATGAACAACATCTTCAAACCTTATTTGTGCAGATTTGTCTTAGTTTTCTTTGATGACATTTTGGTCTATTCCAAGAACCATGATGAACACATAGAACACTTAGCAAAAGTGTTAGAAGGTGTTAAGAAGAAATCACTTTGTTATCAAGCCATCCAAGTGCACGTTCATGCAAGAAGAGCTTGAATACCTCGGTCACATCATATCTGAAGATGGAGTGAAGGTAGACCAACGAAAAATAGGAGCCATGCAAACATGGCCAACTCTTAAGAATGTCATAGAACTTAGAGGATTTCTAGGCTTGACAGGCTACTACTGCCGATTTGTTCGCAAATACTGCACCATAGCAAAAACCATTAACGGATTTGCTGAAGAAGGATGGATTCCTATGGATAGAGAAGAGTGAAGACACATTCAAGTTATTAAAGCAAGCTATGTGAGAGACCTCAATATTAGCACTGACCAACTCAACCAAACCTTTGAGCTTCACACTGACGCATGTCAAGATGGAATAGGTGCTGTCTTAGTCAAGCCGGAAGACCTATTGCATACATGAGCAGATTCTTAGGGTCCCATGAAGAAGGAATGGTCAGTATATGCCAAGGAGATGTTGGCCATCATCCATGCAGTCAAGTTATGGCGACCTTACCTTCTTGGGAGGAAATTCCTGATCATTACAGATCAACAACCCTTGAGAAGCCTCATGGAGCAGAAAATTACCACACCAGAGCATCAAAAGTTCCTTGTCAAGTTGGTGGGATACGAGTATGAAATAATCTACAAACCGGGCAAGGAAAACAAGGTGGCAGACGCATTGTCCAGAAGCAATGGAGGTCAAGCATTGTGGACAGCATGTGAGCCTAATGATGCATGCCTCACTGCCATTAGTGGAGCAGAGTGGAATGTATGGACAGAAATCAAGGAGGCAATAGAAATTGACCCTCAAAGCGAAGAGCTCATGGAGAAGATCAAGAATTTCGACCCTAAGGTTAGTAATATCACCCTTAAGAATGGATATATTTGGCACAACTAGCAGGTGTATGTACCAAACATACCGGGACTAAGAGGGAAGATCTTGAATCACTTCCACAACTCACGGGAAGGAGGACATTCAGGATGGTTTTGTACTTACATGCGGATCAAGTTATTCTTTTGGTGGGAAGGACTTAAGGCTGAGATCAAAAAGCTAGTCCAAGAATGTGATGTTTGTCAGCGCACCAAACCAGAAGGTGGCAAGAACAAGGGGTTGTTACAGCCTTTGCCAGTACCAGGACAGATTTGGGAAGACTTAACAATGGACTTCATCATGGGAATGCCCAACAGCAAGGGTCACATGGTAATATTAACCGTAGTAGACAGACTCAGCAAGAGTGCACACTTTGTGCCACTCAAGCAACCATACACGGCAAAAGAAGTAGCCCAAGAGTTCATCAAAAACATGGTAAGACTTTATGGCATACCACGGACAATGCTGTCCGATAGAGATACCGTTTTCATGAGCAAGCTCTGGAAAGAGCTTTTTACACAGCTCGGCAGCAACTTGGTCGCCTCATCCGCCTTTCATCCACAAACAGATGGCCAAAGTGAGGTAACCAATTGAACCCTAGAGCAGTACTTAAGGTGTTTTTGCCATGATCATCAAAATGATTGGGAGGAGTACATACCATGGGCAGAACTGTGGTATAATACTACCTATCATGCGGCAATCAAGATGACACCATACCATGCTGTATACAGAAGAATACCCCCCGGGAATGTCAAGTTATACCATGGGAAACAGCAGCATACATGAAGTGGATGTCGCACTTCAGTCAAGAGATGAGGTCTTGAAGAAACTCAAGCATGAGCTTGAGAAAGCAAGGGACAGAATGAAGAGACAAGCGGACAAAGGGAGGAAGGAAGTGGAATTTAAGATAGGTGACTATGTCTATCTTAAAATCCATCCTAGGAGGAAAATAAAGGCTGGAAAACCAACTACAGCAAAGCTGGCTAAAAAGTATTTTGGACCATATGAGGTAGTTGAGCATATTGGAGCAGTAGCTTATCGCCTAAGACTATCGTTAAACTCCAAACTACATTAGTGTTTCACATTTCATTATTGAGAAAAAAGATAGGAGATGTGAGACAAATGAATGAGGGATTGCCTGACATTTTCAGGGAAGATCACCTTGGGCAGCAACCAAAGGAAGCATTAGGATTTCGCAGAGTAAGCTATGGGCGCAATAGAAGGCCAGTATGGAGAGTACTCATATGGTGGAGTCATTCGCCCAAGGATGAATCAACATGGGAAAACTATGATGATATCTCAGTAATGTTTCCTAATTTCCACCGTGAGGACAAGGTGAGTCTCGAAGAAAGGGGGATTGTTTGAGGACCTTAGGAGGCAAAGGGAGCATGAGCGAATGCGCGCAAGGCGCCAAGCAACAAGAGAGGCAGCACAGGCAAGAAAGTGCACACAACAAGCATGCACGTGGCATGCAGTGAAGCACAGGCAGGTTCTGATTCTGTCCTAATTTATCATGAACATCCAAGCCAAGAAGGACACCAGCATTGGCAGGATACGCATGAAGAACTCCAGCAGCAGCAGGACGTCATGGCAGGTTTAGCTTCAACAAGATGATCACGTCAAAGAAAAGTCTTGGAATGGAAAGAGACACCATATGGAAGTTCTAATCCTAGAAGGAAACAGCAAGATGAAGGTCAGCAGCTGTAGGAGAGGAGATAAGATAAGGACCAAAAAGGTTTAGTCAAAGTAGGAATTCTAGTCTAAGTAAAAATTCAAGAAAGACCAAGAATCCTAGCAGGATTAGGAAACATTGGGATAAGGTCTATCTTGATAATGTTTTAGTTATCTTAGAAAACCTTGTTGACTTAGGAAAGACATATCCTAAGTGGATAAGGAACCTAAATACTAGTTGAATTAAGATAAAACGGTCCAATACTATAAATACAACCCATTATTTGTGAGCAGAAAGATATGCTCCAAATTTGTATATTTTCATTCATTAATCAAGAGTTAAGGTTAGCACTCTTGCTTCTATTCTTGTTTATATTTCGGTTACCTTTTAAGAATTTTCTTGAGATAACTTGTGTTTAAGTCAAGGTGAAGAGTTTTCTTCCTTGCTTAAGAGCTTAGGTTGAAGTCAAAACTTGTCTTCTTCAACCAAGGCAAGTTGTGATAGGTTTAAGAGTTGTCTTGCCTATCCAATATATCTTTTATTCATTAGTTAATCCCAAAAGACAGCTTAGGGGACATAAATCTAAGAAAAGAACTCAAGAATCAAATGGGACAGCAAGTTAGGAGAGGTTTTATTTGGCATGCTGACCCTTAAGGTGTAGAAAAGTTGGGACAAGAAATCAGGACCCCAACAAATTGGTGCTCTTGTTGAGAGATAGCACGATCACCCTAAAAAATTGGTGATCTCATTGAGAGATCAGCACCGAGACCATTCAATTGAAAGGCATCATGGTTACCATGTCATCTTGGCAGCATTCACCCGCACTACAAGAACAGACCGGGGAAGACCTCTCAGTCACAAACCGCAAAAGAATCCTTGCCTTGGAGAGGAACCATAATGCGATCAATGACTAGGTAGGTGATATCAAACACCAACTATCATCTATCATTCATTCTCTTGAACAATTAAAAAGAGATACACCCCGAGTGGCCGGAAAACAAGTCTAAACTGAGCAGGGCAGAAATAGCCACCTACCACAAACATCTAGGAGGCTGCAATCAGAACTCACACAGCACCAAGTGCATGAGGACGAATCTGGCCAGAAACAACTTCCCTCTCAAGAAAGGTGGAAAAGTCACATGAGTTTGAGAAGCAGGAGAGAGACTTCACCAAACAAACACCTGCCCCATGATCACTACAATGATTATAGCGACAATGAGGAAATGCTGGATAGAAGGCCTGCATCATGGCAACTAGAACATCCCCACCAGTGTGGTAGAGGCATCAGGCATGTTAGGCTGTGCACGGGATGAACTTCCAGGAGTGACCAGAACATCCTTGCAGGTAAGTTAGAGGCATCGGGTGCATTCGGCAGGGCACGGGAAAACATCGGGAGCAAGCAAAGGATCTTGATGGGCTCAGCGGCAGCATTAAGCATTGGCAGTGCGAGGGACGAACTTCCTGGTGAGATTGAAACATCCCCACAGGCATGGTGGCAGCATTAGACACGTTTAGCAGTGCATAGGATGAACTTTGAGAGAGGCAAGAACAGCGGCTGTCGGGTGCATTCATGTTGGGGTCCTGATTTTTTTCCCCAACTTTTATACACCTTAGGGGTCAGCACGCCTACTGGAATCATTCCTCACTTGCTGTCCCGTTTGATTCTTGAGTTCTTTCTTATATTTACATCCTCTAAACTATCCTTTGAGTTAACTAATATATATAAGGATATGTTGGATAGGCAAGACAACTCTTAAACCTATCACAACTTGCCTTGGTTGAAGAAGACAACTCTTAATTCAACCTTAGCTCTTAAGCAAGGAAGACAACTCTTAACCTTGTCTTAAGCCCAAGTTATCTCAAGACAACTATTAAAAGATAACTGAAAAATAAACAAGAATGTGAGCAAGAATGCTTACCTTTGATTCTTGATTAATGAATGAGAAATATACAAAATTTGTAGCATATGAGCTCCTCACAAATAATGGGCTGTATTTATAGTCCTAAGACAGCCTTATCCTAATTTAACTAGTACTTAGGTTCCTTATCCACTTAAGATATGTTTTCCTAAGTCAACAAGCTTTTCTAAGTCATCTAAAACATTATCAAGATAGACCTTATCCCATTGTTTCCTAATCCTACTAGGATTCTTGGTCTTTCTCGAATTTCTACCTAGACTAGAATTCCTACTTTGACTAAGTCCTTTTGTCCTTATCTTATCTTTCTTTCCTATAGCTACTAAACTTCTTCTTGCCGTTTCCTTCTTGGATTAGACTTCTGCTATGGTGTGTCCTTCCCCTCCAAGACTTCTTTTTGGCATGGCCCTCTTACTGAAGTAAACCTGCCAAGACGTCCTGCTGCTGCTGGAGTTCTTCATCGTCACTCTCCTTCTCCTGCTCGGACTGCTTCATGTGTGTCCTGCCAATGCTGGTCTTCTTCTTGGCTTTCATTTCAGCCATTGATTAGGACTGAGTCAGAACCTGGCCGTGCTTCACTGCTTGCTGCGTGCATGCTGGTTGTGCGCACTAGCTGGTCGGTTGCTGCCTTTCTTGCTGCCTGGCGCGTAGCACGCATTCTCTCACACTCCCTTTGCCTCCTAAGGTCCTTAACAATCCCCTCTTTCTTAGAGACTCACCTTGTCCTCAAGGTAGAAATTAGGGAAACATTGCTGGATATCGTCATAGTCTTCCTATTTTGCTTCATTCTTGGGCGAATGTCACAATTGCTGTCTTTCTTTTTGACTTCTGCCTTGAATCCTTCTGACCAAAAGAATAGCTTGATCTTAGGATCAAAATTCTTGATCTTCTTGGCATGCTCTTGGCTTTAAGGATCAATCTCTATTGCCTCTTTGATTTCTTTCCATTCATTCCACTTCGCTCTGCTAATGGCAGTAAGGCCTGCATCATTAGGCTCACATGCTGTCCATAATGCTTGACCTCCATTGCTTCTGGACAATGCATCTGCCACCTTGCTTCCCGTTTTTTGGTTTATAGATTACTTCAAACTCATATCCCAGCAACTTGATAAGGAACTTTTGCTGCTCCGGTGTGGTAATTTTCTGCTCCATGAGGCTTCTCAAGGGTTGTTGATCTGTAATGATCAGGAATTTCCTCCCAAGAAGGTAAGGCTGCTATACCTTGACTGCATGGATGATGCCCAACATATCCTTGGCATATACTGACCATTCCTTCTTCATGAGCCCTAAGACTCTGCACATATATGCAATAGGTCTTTCGGCTTGACTGAGGACAGCACCTATGCCATCTTGACATGCGTCAGTGTGAAGCTCGAAGGTTTGGTTGAAGTTGGGCAGTGCTAACACTGGGGTCTCACACATAGCTTGCTTCAACAAATTGAATGCATCTTCACTCTTCTCTGTCCATAGGAATCCATCCTTCTTCAACAAATCCGTTAGTGGTTTTGCTATGGCACCGTATTTTGAGAACAAATCAGCGGTAATAGCCTATCAAACCTAGAAATCCTCTAAGTTCTGTGATATTCTTAGGAATTGGCCATGTTTGCATGGCTCCTATTTTCTGTTGGTCTACCTTCAGTCCATCTTCGGATATGATGTGACCGAGGTACTCAAGCTCCTCTTGCATGAATGTGCACTTGGATGGCTTGATAACGAAACGATTTCTTTTTAACACTTCTAGCACTTTTGCTAAGTGTTCTATGTGATCATTGTGGTTCCTAGAATAGACCAAAATGTCATCAAAGACTAAGACAAACCTACACAAATAAGGTTTAAAGATGTCGTTCATGGCTGCTTGAAAGGTGGAGGGTGCGTTGCATAATCTGAAGGGCATGACTAGGTACTCATAGTGTCCACTATGAGTCCAAAATGCTGTCTTCTGCATGTCCTCTTCTTTCATGCGTACTTGATGATATCCAGCCTTGAGATCAAGCGTGGTGAACAGCTTTGCTCCATGTAACTCGTCCAGCATATCATCAATTGTTGGGATCGGAAAACGATCCTTGACAGTTGCTTGGTTGAGTGCCTGATAATCAGTGCAAAACCTCCAAGTTCTGTCTTCCTTTCTAACAAGTAGAAAAGGACAAGAAAAAGGTGAGGTGATAGGTCGGATAATAACTTGCTGTAGCATCTCTTCCACTTGTCTTTCGATCTCGTTCTTTTGGAAGTGTGCATACCAGTAAGGTGCTACATTAATCACCTTGGTTTCATAAATTAATGGGATGGCATGGTCGTAATGTCTTGAGGGTGGTAGTCCTTGTGGCTCTCCTAAGACATCTCCGAATTGCTCCAGTAGGTTCCTTACTCCCATTGGTATGTCTTCGTGTGTATGATGTTCGGCTGTGCTTTCCTCATTTGTGGCCAAGAGAACTGCAAAACATTGTGCCCTCATTGGTGGCGGATGCCTCCCACGTGCAGTCCCTTCCCTTCCATTGGAAGTGCATGGCCATGGATTCGTAGTCGAACATTATCTTGCCTATGGTTTTAAGCCAAGCATTGCCTAAAACCACATCAAGACCTGCCAGGGCTAACACATGCAGTTCCACTCTATTTTGACTCCTTGAATCTTCATTGCTACTGCCTGGATCACTTGTGCGCACTTGATGTAGATGGCAGTTCTAATTGAATTTGCAATCCTACATCCAATTCAATTTGCTGTCTCTCCATCCTGGTCAGTTCTAATGAAGATGTAGACGCAGTCCAGTGGAAAGTATTGGAGCTCTTAAGTCATTGTTCTGCAACTGATATGGTAGAGATGTAGAAGTAGCAACATAAACCTGAATAAATGAATCAGGACGTTTGGCAGATGCATTGTTGGACTCTTCACAAGACATCATGCATCTTTATCTTGGCATTTGGACACACCAAGTCCTGTCCCTGAAGCACTTGTATCCTTAGTGTCGCCTTTACTTGGACATGCATACGCATCTTCTGTGTGCAATTTTTTTCCTCCGCTGTCATCAACTGAAATTGTTGGTGATGAAATATCTTCAATTGTTCTCCAGATTGGCATCTCAGGAGGCGGAGATGAGTATTCCAAGTTCTCAACTGGTGCAGACTCTCCAGATTTGATGAAGGAAAGACTTGGTTCCCATCAAACTTGGAGCAAATATTTGTGATGCTGGATGGGCCAAATCTGTCCATCAATTCTTGTGTGAACCTTGTCCAACCAATCCTTCTACCTTCTCTGCCGTAGGTAGCCTTAAGCCAACACCACCATTGATTGGCCCTCCCACATAGGTGATAGGATGCAAAATCAACCCTTTCACCCCTCTCTACACCTTGTTTTTCAAAGTAGAATTCAGCTTTGGAGATCCATTCGGTTGGATCTCCCTTCTCAAAGGTAGGGAATTTGATTTTTACCTTTGGCTGTGTATGGCTTGGGCTGTCGTAGTGCTGCCATTCCTCTCTCCTATTTGTCCGCCAACATTCTGCCTCATGACGACTCTGCATTCTCCTTGGCTGCCATACTGCTGGCCTTCGATCCAAGACCTCATCATCGCTGTATTCATCATAGGGGTCATGGGGCTGGTGCAAATTCGGTGGCACCTCCCTTATGCACCCTAGACTCATGTGCACTCTCCCCCTTTCTTGAGAGGGAAGCTGCTCATGGTCAGAATCTTCCTCGTGCTCATGGTGTTGTGAGATCTCCGAATGCAGCCTTCTAGGTTGCTGTGGCAGTATGCTGCTCCTTCTTTGCTTGGTGTGGCTTTGCCTTCCTGCCACTTGGGGTGTATCCCTCTTCAACTGCTCCAGGGAATGGATGATGGATGATAGCTGCTGTTTTATATCACTTACCTGGTCATTGAGTAAGCATCGGTTCCTCTCTAAGGTCAGAATTCTTCCAAAGTCCTCCTTAGTTCGCTGTTGTAGTGAGGGTGAATGCTGCCTAGATGTCATGGTAACCTTGATGCCTTTCAATTGACTGGTGTCTGTGCTGCTGTCTCAACTAGAGCACTAATTTGTAGGGTGATTCTGCTTCTTCTCAACTGGTGGTTGTGCTGATCTCTCAATGAAAGCACCAATTTGTTGGGGTGACCATACTACTTCTCAACAGGATGGTGATTGTGCTGACTTCTCAACAAAAGCACCAATTTGTTGGGGTCCCGATTTTTTTGCCTCAACTTTTATACACCTTAGGGGATGAACTCTCAGAAGTGATTGGAACATCCCCACGGGCTCAGTAGAGGAGGTGGCTGCATTCGGCAGTGCTCAAGACAAACTTCTGGGAGCGACCAGAACCTCCTGGCGGGCGTGGCAGAGGTGTGGCAGTGCACGGGACGAACTACTGGGAGTGACCGGAGCATCCTGGTGGGCATTGCAGAGGTGTTGGATGCATTCAGCAGTGCACTGGACGAATTGCCGGGAGTGATCAGAACATCCCTATGGGCATGGCAGCAGTGTTGGATGCATTCGGCAGTGCATGGAATGAACTTCTGAGAGCGACAGGATCATCCCTGCATGTGTGGCAGAGGCATGGAGCACGTTCGGCTATCTGCAGGACAAACTACCAGGAGTGACCAAAACATCCGTGGGGGTGCTGCAGTGGGTCAGGTGCATTTGGCAGTGTGCGTGATGAACTTCTAGGAATGACTGGAACATCCCCGCAGGCGTGGCAGCGGCGTTTGGAAGTATGCTGGATGAACTTCTAAAAGAGACTGAAAAATTGATGTGGGCTCGGCAGAGGCATTGGACATGTTCAGTAATGCTCAGGACAAACTTCTGGGAGCATCTCATGCATCCCCGCAAGCATGCCAGAGATTCGGGCGCGTTGTGCAGTGCACAGGACCAACTTCCGGGTGCAACCAGAACATCCCCGCGGGTGCAGCAGAGGGGTCAAGTGCGTTCTGCAGTATGCGCGATGAACTTCCAGAAGCAACTGAAACATCCACGCGGGCGTGGCAAAGGCATTGGACATGTTCAGCAGTTCTCGTGACAAACTTCTAGGAGCGACCAGAACATCCCTGCTGGCACAACAGAGGTTTCAGGCGCATTTGGCAGTGCACAGGATGAACTTCAAGGAGTGGCCGGAACATCACCGCAGGTGCGGTAGCAGCATCAGGCATGCTCGACAGTGTGCAGGCAAACATCTGGGAGCGACCGAAACATCCCCACGGGTGCAGCAGCAGCATCAGACACGTTTGGCAGTGTGGAGGACAAACTTTTAGGAAAGGCCAGAGCATCCTCGTGGGCACTGCAGCTGCATCGGGCACGTTTGACAGTGCGAGGGATGAATTTTTGGGAGTGACTGGAAAATCCAAGCAGGCGTGGCAGAGGTGCTGTGCGCATTCGGCCATGTGAGGGACAAACTTTCGGGAGCGGCCGGAACATCCCCGCAGGTGCGGCAGAGGCTTCGGGCACGTTCAGCAGTACGTGCGACGAACTTCAGGTAACGACTGGAAAATCCCCAAGGGTGCAGCACCAGCATCAGGGGCATCCTGCAGTGTGAGGGACGAACTTGTGAGATCAACCAGAACATCCCTGCAGGAGCGGCAGAAGTGTTGGGTGCATGCCAGTATGCGGGATGAACTTTCGGGAGTGATCGGAGCATCCCCTCAGGCATGGCAGAGGCTTCTGGAACCTTTGGCAGTGTGCAGGATGAACTTCCTAAAACCGCTGTAACATCCCCCAGGAGGGGCAGCGGCTTCCGGCGAGTTAAGATGTGTGCGGGACAAACTTCCTAGAGTGACCTGAACATCCCTGTGGCTGCAGCAGCAGCATTTGACACATCCAGCAGTGTGCGGTATGAAGTTCCTGGGGCAACCAGAAAATTCCCACGGGTGCAGTAGTGGCGTTGGATGCATTCAGCAGTGTTTGGGACAAATTTCCAGGAGCGACCGGATCATCCCCGCAGGCGTGGCAGACGCATCGGGTGCGTATGGCGGTGCATGGGATGAACTTTGGGGAGCGACCAGAACATCTCTGCTCATGCAGCAGATTCTTCAAGCCCATTGGGCAGTGTGCAGAACAAACATCTGGCAGCCACCAAAACATCCCCATGGGCGTGGCAGCAGCATCGGACATGTTCGGCAATGTGTGGGATGAACTTTTGGGAGCAACTGGAACATCCCCGTGGGTGCAGGAGAGGCTTTGGGTGCATTGGCCAGTAGGCGAGACAAACTTCCAGGAGCGACTCGAACATCCCCGCAGGCAGGGCTGAGGCTTCGAGTGTATGGGCCAGTGCATGGGGTGAACTTCCAGGGCAACCCGAACATTCCAACGGGTGTAGTAGAGGCGTCGGGTACATTCGACAGTGCGCGGGATGAACTTCTGGTAGTGACTGGAACATCCCCTTGGGTGCAGCAGAGGTGTCGGACGCATTTGGCAGCGCTTAGGAAAAACTTCTGGGAGCAATCAGAACATCCCCACTGGCACATTAGATGGATGGGCGCATTCTGCAGTGTGTAGGATGAACTTTTGGGAGTGACCAGAACATCCGATCAGGTGTGGCAGCAGTGTCAGGCACGTTTTTCAGTGCATGGGATGAATTTTGGGAGCGACTGGAACATCCTCACAGAAGCGGCCTAGGCGTCAGTTGTGTTCAACAGTGCACAGGACAAACTTTCAGGAATGAGCAAAACATCCACATGGGTGCAGCATTGGCATGGGCATCAGACACGTTCTGCAGTGCTTGTGATGAACTTCTGGGAGCGACCGGAACATCTCCCGGGCATGACAGAGGCTTTGGGCGCATTCGGCATCGCACGGGAAGAACTTTTGGTAGCAACCGGAACATCCCTGCTTGTGCAGTAGTGGAGTCGTGTATGTTCGACAGTGTACAGGATGAACTTATGGGAGTGGCCAGAGCATCCCCTGGGTGTGGCAAGGGCTTCTCACACATTGGTCAGTGCATGGGACGAACTTCTGGGAGAGGCCGGAACATTCCCACGGGTGCAGCTGTGGCATTAGGCGCATTCGGCTGTGCACGAGATGAACTTCAAGGAGGGACCAGAACATCCCTGTGGGCGCGGCACAGGCATTGGGTGCATTCGGTAGTGCACACAATGAACTTCGGGGAGTGACCGGAACATCCCCGAGGGCACAGCAGCGGCATTGGGTGCATCCAGTAGTGCATGGCACGAACTTCCAGGACTGACCAGAACACCCCCGCAGGCATGGCAGAGGTGTTAGGCACGGTCGTGTTGAGAACCTAAGTATGCAGCAAATGAAACAGCCAGAAAATGAGGCAGCCAAGGAGAGCATGGGCCTGGAAATGTGCACAACAAGCATGGCAACAGCAAGTATTCAGCCCAGAAGTGAAGCCTGACCAGTATTTGACTTAATCCTAATTAATGAAGGACATTCACACCAACAGGAGTTCTAGCAGAAGAAGGAAAATCACATCAAGAAGAACTCCAGCAGCAGCAGGATATCCATGTCAAGAAGAGTTCCAGCAGTAGAAGGATATCTATGCCAAGCAGAGTTCCAGCAGCAGCAGGACATCCATCCCAAGGAGAATTCCAGCAGCAGTAGGGCATCTATGCCAAGAAGAGTTCTATCAGCAGCAGGACATGCATGATGAATTCCAGTAGCTATAGGATACTCACGACAAGAAGATTTCTAAGGGCAGAAGGGTACTCATTGAGAGTCCTAGTCCTAGAAGATAAGCCAGAGAAGTCCAGCCGCTGTAGAATATAAGATAAGGTAGGAATTCTAGTCTAGGTAGAAATTCAAGAAAGACCAAGAATCCTAATAGAATTAGGAAACATTTGGATAAGGTCTATCTTGATAAAGATTCTAGTTGTCTTAGAAAACCTTGTTGACTTAGGAAAACTTATCCTAAGTGGATAAGGAACCTAAGTACTAGTTAAATTAGGATAAGGCTGTCCAATACTATAAATACAGCCCATTATTTGTAGCATGGAGATATGCTCCAAATTTGTATGTTTTCATTCATTAATCAAGAATCAAGCTTTAGCATTCTTGCTTATATTCTTGTTTATATTTCAGTTATCTTTTAAGAGTTGTCTTGAGATAACTTGGGCTTAAGTCAAGGTGAAGAGTTGTCTTCCTTGCTTAAGAGCTTAGGTTGAAGTTAAGAGTTGTCTTCTTCAACCAAGGCAAGTTGTGATAGGTTTAAGAGTTGTCTTGCCTATCCAACATATCCTTTTATCATTAGTTAATCCTGAAGGGACAGCTTATGGGACAAAATCAAAGAAAAGAACTCAAGAATCAAATGGGACAGTAAGTTAGGAGAGGTCTTCAAGAGTTGTGCTAACCTTTAAGGTGTAGAAAAATTGGGACAAGAAATTGGGACCCCAACAGTTCAGCAGTGTGTAGGATGAACTTCTGGGAGCTACCGGAACATCCCCCTTGGCGCAAAAGAGGCTTCTGGCACATTGGGCAGTTCATGGGAGAACTTTCGGGAGCAACCAGAACATCCCCGTGGGCACGGCAGCTGCATTTAGTGTGTTCGGTAGTGTGTGGGACAAAGTTCCAAGAGTGACCAGAAAATCACCATGGGCTCGGCAGAGGTGTCAGGCGTGCTCGGCGGTGGTTGGGATGAACTCTCCGGGAGAGACCAGAAAATCTCTGCTGGCATACCAAAGACTTCGAGTGTGTTCAGCAGTGTGCAGGACAAACTTCCGAGAGCTACCAACATATTCCTGCAGGCAAAGTAGAGGCATTGGATGCATTCGGCAGTGCATGGGACAAACTTTTGGAAGCGACTGGAGCATGCCCGTGGGCGGGGCAGACATGAGGGCATGTTCAGCGGTGCGGGGGACAAACTTTGGAGAGTGACCGGAACATCCTTGCAGACGTGGTATCGACATTTGATGTGTTCAGCAGTGTGTGGGATGAACTTCTGGGAGCGACCGGAACATCTCTGCGGGCGTGGCAGAGGCATCGGGCGTGTTTGGCAGTGCATAGAACGAACTTCCAGGAGTAACCGAAGCATCCCCACGGGCTCAGCATTGTGCAGGACAACTTTCCGGGAGCGATCAGAACATCACCATGGGCACAACTGAGGCTTCGGTTGTGTTGGACAGTGCATGGGACAAACTTCCAGCAGTGACTAGAACATCCTGCGGGCGCAGGAGAGGAGTCGGGCTCATTTGATAGTGCAAGGGCCAAACTTTGCAGAGTGACAGGAACATCTACAATGGGGCTGCGGTGGCATTGAGTGCGGTTGGCAGTGGGCGGGATGAACTTACGAGAGCGACCGGACCATCCTCATGGGCATGGTGGTGGCGTCATCCATGTTTGGCTGTGCTCGGGACAACTTTCCGGCTGTGACCAGAACATCCCCGCGAGTGCAGCAGTAGCGTCAAACGTGTTCAGCAGTGTGCAGGACAAACTTTCAGGAGCGACCAGAAATCCCTGTGGGCATGGCAGATGCATCGGCGTGTTCGGCAGTGCGTGGGGCAAACTTCCGGGTAGGACTGGAAAATCCCCATAGGCACGACAGTGGCGTTGGGTGCATTTGGCAGTGCTTAGGATGAACTTCAAGGAGCAACCAGAACATCCCTGCAGGCATGGAAGAGGTGTTGGATGCATTCGGCAGTGTACAGGGCGAAGTTCCAGGATCAACCCCAACATGCTTGCTGGGGCAGTGAGCAGGATGAACTTCTGGGAGCGACCAAAACATCCTTGCAGGCGCGGCAGAGGCTTTGGCGCATTTAGGAAGTGCATGGGATGAACTTTTGGGATCAACCAGAACATCCCCTGGGGCATGGCAGAGGCTTGCAGCACTTTGGACAGTGTTCGAGATGAACTTTGAGGAGCGACCAGAACATCACCACATGCATAGCAGCAGCGTCAGACACATTTGGCAGTGTGTGGGACAAACTTCTGGGAGCAAACATCCCCGTGGGCATGGTAGAGGCTGTCAAGCCCCATTGGCAGTTCACGGGACAAACTTCCTGGAGAGACTGGAAGATCCCCGTGGGCGCTGTGGCAGCATTGGACACATTCGGTATTTTGCGAGACGAACTTCCGGGAGTGACCAGAACATTCCCGTAGTAGCTTCCGTGGCTTTGGACCCATTGGGCAGTCCATGGATTGAACTTCCGGGAGTGACCAGAACGCCCCCATGAGCAGGGCAGAGGCTTCAGGTGAGTCGGGCAGTGCGCAGGATGAACTTTCGGGAGTGACTGGAAACATTCCTGCAAGTGCAGTAGATGTGTCGGTTGCGTTTGGCTGTGCGTGGGATGAACTTCCGGAAGAACTGGAACAACCCTGCAGGTGCAGCAGAGGCATTGGGCACAGTTCGGCAGTGCTTGGGATGAACTTCAGGGAGCGACTTTAACATCCCCGTGGACCCAGCAGTGGAGTCGGACACACTCGGCGGTGCAGGGAATAAACTTCTGGGAGCAACCGGAACATCCTTGTGGGTGCGGGAGAGGCTTCGTGCACGTTGGGCAGTGCATGGGACGAGTTTCTGGGAGCAACCGGAACATCCCTGAGGGCATAGCAGAGGTGTCAGGCGCATTCTGTAGTGTGCAGGATGAATTCTGGGAGCAACCAGAACATCCCTGCAGGCTTGGCAGTGCCGTTAGGCACATTTGGCAGTGCACAGGATGAACTATTGGGAGTGACCGAAAATTCCACGTTGGCTCACCAGAGTCATTGGACGTGTTCAGTAGTGCTCGGGACAAACTTCTGAGAGCGACTAGAACATCCTGGTGAGCATGGCAGAGGTGAGCGTACATTTGATAGTGCACAGGATGAACTTCCGGGAGTGACAAGAGCACCCCGCGGGCACGGCAAAGGCTTTGGATGCATTGGGCAGTGCACAGGATGAACTTGCAGGAGCAACCGGAACATCCCCGCAGGTGTGGCAGTGGCTTTGGGTGCGCTTGGCAGTGTGCAGTACAAACTTCTGGGAGCAACCGTAAAATCCCCAGCAGGCTCAGCAGAGGCTTCGGACGCATTCAGCAGTGCTTAGGATGAACTTCCAGGAGCAACTGGAACATCCCTGTGGGCATGGTAAAGGTGTTGGGCGCATTTGGCCATTCACGAGGTGAACTTCTGAGAGTGACCAGAACATCCCTGTGGGCATGGCCACACTTGGCAATGTGAGGGACATAACTTCTAGGAGCAACTGAAAACATCTCCATGGCACAGTAGTGGCTTCGGGTGCATTGGGCAGTGTGTGGGACAAACTTCTGGAAGCAACCAAAACATCCCACCGGGCATGGCAGAGGCCTTTGATGTGTTTCTCAATGTTCAGGATCAACTTTAGGGAACGTCTAGAACATCCCCATGAGCACAGTAGAGGCTTCGGGTGCATTTGGCAGTGTGCGGGATGAACTTTAGGGAGTGACCAAAAAATCCATGCAGGCTCGGCAGAAGTGTCGGATGTGTTGGCCAGTGCTTGGGATAAATTTATGGGAGCAACTGGAATATCCCTGCACGTGGGGCAGAGGCGTTGGGAACGTTCGGCAGTGCGCGATACAAACTTCCATGAGCACCTGGTACATCCTGGCAGGTGCAGTAGAGGTATCAGGCGCATTCGGCTGTGTGCAGGACAAACTTCCAGGAGCAACAGGGAATCCCAGCAGGCGCGGCAGCGGCATTGGGCTCGTTTGGCAGTACACAGGACAAACTTCCGGGGGGCGACTGAAATATTCCCATGGGCTCAGCAGGGCATTGGATGTGTTCGGCAGTGCTTAGGAAGAATTTCTGTGAGCGACTGGAACATCCCTGCAGGTGCGGCAGTGGAGTCAGACACATTCAACAGTGCATGGGAAAACTTCTAGGAGCTGATCGAAAATCCACATGGGCTTGGAAGATGCATCAAACGCATTTGGTCATGAATTGGATGAACTTTTGGGTGCTACCAGAACGTTCAGCAGTGCTCGGGAGGAATTTCTGCGAGCGACTGACATCGCTCAGGTGCGGCAGTGGAGTCAGACCACATTCAACAGTGCATGGGACGAACTGTCCAGAGTGTGACTGGACCATCCCCACAGGCGTGGGAGAAACTTCGTGCGCATTGGCAGTGCATGGGACAAGCTTCCAGGAGAGACTAGAACACCCACGGGTACAGCAGAGAGAGTCAGGTGCATTTGGCAGTTCACTTGACGAACTTCCGTGAGCGACCGAAACATCCCTGTGGGCTCGCAGTGCCATCAGGCATGTTGGCAGTGCATGGGAATGAAACTCTGGGAGCGGTCTGAAATTCCCCGCAGGCTCGGAAGAGGCATTGAACGCATTCGGCAGAGCTCAGCTGAACTTCCAGTAGTGACCAGAACATCCCACTGGCGTGGCAAGGCATTGGGCATGTTTGGCAGTTGCTGTGGGAATGACTTCCGTGAGCGGACTGGAACATCCCTGCAGGTGCGACAGAGGCTTTGGGCGCGTTGGACAGCTCACGGGATGAAATTTCAGGAGCGACCAGAACATCCCGTGAGCATGCAGCAGCATGGGCACATTTGGCAGTCCACGGCGAGGAACTTCCCAGGGGCAAACATTCACCAAGGGCATGTAGAGGCATCGGGTGCATTCGGCAGTGTGCAGGATGAACTTCTAGGAACAATCGAGAAATCCTTGTGGGTGCGGTAGAGGCTTTGGATGCATTAGGCAGTGCACGGGATGAACTTTCAAGAAGTTCGAGATACTCCCTGGGTGCCACAGAGGGTTGGTGAGCTTTGGCAGTGTGAGGTACAAACTTTGGGGGCATCGGACACGTTGGTAGTGCCTGGGACGAACATTCAGGAGCGATCGCAACATCCCAGGGTGCAGCAGAGGCTTCAGGCGCATTCAGCAGTGTGCAGGATGAACTTAAGGGTGCAGCCAGAAAATCACTGCAGGCTCGGCAGAGGCATCAGACGTGTTGGGCATGCTCAGGACAAACTTCCGGGAGCGACCAGAATATCACCATGGGTGCGAAAATGGGTTGTGTGCGTTCAGCATTGCACGAGACAAACTTCCAAGAGTCGACCAGAACATCCCCGTGGGCTTGGCAGAGGCTTCAGGCATGTTGGGCAATGCATGGGATGAACTTCTGTGAGCGACCAGAACATCCTCGCTGGTGCAGTAGAGGCGTCGTGTGCATTTGGCAGTGTGAAGGATGAAACTTCCAGGAGCGACCAGAAACATTTCCACGGGCATGGCAGCGGCATCGGGCACATTCAGCAGTGCACGGGATGAACTTTGGGAGTGACCAGAACATCCCGACACAGGTGTGGCAGAGGCTTCGGACATGTTGGGCAGTGCATGAGACGACCATCTGAGAGCGACCAGAACATCCTGCAGGCATGGCAGAGGCTGTCGGGTGTGTTGGACAGTAAATGGGACAAACTGTTGGGAGGTGACCAAAACATTCCTGCAGGCATGGAAGTTGCATCAGGCCGCGTTCGTGTTAGGGTCCCGATTTTTTCCCCAACTTTTCTACACCTTAAGGTCAGCACGCCTACTAAAAACCTTCCTAACTTGCTGTCCCGTTTGATTCTTGAGTTCTTTTCTTATATTTACGTCCCCTAAGCTGTCCTTCAGGTTAACTAATATATAAAAGGATATGTTGGATAGGCAAGACAACTCTTAAACCTATCACAACTTGCCTTGGTTGAAGAAGACAACTTTGACTTCAACCTAAGCTCTTAAGCAAGGAAGACAACTCTTAACCTTGTCTTAAGCCTAAGTTATCTCAAGACAACTCTTAAAAGATAACTGAAATATAAACAAGAATGGAAGCAAGAATGCTAACCTTGATTCTTGATTAATGAATGAGAAAATACAAAATTCGGAGCATATCTCCTCTCACAAATAATGGGCTGTATTTATAGTACCTAAGACAGCCTTATCCTAATTCAACTAGTACTTAGGTTCCTTATCCACTTAGGATATGTTTTGCTAAGTCAACAAGCTTTTCTAAGTCATCTAAAACATTATTAAGATAGACCTTATCCCATTGTTTCCTAATCCTACTAGGATTCTTGGTCTTTCTTGAATTCCTACTTGGACTAGAATTCCTACTTTGACTAAGTCTTTCTGTCCTTATCTTATCTTCTCTCTTACAGTTGGTGAACTTCTTCTTGCCATTTCCTTCTTGGATTAGAACTTCTGCTATGGGTGTCCTTCCTCTCCAAGACTTCTCTTTGGCGTGGTCATCTTGCTGAAGTAAACCTGCCATGACATCCTGCGCTGCTGGAGTTCTTCATGCCATCAATCGCCTTTTCCTGCTCAGATTGCTTCATGCGTGTCCTACCAATGCTGGGTCTTCTTCTTGGCTTGGATTTCCGCAATCAATTAGGACTGAGTCAGAACCTGGCCTTGCTTCATTGCTTGCTGCATGCAGGCTTGTTGCGTGCACATTCTGGCCTGTTTCTGCCTCTCTTGCTGCTTGGGCCTTGTGCGCATTCGCTCACGCTCCCTTTGCCTCCTAAGGTCCTCAACAATCCCCTTTCTTGGAGACTCACCTTGTCCTCAAGGTGGAAATTAGGAAAATGTTGCTTCTGGATGTCATTATGGTCTTCCCAAACTTGTATGGGTAATGGCAAAGGTTGTAGCAATCCTTTGGTCTTGCCATCTTCTGGTTTTATCCATTGGCAAATGTCACAATTGATGTCTTTCTTCTTGTCTTCTGCCTCGAATCCTTCCAGCCAAAAGAATAGCTTGATCTGCATGTAAGTACAGAACCATCCTGAATGTCCTCCTTCCCGTGAGTTGTGGAAGTGATTCAAGATCTTTCCTCTTAGTCCCTGATATGTTTGGTACATACACCTGCTGGTTGTGCCAAATATATCTGTTCTTAAGGGTGAATTTACTAACCTTAGGATCAAATTCTTGATCTTCTCCATGAGCTCTTGGCTTTGAGGGTCAATCTCTATTGCCTCCTTGATTTCTGTCCATACATTCCACTCGTTCCACTGATGGCAGTGAGGCATGCGTCATTAGGCTCACATGCTGTCCACAATGCTTGACCTTCATTGCTTCTGGACAATGCGTCTGCCACCTTGATTTTCCTTGCCTGGTTTGTATATTTTTTCATACTCATAACCCAGTAACTTGACAAGGAACTTTTGCTGCTCCAGGGTGGTAATTTTCTGCTCCATGAGGCTTCTCAAGGGTTGTTGATCTATGATCAGGAATTTTCTCCCAAGGTAAGGTCGCATACCTGACTGCATGGATGATGGCCAACATCTCCTTGGCGTATACTGACCATTCCTTCTTCATGGGCCCTATGACTCTGCTCATGTATGCAATAGGTCTTCCAGCTTGACTCAGGACAGAACCTATTCCATCTTGACATGCGTCGGTGTGAAGCTCGAAGGTTTGGTTGAAGTCGGGCAGTGCTAACACTGGGGTCTCACACATAGCGCTTGCTTCAACAACTTGAATGTGTCTTCACTCTTCTCTATCCATAGGAGTCCATCCTTCTTCAGAAAATCCATTAATGGTTTTGCTATGGCGACGTATTTTTGAACATATCAGCGATAGTAGCCTGTCAAGCCTAGAAATCCTCTAAGTTTTGTGACATTCTTAGAGTTGGCCATGTTTGCATGGCTCCTATTTTCCATTGGTCTACCTTCACTCCATCTCCAGATATGATGTGAGCGAGGTATTCAAGCTCCTCTTGCATGAACGTGCACTTGGATGCCTTGATAACGAAGTGATTTCTTCTTAACACCTCAAGCACTTTTGCTAAGTGTTCTATGTGATCATCATGGTTCTTGGAATAGACCAAAATGTCATCAAAGAAAACTAAGACAAACCTGCACAAATAAGGTTTGAAGATGTCATTCATAGCTGCTTGAAAGGTGAAGGGTGCATTGCATAGTCCAAAGGGCATGACTAGGTACTCGTAGTGTCCACTATGAGTTCGAAATGCTGTCTTCTGCACGTTCTCTTCTTTCATGCATATTTGATGATATCTGGCCTTGAGATCCAGCTTGGTGAACAGCTTTGTTCCATGTAACTCATCCAGCATATCATCAATTGTTGGGATCGAAAAATGATCCTTGACAGTTGTTTGGTTGAGTGCCCAATAATCAGTGCAAAACCTCCAAGTTCGTCTTTCTTTCTAAACAAGTAGAATGGGAGAAGAAAAAGGGGAAGTGCTAGGTCGGATAATACCTTGCTGTAGCATCTCTTCCACTTGTCTTTTGATCTTGTTCTTTTGGCAGTGAGCGTACTGGTAAGGTGCTACATTAATCGCCTTGGTTTCATCGATTAATGGGATGGCATGGTCATAATGTCTTGAGGGTGGTATCCCTTGTGGCTCTCCTAAGACATCTCCGAAACTGCTCCAATAGGTTCCTTACTGTCAATGGTATGTCTTCATGCGTGTTCTGTCCTTCATGATGTTCGGCCATGTTTTCCTCCTTTGTGGCCAAGAGAACTGCAAAACATTGTTCCCTTTTTCTGTATAGTCGTCAAGGGTACTTACCTTACAATGATGCACTGTATTGGTGGTGCATGCCTCCCACGTGCAGTCCCTTCCCTTCCATTGGAAGCGCATGGCCATGGATTTGTAGTCGAACATTATCTTGCCTATGGTTTTAAGCCACGCATTGCCTAAAACCACATCAAGGCCTGCCAAGGCTAACACATGCAGTTCCACTTCTATTTTGACTCCTTGAATCTGCATTGCTGCTGCCTTGATAACTTGTATGCACTTGAGCTTCTGTCCGCTTGCCACTCTTACCTCAAAGGGTGCAATCCTTTTCGGACATAGCTGGAGTGTTTTGACCTGTTTTGTGTTGATGAAGTTATGGGTGGCTCCACTATCAATCAACACCAAAATATTCTTGTCGTTTATGGTTGGGAACAGCCTCATTGCAGTAGGCTTGGTGGTTGCCCCTACTGCATGCAAGTTGATTTCGCCTTCTTCTGCATGATCCGGGGAGTGTACTGCCTCTGCTTCCTCCTTGCTGTCCATGCGGCTTTCTTGATCTTCCTGCATCACTACTGGATCCCCTTTGCTAATTTTTTGAGTGCTAGAGAAATCTTTAACATTGCATGGAATGTCTAGATCTTCAGTGTTCAAGCTGTAACACGGATAATCATCATTCTGTCCAGGGAATTGAAAATCTAAAACAGATGCAGATGATGGCGTTTGATCCATATTTGTGCCTTGTAAAGCTTGCTGCTTGCTATGCATATTTTCCACTGCAGTTTGAACAATGAATGGTCTAAAGGTCTGATCTCTTGCAGCTTGTGATGCTGTCCGTGAAAGATCAGCAAGTCCTTCAATCTGGACAGGAATATGATTAGGAACTTTGTCTTCTGATCCAGGTTTAGCCAACAGGGCAGATTGTGCCTGTTCTGGTGGATAATTTGTAGAAGCATTGGAATGTTCTTGCAATCCATTCGAAGACCTATTTAATCCTGCATCCAAATCAATTTGCTGTCTCTCCAACCTGGTCAGTTCTAATGAAGATGTAGATGCAGTCCAGTGGAAACTATTGGAGCTCTTAAGTCATTGTTCTGCAACTGATATGGTAGAGATGTAGAAGTAGCAGCATGAACATGAACAGTTGAATCAGGACGTTTGGCAGATGCATTGTTCAACTTATCAGCAAGGCATCTGCACCTTTAACTTGGCATTCAGACATACCAAGTCAGGTCCTAGAACGCTGTGTCCTTAGTGTTACCATCACTTGGATGTGCATATGCATCTTCTGTGTGCAATTTTTTTCCTCCACTGTCATCAACTGAAATTGCTGGTGATGAAACGTCTTCACTTGTTCTCCAGATTGGCATCTCAGGAGGCAGAGATGAGTATTCCAAGTTCTGAACTGGTGCAGCACTCTCTAGATTTGATGAAGGAAAGACTTGGTTCCCATCAAACTCGGAGCAAATATTTGTGATGCTGGATGGGCCAAATCTGTCCATCAATTCTTGTGTGAACCTTGTCCAGCCAATCCTTCTACCTTCTCTGCCGTAGGTAGCCTTAAGCCAACACCACCATTGATTGGCCCTCCCACATAGGTGATAGGATGCAAAATCAACCCTTTCACCCTCTCTACACCTTGTTTTTAAAAGTAGAATTCAGCTTTGGAGATCCATTTGGTTGGATCTCCTATCTCAAAGGTAGGGAATTCAATTTTTACCTTTTGGTCGGGTGTAGTGGCTTGGGACTGTTGTAGTGCTGCCATTCCTCTCTCCTATTTGTCTGCCAACGTTCTGCCTCATGATCACTCTGCATTCTCCTTGGCTGCCATACTGCTGGCCTTCGATCCAAGACCTCATCGTCGCTGTATTCATCATAGGGGCCATGGGGCTGGTGCAAATTTGGTGGCACCTCCCTTCTGCACCCTAGACTCATGTGCACTCTCCCCCTTTCTTGAGAGGGAAGCTGCTCATGGTGAAAATCTTCCTCCTGCTCATGGTGCGTGAGATCTCCGAATGCAGCCTTCTAGGTTGCTGTGGCAGTATGCTGCTCCTGGCTTTCTCAGTTTTGACTTGTTTTCCAGCCACTCGTGGTGTGTCTCTCTTCAATTGCTCAAGAGAATAGATGATAGAAGATAATTGATGTTTGATATCACTTACCTGGATGTCAAGTGAGCTTCGGTTCCTCTATAAGGTCAGAATTCTCTGAAAGTCCTCGTTAGTTTGCTGTTGTGGTGAAGGTGAATGCTGCCCAGATGACATGGTAACCTTCATGCCTTTCAATTGAATGGTGTTTGTGCTTATCTCTCAACAACAGAAAATTTGTTGGGATGATCATGCTACTTCTCAACGAAAGCACCAATTTGTTGGGGTCCCAATTCTTTTCCCCAACTTTTCTACACCTAGGGGTTAGCACACCTACTAAAAACCTTTCCTAACTTGCTGTCCCGTTTGATTCTTGAGTTCTTTTCTTATATTTATGTCCCCTAAGCTGTCCTTCAGATTAACTAATATATAAAAGGATATGTTGGATAGGCAAGACAACTCTTAAACCTATCACAACTTGCCTTGGTTGAAGAAGACAACTCTTGACTTCAACCTAAGCTCTTAAGCAAGGAAGACAACTCTTAACCTTGTCTTAAGCCCAAGTTATCTCAAGACAACTCTTAAAAGATAACCTAAAATATAAACAAGAAAGTAAGCAAGAATGCTAACCTTTGATTCTTGATTATTGAATGAGAAAAATACAAAATTCAGCATATGTCCTCCTCACAAATAATGGGCTGTATTTATAGTCCTAAGACAACATTATCCTAATTCAACTAGTACTTAGGTTCCTTATCCACTTAGGATATGTTTTCCTAAGTCAACTAGGTTTTCTAAGTCATCTAAAACATTATCAAGATAAACCTTATCCCACTGTTTCCTATTCCTACTAGGATTCTTGGTCTTTCTTGAATTCCTGCCTAGACTAGAATTCTTACTTTGACTAAATCTTTCTGTCCTTATTTTATCTCCTCTCCTACAACTACGACCTTCATCTTGACATTTCCTTCTAGAATTAGGACTTCAATTATGGTGTGTCCTTCATTCCAAGATTCCTCCTTGACGTGAACATCTTGCTGAAGTCAAACCTGCCATGACGTCCAGCTGCTGCTGGAGTTCTTCATGCCGTCAATCTCCTTTTCCTACTAGGATTGCTTCATGCGTGTCCTGCCAATACTGGTCTTCTTCTTGGCTTGGACTTCCACAAGCAATTAGGACTGAGTCAGAACCTGGCTGTGCTTCACTGCTTGCTGCATGCAGGCTTGTTGTGCACACATTCTGGCCTGTTTCTGCCTCTCTTGCTGCTTGGGGCCTCGCGCGCATTCGCTCACGCTCCCTTTGCCTCCTAAGGTCCTCAACAGTTTGGCAGTGTGCAGGACAAGCTTCCTGGAGTGTCCATAACATCCCCGCGGGCCCAGCTGCGGCGTTCGAATATGTTTGGCAGTGTGTGGGATGAATTTCCAGGAGGGACCAGAACATCTCCACGGTGTGGTAGTGGCATCATGGGTGTTCGTCCGTGCACGGGACGAACTTCCGAAGCGACTGGAACATCCCACGTACTCAGCAGTGGTGTTGGCGCGTTCAACATTGTGCGGGATGAACTTCCAGGAGCAACCGAAAAATACCCACGGGCTTGGCAGAGGCATTGTACGCATTCGGCAGTAGTAGAGACAAACTTCTGGGAGCAACTGGAACATCCCTGTGGGTGCAGCAGAGGCTATGGGTGTGCTCAGCAGTGAGCGTGATGAAATTCTAGGAGCGGCCAGAAAATCCTCTTGGGTGCGGCAACAGCGCTGAATATGTTCAGCAGTGCATAGGACAGAAAATCCTTTTGGTCGCTCCCGAAAGTTCGC
>BNST01000049.1:0-115300 GCA_019650275.1 Xylocarpus granatum | reverse complement strand
TGGGATTACGATCCATTGGTCGCTACCCATAAGTTTGACCCGCATACTGCTGTATGCGCCCAACCCCTGTGCTGCACCAGCAGGGATGTTCTGGTTGCTCCTAGAAGTTTGTCTCACACACTACCCAATGCATCCAAAGTCTCTTCCGCACCTCCGGGGATGTTCGGTCGCTCCCAGAAGTTCGTCCCACGCACTGCTAACGTGTCCAATGCTGCTGCCTTGCATGCCAGGAAGTTCTGGTCGCTCCCGCAAGTTCATCTCGTGCACTACCCATAGTGCCCAGAAGTTCGTCCTGCACACTGCCAAATTGTTGAGGACCTTAGGAGGCAAAGGGAGATGAGCAAATGCGCGCAAGGTGCCAAGCAGCAAGAGAGGCAGAAACAGGCCAGAATGTGCGCACAACAAGCCTGCACGTAGCATGCAGTGAAGCACAGCCAGGTTCTGACTCAGTCCTAACTAACTGTAGAAATCCAAGCCAAGAAGAACACCAGCATTGGCAGAACACGCATGAAGCAATCCGAGCAGGAGAAGGAGATTGACAGCATGAAGAACTCCAGCAGCAGCAGGACGTCATGGCAGGTTTGACTTCAGCAAGATGTTCACATCAAGGAGGAGTCTTGGAATGGAAGGACACACCATATGGAAGTCCTAATCCTAGAAGGAAATGGCAAGAAGAAGTTCAGCAGCTGTAGGAGAGGAGATAAGATAAGGACAGAAAGACTTAGTCAAAGTAGGAATTCTAGTCTAAGTAGGAATTCAAGAAAGACCAAGAATCCTAGTAGGATTAGGAAACAGTGGGATAAGGTCTATCTTGATAATGTTTTAGTTGACTTAGAAAACCTTGTTGACTTAGGAAAACATATCCTAAGTGGATAAGGAACCTAAGTACTAGTTGAATTAGGATAAGGCCGTCCAATACTATAAATACAGCCCATTATTTGTGAGCAAGGACATATGCTCCAAATTTTGTATATTTCTCATTCATTAATCAAGAATCAAGGTTAGCATTCTTGCTTCTATTCTTGTTTATATTTCGGTTATCTTTTAAGAGTTGTCTTGAGATAACTTGGGCTTAAGTCAAGGTGAAGAGTTGTCTTCCTTGCTTAAGAGCTTAGGTTGAAGTTAAGAGTTGTCTTCTTCAACCAAGGCAAGTTGTGATAGGTTTAAGAGTTGTCTTGCCTATCCAACATATCCTTTATACATTAGTTAATCCTGAAGGACAGCTTAGGGGATGAAAATCAAGAAAAGAACTCAAGAATCAAATGGGACAGCAAGTTAGGAAGGTTTTAGTAGGCGTGCTGACCCCTAAGGTGTAGAAAAGTTGGGGAAAAAAATTGGGACCCCAACACGAATGCACCCGACGCATCTGCCTGCCTGCGGGGCATGCTCTAGCTCACTCCCAGAAAGTTTATCTCATGCACTGCCGAACATGCGACATGTTGTTCCGCACCCCGGTGATGTTCCAAGTTGCTCCCCAAAATTCATCACAACGCTCTGCAAACACTCCCGATTCCACTACCATTCCTGGAGGGGAGAGGCACTCCTAGGTCTGCTCCTAGAAGTTCATCCGTGCACTGATTCTTAGACTCCACAGGGCCAACGCCACTGTCCCTGTGCTCGTGGCCCCCTCTGCGGGGATGTTTGCGGTTCTCGCACCTGATAGATGTTCATCCTTTACACTGCGGAATTCGCCCCGTGACTCTGCCGTTCCCTGGTAGGCGCATGTTTTAATTGCTCCTGACGAAAATATTCATATCGTGCACATCTGCCCGAACGTTTTACGTCATGCGATGCTGCTGCCGCCCCTGCAGTGAAATGGTCTCAGTTTGCTCCCAGAAGTTTGTATTGCACACTGCCTGAATCCGTATTGCCAATTGTCCACCATGGATTGCCACTATAGCATGGGCAAACCTTGTCCGTACAGCAACCATAAAAAATTCAAATTAATGATAAAAAAAAATCCATGGTAATGAAGCAAATCGGGATGTATGCCTCCTGTTACAAAACTTAGTTACATTTCCATTTCTCCATTATTTTCTTCTTTTTCTAAAAATAGCTATTTTCTGGGACTCTTTATGGCTTGTAGCCTTTGGTGTTGCTATTATGAAACAAAATTTTAAGATAGGGATTGTAATGTAATATGTAACTCAAGCCTTTTTGTACAGTTTTGGCTTTTTGACATGTTCCATTTTCCTGCTTCGAGTCATCAATAATTATGAACCTAAATTACAGAGGATATTCAAATTGGATCTGCATATTTTGTGATTAGTGGAGCCACTGATGGAAGCATTGCCTTCTGGGATCTGACCAAGTATGTTGAAGCTTTTGTGCGGCAAGTATCAACTCTTCGTATAGAGAACATCATTGATTGTCAAAAACGTCCACGGACAGGAAGAGGAAGTCAGGGTGGACGATGGTGGAGAAGTTTAAGCCATACCAGGCCCAAAAAGAAATTGGGAAGCAATGTAGTCAGTGCAAAAAAATTGGAAGTACCAAATCATGATCCATGTGGAATGTCTGCAAAATCAAATGATGCAGAAAACTGTACAGTTAAAGATGTGCATATTGCTTCTGAGCCAGAACTGAATACAGTAAATTCAACTTCTGAGATAATTGAAATTCACCCGATGCATGTTTTGAGTAATGCTCATCAATCTGGTGTTAATTGCCTCCATATTTCAAAGATAAGGAACCGTCAAAGTAGTGATTATTGTTTTCAATTCTATGCTGTAAGTGGGGGTGATGATCAAGCAATTCATTGTCTTATAGTCAATTTATCACTGCTATCAAGAGGTCTGGATTCTGATATTATAGCACCAGACATCATACGTACTGTCACTGGATCTGAAAATGTGAAGGGCTCAATTCATTATGGTGAAATGCAGAACCAGAATTATAGGATCAGATTTTATAATCATTACAGAGCAATCTCAGCCCACAGCTCTGCTATAAAAGGTGAAATAACTTGTCCCCGTGATCAAATATTTCAAATTTGTGTTCTAAATGGTCTAGTTTTCTTGTGTTTCAGGATGGACAAAATTAAGTGCTTATCTCATTATGTCTGGCCTATGGTTTCACCACCATCTGCTGCTAGAATCCTTCCAATACTGTCTTTGGTTTTGTGTTATTGATGTCATACTAAAATTTCTTCCTCGTTTCCCCTGTTTTTAGTTGTTGGTGTTTTGTTTGAGACCACTGTGACTTGTACTCACTGTATAGAACAGTCTTATTAATGGTAATTACGAAAAATTACTGTAATGATTATCCCACAAATTTGTTTGGCCACATAATCTTCAATTCTTGGATTGTATGGCCTTTTAAAAGGCATGCTGCTTACCTGCAAGAACAAATATATACTTTGTATAATGTCTGAGCAAGATCTTTCATGCAAATATTTCTTTAATTCTGACGGATTAAAATTGGATCTCTTTCATGAAGGCATTTGGACAGATGGGGCCTGGGTGTTTTCTACGGGTCTTGATCAGCGTGTTAGGTGCTGGCTCCTTGAGGAAGACGGTAAACTGACCGAGCATGCTCATATTATCGTTAGTGTGCCAGAGCCAGAAGCACTGGGTGCCAGAGCCTGTGGCAGGTGAAGGAAGCATCTTTGTAACTCTAACTTCGTAGCAGTCCTTTGTGATGGAACGGTTAAGCTTTGCATAATAATGATTTCTGAAATTTGTTTATGCAGGAATCATTATCAGATTGCTGTAGCTGGAAGAGGGATGCAAATGGTTGAGTTCTACACATCCCCTGGTGTGGATGAGGGACGATAAATGGGCTTCTGGTGATTATTCTTTTTGATCTATGCACTACGATCAGACGAGGATGCCAATTTTTTGGGCATAAGCAGGTTTACAACAATTATTTTAAATTTCATTGATAGTTTCAGCTAAAAGTCTCGAAGCATCCTAATAAAAGTTGGACAAAAATTCTTTCAGCTTTTGGTTGTGTCCTTTTTGTGAACAAATTAGGAAAGATTATTGAGTGTCCAGCCCTCTAAATGTCGTTTGACTGGTTATCCCCTTGTTACTATGTGCATACTGCAGCGAAGATTATAAATGCTCTTCGTTACTTATTGCATATGCTTTCGATAGATGTTTCAAGCAGAGAAAATCAAGAATCTGGCAATGGGTCGTGCTGATTACCACCTCCCACGTAATAGCATGCATAAAATAACTAGTCAAATTGGTGGTTGATTTCTTTATTCTCCAAACCCCACTGCTCAATTCCTGAGTAAAACTGTCCGGTGTTTGAATCAATCAATGTTCCTGTAGAACTATCAATAAAATAATGAAAGATGTATATATCTTGGAAGCCATGTTCATACTGTGTCTCCTCCATATGCTACTCGAACATGCATCCTATGGACAGCCTGGCATCTAGCAATTGCCGAAGAGAAGGCCATTCTGTTTTTTAAAAGTCAAGTCAGTCCGTCGCTGGAGAATCAAGACCCTTTTTTAAGTTCATTTTAGTCAAATTCATTATTGATGTTGCAGCCAAGACGGTATGTGTGTGACGCAGTCCGTCGTGAATGCATGGAGCGTGCATTTCTTAGCTAAAATATGCTTAAATGAAGAGACACCCCCATGCATTGACAACTAACACCTCAACTTCTTCATAATGTTTCGCTCTTGCCATTATAAATTAGAATAAGTTGGGTAAGTCGTCACACCAACCACATACCAATAGCACGGCACGAGCCACAGTGCCCACAACCTTCGGGGAATTCATTCCATCTTCGAACGAGTAATCAATTCAATGGCTGGGTTGGGTTTTGTTTTGGTTTGGTTTTTACTCGTATTGTGGGTGAGAAAATAAGTCAATTATCTTGGTCCCCACTGAATCCCAACTGCCCCCACCAACTCCACTTCCTTTGGTTGCTGCCACATCCTTACAGTTTTGGCTTATCGGCTTCAGCTTGTGGCTTTTTCTTTAAAATTGAATTAACAATAATAATAAACGTGGGTTAGGCACATAACAATAAAAGACAGGGAATCCCTTGTGACAAACCAATTTCTAGACCTTAATGGCACGTTCCTTCGTTTGTTGGTGGCATGCATGTAATGGACCAAAATACCCATTGAAATATCACATTACGCACCATGCAACAACGGCAATAGATTATTAAAGTTACCATTCGTACCATAATTTATTAATTATTTATGAATCTTAGTTGAGCACAGGCGCATGTACGGTAGATATCAAGATCCAAGACCCAAAACAGACAACACAACCTAAACAGATATTCCTGTTTGCGTGGGCTACCGGCTACTGGACATACGTGTAACCTGCAATAAACCAATGTCTTAGTAAAGATAATTGCATCTCCAGCAAGCCAAGCCGATTACCGACGAGGGTTGGTGAGTGACCGCATATTTCCGGTAAAACCAAACAATAAACACTAATATAATAAATGTCCTTCTCTCTTAACAACCCCAACAAACGTCATCCCTCTTCATACAAAAATCAGATCCAACGGCTATAATTTTTCACCAAACCCTTTCCATCAGATCTAGATTCCCACCAAGAATCCTAACCGCCCAGTCCGGTAACAGGTAAGTAGGTCTATTTATCTATAAATGGAGCGTGCTCAAGCCCAAAAGAGCCGTACGTACTCTTTGAGTTTCTCTTTGTACGGGGCCTGGTCTAGGCTACAGACGCCATAAACTAGGAACGCTTGGTGCGGGTAGATTCTGTTTGTCCTTCAACAGGCTGATTTCTTGCTTGTTTTCAGATTGCAGAGTCATTTCCATGTTTTTAAATCTTTTTCCTGCCTTGTTCTTGGCTTTCAAGCTAAATGAATATTTGGATTTCCGGCCTTGAGTGAAATGAGTACAGATCTGAAGTCCAATAGTTATTTTGCTTGCTAGGTAATATTTATGGCTTAGGAATCTGATACTTCGAAGCTTAATTGAAATTTTTAAGTTCATTGCAATAAGACGTTGCTAGTGAAGTCAGAGAATTTGATTTTGTGGGGGTTATAAGTAAATACAGGGGTGATGTATGGTGGGATGCTGTAGATCTGATGCTGTGTTTTTCATTTTGCTGGATTCTTTTTCTTTAATATGCTCTTGATACGGTAGCTCTTAATTAATGGATCTGATACTTACCGTTATAGATATGAATTTATATCCTTTTCATTGTAGTCGACTGCTGATTCTCCTGTTCAGTTATAATTATTAAGTACCATTTCATGAATTTGAAGGTCTAATAGTCCATTAGGTGGTCAAATGTGTGTTTGGGGTTGTGAGAGAGTTCCTTTAGATCTTAAATGAGTAGGGTAAATAAGATCTTGACAATTCATCCTTCAATCTCATAGCAGTTTGGGATTTGGGCTCTGGAGGCTCCTGGTGGTTTTAGATGAGGCAAAAGAGGAGTTGTTGAGATTGTCTTGATTGTTAGTGTTGGGCCCTAATAGACTTTTAATGTTTGTAAAATTGAGTCTTAAATTAGGAGTGATTTAATTTAGTAATGTCTTGATTGGTTTCACCTTGTCTGCAGTTTTTGACTTCATTGTCAAAAATCAATATATTTTTGGATTCTATGTTCTTTGCAACTTCACTACATAGGATTGTTTAAGGAATCTGGTAGTGCTTTATTCCATCCATTAATACTTTTTGGGCGAGAGAACAGAACAATGTCTAGTAGCCAGATTTGCTGTGTTTGCAAACTATTCTATTGATGAGGAATTTTAATCAATCTTGAATATTTTTGTTTTGTTCTCTGTTCTGTATTCTTACACACCACAGACTTTTCATCTATTGCACTATTGATATTCTATCCTCTTGGAATACAGCATTAAATAATTTGTTTTGGTATACTTTTGTATGTTGTAGCTTGATAAGATGGAGACCTTTCTATTCACATCTGAATCTGTGAACGAGGGTCACCCCGACAAGTTGTGCGATCAGATCTCTGATGCAGTACTCGATGCCTGCCTTGAGCAGGATCCTGACAGCAAGGTTGCCTGTGAGACATGCACTAAGACCAACCTGGTCATGGTCTTTGGAGAGATTACTACCAAGGCCAAAGTAGACTATGAGAAGATTGTTCGTGATACATGCCGTTCCATTGGATTTGTTTCTGATGATGTGGGTCTCGATGCCGACAACTGCAAAGTGCTAGTCAACATTGAGCAACAGAGCCCTGATATTGCCCAGGGTGTTCATGGTCACTTTACCAAGCACCCAGAGGAGATTGGTGCTGGTGACCAGGGCCATATGTTTGGTTATGCTACTGATGAGACCCCTGAATTTATGCCTCTGAGCCATGTTCTTGCTACCAAGCTTGGTGCCCGCCTCACAGAGGTTAGGAAAAATGGTACCTGCCCTTGGCTAAGGCCTGATGGAAAGACCCAGGTCACTGTTGAGTACTACAACGACAATGGTGCCATGGTTCCTCTCCGAGTTCACACTGTCTTGATTTCCACCCAGCATAATGAGACTGTCACAAATGATGAAATTGCTGCTGAGCTCAAGGAGCATGTCATTAAGCCTGTCATCCCTGAGAAGTTCCTTGATGAAAGGACCATTTTCCACCTTAATCCATCAGGTCGTTTCGTCATTGGTGGGCCTCATGGTGATGCAGGTCTCACTGGGCGTAAGATCATCATTGACACATATGGTGGCTGGGGAGCCCATGGTGGTGGTGCTTTCTCCGGAAAGGACCCTACCAAGGTGGACAGGAGTGGTGCATACGTTGTTAGGCAGGCTGCTAAGAGCATTGTAGCAAATGGGCTTGCTCGCAGGTGCATTGTTCAAGTCTCTTATGCGATTGGTGTACCTGAGCCATTGTCTGTTTTCGTGGACTCTTACGGAACTGGCAAGATTCCTGACAAGGAGATCCTCAATATTGTGAAGGAAAACTTTGACTTCAGACCTGGAATGATCACCATCAATTTGGACCTCAAGAGGGGTGGTAACAACAGGTTCTTGAAGACAGCAGCCTATGGGCACTTTGGAAGGGACGACCCAGACTTCACCTGGGAGGTTGTGAAGCCCCTTAAATGGGAAAAGGCCCAAGCTTGAGATTGAGTTGAATTCTATCCCTGATGTTCAAGCTTGCTTTGTTGGGGGTGGATGAATAATTTGGAATGTTCTCTTTCTGCTGCTTTTATAATCCCAAATACGCGATCCCCATTCAATTCCTTTTTCTCCCTTTTTTTCTTTCTTTACTTTTTTGGTTTTGATTTTATGTACCGGGTTACTATTGTTGTGCAATGTTAATGTATTTGAATTTTGCCCGATAGGTGTATTGGAACTGGTGACATGCCTCATTTTACTGGCGATTGCTGGTGGGATGTAGCAGCAAGGCAGCAGTTATATGTACTAATATGTACTTTGGTTAAAGCCAATTAATTGTTGTTTTGCTTTAGTTCCCGCGCTCTTTCAGTAAGGCAGATATTCGTTGCTTGCAATGCATGTGTGTTTTTGCCCTTCTTTTCATGACTCGCGGAAACCACCCAACGTGTCCTTGATTTGGAAACAAGCGAGAATGAGGTTCTTGCCACCTAATATTCTGCTTCATTATTATTATATTTTTTCGGGGAGCCTCTCTACCAACAATTTTCCATTTTGAATTTTACATTGAATCTCTCTTTTCTTTCACACTCACCCAATACATTCCATTGCGCGTGCAGCTGTAATCAATGTTGAGGTTAAGCCTCTCATCCTCTGTCGATAGCTTAGCAATGTACGAGATTACCTATCTCCATTGTTACTCCCAAAAAAAATTGATTGATTACAGGAAATAATATGTTCTACATTAACCTAGAAATGGGAAAAAAAAAGGCTTGGGATACTTTTGCAAACCAATTTGAATGAAAACCAGCACTCTTTTCCATCAGAGCCCAGTAACATTCATTCGCTCACTGCAGTGGGACATTGAGTTCGTAAGGTTTGGGGGATACTTTTGCAAACCAATTTTCATTTTGTGCATTTACCTAAAAGAAATAACACGGTAAACAGAGAGATCGCGGGCCTGACAGTTTTGTAAATGGCGCACTTAGATCCGGCTTGATCCATCTGATCGAACATGGACCCAACAAAGTCCCTCGCGGGGCCGTAAACATAAATACACGCCAGGGACCACCTCTTCGGAGATAAACTTTTAAGAGAACGGTTAGCCACCGATTTAAAAACCATGCACTCAATTGAGAAGGTTAAAACTGAAAAACTAAATAAATACGTCACTGCAGATATTATTGAATTCCAAACTCAGTTACATGCATTGGTTATCTTGGAATCTTAAATTTACATACGGTCTATAAAGGCATACAAGTACACAAACACCTATAGGCTGTCCCTTGGGATGAACTCAGTTAATGGAATTCAGCTTGTTCCGAAGTCCAGCATTTCCCACCTGAAGGGACGGAACACGTACAGAACCTCAGGACAGCTTTTAAATAGAAGAGCCACGCAGACGCACACTGCAGCAATGCCCACCATGGACAGCATAGCTGGTCTATACACCAGAGTTCTGCTGCTGGCTATTCCAAATGCTACCTTGTGATGACAAAGCTTGCAGTTCTTATGGACGGGTCTTATTGTAGTCTGTCCAATCTCGAAGCTGGCAGTAAACTCATTATTTTGCTTCTGGTTTATGTTAGTGTCGGCAATAACGGAAGGCATGTCAACTACTACATGTCCAGCAGCTGATCTCTTGTTAATCTTCTTCTGCACCAGGTGGACGTATGGATAGTGGCCACGCAAGCGAGCATAATCTTCGGGTGTAGATCCCGAGCTGTCACAAGCATTCTTCCATGCTTTTATTCCCACCTGAAACAGACAGACCAATATGAAACATCAATTTCACAATATTCTCAAGGGCTGATAAAAAGATGATTTTGATTCTCCAATTTAAAGAATAAGTAGAGAGAGAGACAGAGGGAAAGGAATTTATGCTCTGTAAGCAACAGCAACCAACTATCTGATAACAGTGAGTTATTGGAGTGGAAAACCAATAATATGAGTGCTAAATGTTGTATACAAAACTAGTACAGGAAAGACTTGGGATGCTAGATGATTCGATGATTCAACCATCAGATCAGACAGAGTTAAAACAAGGAAATTAACAGTGCTCACTATAAAATCTAACCAGCCACCTGCCTACAAACAATCTTTACCTGTTCAACAAAAATGATTCTACCAAAAATACAGTCTGTCAGAGCACATATGTTGACGCTGCACCAGCAGTTCTAAGGTCAACTTGCCTCCTGGTGTTGCCAGGTTTAGAAATAACCCAAGTATAAAAGATTTCAAAAAACCGGGTTTTAGACATAATCATGGAGTGAGAAGTTCCAGGCTCAAGCCACAGCATCAAACACTAATTTCACAATTGGTTTCTTATTATGTTCAGAAAAATTAGAGGAATTACCATTCCAGGATCATCAGTTAACGCATTCAGTACATCCTCAGAGCCATCTTTACCAGCTGCTATGTGAAGAGGCGTCAACCCTGCAGGACCTATGACATCAGGTCTAAACAAGAAGCCTCTCTGGCCACCATCAACCTGAGCTGCATAGTCAGATCCTAATCTATCTGGAACTTTTTCTGGAATAAATCTCAAAAGGAGATCTACCAGAGGCGGACTATTTTTCCTCACAGCTCTGTGAAGAAGTCCCAGCTCCAACAGTGCAACATCCACAGATGGGTGCTCCCCTAAACCTACAGTTCCATCAAGCAGTATATTTAAGAGCTTTTTTACTACAGCACACCATTCATGGTCCATGGAGAACTCAATAAGCCGTTTGAACCGTCTTAAAGGAAAGAGGTCTGTATTAGGATCCATGTGCCCAAGTCTAGACATCAGTTGACTTCTGTGAAAGAGCCAACCAATTTCATGAATGAAATCCATTGCTTGGTTTTTAATCTCTATTTTTCCAAATCGCTCAACATCTGCATCAGTTCCAGTCAACTCCAATGCACTTTCAAGCATACGGATCTCTGAACAAACATCCTCTTCCGCAACTATAAAAGGGAAGAAACTGCTGCTGAAACCATGATCTTCAACCTGGAGAAATTGAAGAAGACATTAAAACTCAGCTCACAGAAGCTAAAAGAAGTCTTGTGCAGACAGCATGGATCAGACAGTAGGAATATGCAGACAGATAAAGAATAGGATCAACCAACTTCAGAATTAACATATACTAGAGCATGTATGATTATTAGGAACAAGCATATTTTTCAGAGCTAATAAAACAGAGTGTGCATGAGATTATACAAATACACAAGAACATACGACTGTTTAGCGAACAAGACAGATAGAAGAAAACTACAAGATATCACCATGTATTTTAGATGCATTAAGCACTCCAGGAGAGAGTAGACTGAAAAAAATAGTCAGACAGGAAAGGCAAAGACAAGGATCCATCATCTATTTCTTACACCTAACAAGGATATCAACAAAATTTGGGGCAGCAGCTAAAGTTCAGACCATCTACCATACACTAAGTAAATTAAATATTAGATTAAATGCTGCCTTATTATACTACTAGTCAAGAAAACAAGGAAGGGGAAGGAAGAGAAGAATGGAATATATATGATAAACAAAAGAAAACAGCACCTCGATAAATCCTCTTCCAGTCACTGCAGAGATTGAGCAAAAAAAGTTGACGCATTCATGCTCTTTGAAGGTATCAACATCATCCACCAGCTCATGAGTAGCTTCTTGAACCATATATTTCCCTCCTACCGCACATAGTAACCTGCAAACATAGGTTTCAGTTAGAGAGGGGTCTATGTAATGGCATGCTGTAAATCTTTTTTTTTAAGAAAAGAATATTTACAATATTTATAGAGTTGACCTCTACACCAAAACAGAATAGGAAACCTAAACTAAAATTATAAAACCTAAAAGTAACCTCAGAGGTAAGGAAAGAAAAAGATTTTCCTTTTTCATGAATAAGAATTATGCCAGAATAAGAATTCTACTACATAAAACCAACAAAAACCGCAGATAACAACAAAGTCAATCTAACATCATATGAAGCAAGAAACACTCATTTTAGGATGGAAATGGAGACCTTGTGGCTGGCCGAGCCAGGTTGCTGCCTTTAACCAAAAATTGAACCCTCTCAGATGCAGATACTGCAATTGGTTTGACACTTAAAATTGTACTGTAGTTGTTACTTCTAAGAGGCAAGGATGTATCCACAACAACCTGACCTGAAACACTGGAATGCATAAACTTCCACACGCAAGATTTACTACTTTTTGATTGTTAGTCAAATCAAAAATATAAAATTCGGAAATACAAATATGAAATTGAAGGAAAGCAGACCATTGTAAATGAATGCTATCTGTTGCTGCACCCTGACATAAACCCAGCCATTTGTCCAAAAAGAGTCATCCGAGAGATCCAAAAGCCTACTCAAACTGAAAGCCAGATCACAACAAAGCTGTGCAAAAGGCCAGCAAGAGTTGCAATTGTGAGGCCAAGAGTGTTGTCATGGAAACTGAATGTTCTAAAAATTGAACCAAAAAAAAATGCAGCAGATTCATAAATATAATTTCATGCTGTTGGAGCTTACTTCCTCCCATGCAGCTTCAGCCTGACGAAGATAAATAGTCAAAATGACACAACCAGGTCGAATATAGCTCTCCATGTCAGTAGGACTGTGAGATAACCAGTCAAGAATCTGCATGTTCAAGTATTCTACATAAATATAATTGCTGAGAAGGGAAAATTTGAATAATCGCACTACATTAAGTCCTAAATTTACCTGTGCTCGCAGGACGAGAGGAAAATCATTTGGTTCTTTCCCAAATAGCTTAAACACTATCCGATCTGTACGGCTCTGAAATGGTTGAAGCAACAAATATGTTGCATTTTAAATGTTCAAGCAATTTCATAAATAAAATGTACATTCTGCAACAATATACCTGAACATTGCTTGAACTAGAAGGTGACAGGGCTGATGCTGATGCCGAATCTGAGTTGCCACTTGCCTGAGGTGGACTTGACAGTTGAGAGTCTTGTTGTACACATGAAGGGCAATCAACAGAGCTAGTACCCAGATTTGCAGGGACAGGCAATCTCTCTACATCTTCTGTGCCATCATCTGAGTCAATATATGCGTCATTTAGATCAAAATTATTCATTTTGACCTGCCCAGCATTACCATCTTGAACTTCTGCACCCCTAGTATCGTAGGCTTGTGACTCTTGCCCCAGCATCTCAGATACAGGTGCACCTAAATGTTGTCTAAATGGACCAGGAGGGCCTTGACCATTTGCCAGCAAAGCTGAAACTACTTCTGAATTCCTGACAGAAGCACGATCATTCGGCATATCTTGAGGTTCCTGCAAGAGCCCAGAGATGCCTCTTCCCCCATTTTCAGCAGCAGGGCTTGCAAGGCTCCTTAGAAGATGAGATAGCAGATCTTGATCTGTTCTCTGGTCTGATCTATTGGCTGCAATGTAAGGAAAAATTACTACCCTATATAATGTAATAGTAGTTCAACAATTTCCAGGCCAAAACTAGCAAGAGAACCAAAAGATCATATCTCATTTTTCACTTCTGACAGCCCCGCATCCCACCCACAAACCAGAAAAGAAATAGATAAATAACTGGATATAAACAAGAAAATTGTTCATACAGAGGTTTCGGCAGAGATTTTTGAAGAACCACAATTGTGTTGTTATCATTGCATTTTGATCAAAATTAGCACCCACTAAGATGCTTATACAGAATCTATACCATTATATTGGGTACCAAAGTGCAAAAATTATTACAGGCAGAGTAGCAAATCAAACAACTACACTATCATATATCTGCCATTCAGAGCATGCTATAGACACACTCCTCTCATCCTAGAGAAGATCAAAGAAACATTTTTGCTTCACTCATAGCTATTAAGTTCAGAAAACATCTCTTCCTTTTCATAAAGTGTTCCTATCTGTCCTAGTGTGACAACAGATGTTCATCTCAATGTCACCCCACAAGGTTGAATATAAAGATGCTGAAGAAGGAAATCACCAGCCATGAAATGCTATGATATGAAGAGGCAAACCAAGGTAGTAACAAGAAAGAAACCAATAAAGTTGAAGAATCTTATATAAAACTAAGTTTTGAAATTATCATGGGAAAAGAAATACACACACACACACACACACATACATATATCTTTATATTTATATACTTACAATGCATATTGGAAAGTATCCTCAAGAGACTTATCAACAAATAACCACTAGTCCGATCATCATTAAGTGAGCTTCCATTACCAACAGCCTCAGGATTTGTTTTCCTCCTGCGCTTATTGTGACCTGCCAAACGTCTACGACAACTTCTTTTCCCCTCATCAAACTCTTGAAGGGCATGAAACCTGCCAAAATGAATTGATTTTTATATTATCCGAAGCTTTTCTCCAAAAGTATCGACAGAAATTTGCACATATTTCATATTTTCAAAGCTCTATATCAGCAGCTAAAGTAAAATCCTTACATAAATGGGGTGTGAAATTACAAACACATGCAAATCAATACTATACAAAGAAACAAGAAACAAGCACTCACCTGCTACACTGCTGACAAAACCGCTGCATCACATTTCCCACAAGTGCCCTACTAGCCTTGGAGTGCATCTCACATACCTTATGTCGCCTATGATAATCCTTGGCATTGCTCAGGTCAGCCCCACAGTCCTCCACCTGACAAACTGCACGACTTGAAGAACCTCCCCCGAACTTAGTTTTCTTCCCGCTAGTTCCAGCCCAATTGCCCATCTCCCTCTCACTGAGCGGACAACCATTCCCACCAAGCTTTAAAGTTAGCCCACATGCCGGCGCCTCATGTGAATTATGATCTTCAACTACGGTAGCCCTCCTTTTTTTCTCCAGTTCTCTCTTCCCCTTCTCAATTCCTAAATTCACTTCATCAGAACATGATGACGAACTATTCGATGAATTTCCGTTTCCGAGTGGGAAAAATTGCCTGCCTATGTTATCATTAGGCACTGGATTCAGTGGGCTAGCCATGAAAAGATCACCGTCCCATTTCCAATCATTCGAGTCCCACTCTAGAGTTTTTTTACCCACTGCTCGCAAATCTATGGAAGTCATATCATAGAAATGATGAGCTTCACCTCTAAATCTAGTCTCCATTGATCAAGCCCAGATAATATTAGATTAATAGATCCAAATCCAGTAATTGAGCTCAGTATAAAACAAAAATCAGTACGAACCCCAAAAAACCTGAAGCAAATTTCAGTCACAGATCAGAGCTTAAAACCCCAAAAAATCAACCCTTAAGTGTATCTAATCAGCTTCACTTCTTCCCCAGAAGTCCAAAAACAGCACACCAACACATCCATGATTCCAAATAAGAGCAACCCACATACCACTAAAATTAAATTAACCCCCAAAACCCCCTTCAAAATCAGCTAGCAAACCTCCCTACACGTTGAATTCGAAGCTTCAACAAACTGAGCTCTCCACATCCAACGCTCAGATTCATACCAAAACCCCGAGTAAACAACTACCATTCGAAGAAAGAAAAAAGCAAAAATTCAAGAGAAATAAGAGTACCCTCCGGGATGTCAACCAACGCCCGAGCTGCCGGTAAGTGAAGCGGGGTAAATGCTAAGATGATGGTGGTGGTGGTGGTGGTGGTGTGAACGCGTGTTGTTAGTTTTCGTTTTGCTTTAGCGTGTTATGTGCATTTCATCGGTAATGCCATGGTATAGGACGACAATAGAGATTAAAATTTAATCGACACAGTACAAGCGGCGCTAGTGGGTGGGTCCACCTTCCCCACTGCGTGTCCGTATGAATGAATTAATAAAAAGATGCCTCGCTTTTTTCTCACTGCTATTGCCCCCTCCTGTAGGAGTATTTTTCCAGTGCTTCGCGGACTTTGGTATGTCAGTAACGTTCCAGCAATACCGTTCGATTCATCCTTGATGTCGATGATCCCTACGATTGGGGGTTTCAAATTGTTGAGTCGAGGACATGATCATGACTTTTGAGAAGGTTAGTGGACTGTACGCCATAGTGGAATGGTTAATGATTTAGTAACTGACTCGGCTAAAAAGCCAACGTGCTGTAATTGATAACAGACCCTCCCCATTGTAACCCTCTTCTGTTCCCCAGAGTTTAGTAATTTTCGCATGCCTTATAATTGACTGCTTTTGATTCGTTTTATGAATTTTGTCTTCGATAATTTGGAGTTACCGATATGCCCCTAGCATCGAACAAGTTAGTTGTCACGTGAAGCATACAAAAGATTATTATTAAAAAAAAATTTAAAAATTTTTAAAAAAATTATTTTACCGTATTAACATAATTTTATATATTAATTAAATAAAATATATATTTTTTATTAATTAAATAATTTAATTGTATAATTTATAATGTAATAATAAAATCATCTCGCTAAAACTTCCCCAGCAACAAAATTTGTGGGTGCTAATATGTTTTCTGTTTAATTTCTCTTTGTGATACGCGACTTGTGTTGTACGAATGGGTTATGGGTGGGTAGTGGGCACGTGAACGAGCCGCCAAGAGAAGATGCATATCGTTCTCGAATTTTCTCCACCATGTCTGCAACTGCTGACAATTTGCTATGTCCTCAAGGCCATAGCCACCCACGTGATCCGAGCTCTAGAATCCAAATCAAAACTGTGTTAATATTCTCACCATGACTGTTTCGGCCAAACCACACGAGCAGGAATGTAAATCAAAACACCCTCTTTCATTTGCAAGCGAATCCATCGTTCATCGGGAAAATGTAGTAACTGGCATCGGTTTCGTTTACATTCCTTCCAACCTGACAAACTTCTATTTGGAAACTCAAATCTAATAAACACCAATCCTATCATCGGGCAAGAAGCTTAAAATACAATAAGATTCCTGCTAACATGCTGCAGTACACATTTAGAACTGCAATCATATTCTTATTATAAACAAAAGAAAAACTTAAAGATTCTGTTGGTTGCAACGTTGGCGCATGTGTTTACGCTACTAGAACCACCATTGATACTACTGATTACAGGGTAGTTCACTCGAAAATATAAATAAAACTGCACAACTTTCGGGTCTCGGCTCTTGGGGATGAGCACTGAACTTGATGAGGTTTTATTGGGCCACAGTACGTTCACAGCGGCTCAAGTGACAACGCCCCCGTATTTGGACTGGACGGTGTCAAAGCTACTGGATTTGACCCGGCTCTGTTTGTTATTGAATCCGATTCAGCAGTTGGATGCAAATTGTACCTTATTGGCGGTGTTAAGAAGTTAAAACCAAGCAAAAATTAACGCGGGCAAGGTAAATCCGGAAGCTTCTACATGCAGACAAAAAAATTATGGAATTTACTCAGGAAAGAAGCCGACTGGATTGAATGAAACTGAAGTTAATTGGACGAATTCAACCGCAATTGAGCTGACCTGGCAATAATTACGTTGCTTTTACCAATTAAACATTGACGCGTAATCTATACCGGAAGACTGCAATCCCTGCAATTTCTCCTCTCTTTGAAAATCAACAACCTGTACCGCAGGAAACGTCTAATCTTGACCGACTCAGCGGACGAGAAATGAAACAAAACAGGTTAAAAAGTCCATTTCAACAATTTCCACTCGGGCAATTAGTGCCAACAGCAAAGTCAAGAGCCCTCAATCAGGCTGTTTCTGCGCACCCTTTATGGCCTTCTCCTGCGCAGCTTTGGCCGGCTACACAGGTCGCCAACTACACACTCGTTTACTCTCGAAAGAGCGATTCAGTCGACCAACCAGCTACTGCTATTCCATATCGCTGCTGAGTTTCGTGCACGGATCCATCTACCGAACCTTGCTTTATCTTCTTTCTTCTTTTATTTATGCGATCGATCTTGTGTTGAGAAGTAACGGCTTATCCTCTCCTAAAATTTAAAGTTAGCTGTAAAATTTAACTAGGTACTTTATTCATTAACGTCGTGTCGCTCTTTTCGCGGGAGGCTACTTCTGAATTATGAGTTTTTACTGCATGAATTTTGACTATACTTTGATTTAGTGTGCTTTGTTTGGTGGTTATTGGTTCGATCTAGAAATTTGATAATTTCTCTGTAGATTGATAGCGGAGACAGTAATCTGGATTGTGATATTGTATAATTCACAATTTCTATTGCTAAGCTTGCGAAATTTGATTTTGATACGTCTATTGACAGTATTGTTCTAACTTGGTTATGAATGTATGGTTAATCCAGAAGTTTGTATGTGTGAGAATGTGATCGATACTGAAATTGTAGCCATTGATACATCAGTGGTAGGAACTTGAAATGGCGGTATTTTTTGAATTTATACAGTCGAGGTTGTGATATATGTATGTCAATTGGATGATACCTGTTAATATTCTGTGAGTAACATGATTGAATCTGTGCGAATCCTTCAACATTTATATCTTCAATTTCGCTTTCTTTTTTGGTTTAATTTAATTCATATACTGTGAAAGGTAGTGTCTATTCTTTCAACCATATTAATTTGAAAACTCGTGGAATCAGAGTGGGGCATTGAATCATGAGCTGCTTTGGTTGTTGTGAAGATGATAATATGCATAAAGCTGCTGACAATGGAAATGCATACATGGTTAAGAGTTCAGCAGGTAAACCTTTATTCTATTCGGAGGATGATACAGCAAAACTATTAGAAGCGGTTTTTATGCGAGTACATTGTTTTTAATTATGGTTTTTGAGTTTGTGGTCCATTGTATACTTGGGAGTCAGGGCGAGCTAGTGAAAACTACTAAAACATTTTTTAATTTAAGATTGTCAGTGTACATCTTGATGCTTAATCTCTGTAAGATTATCATTTGGTTCTTGCTGTTTGTAGATATGCAATGACTGGACAGTTGAATGCTAAGAGTGATGCGTACAGCTTTGGTGATGTTCTAGTTGAGCTTCTGACAGGCCGAAAACCTGTTGATCGTACATTACCCAGAGGACAGCAGTCTAGTGACATGGGTGCTAAATTTATGCTATTTTGTATTCTCAGTTCTACCCACGTGCGATAATCTCAAATGAACTATTTTCTTAATATTTTCAAAAAGAAAATAATGTTGGAATTTTTGGACTGTGTTAGGCTACACCAAGACTTAGGGAAGACAAGGTTAGGCAGCGTGTTGATGTAAGACAAGGAAGAGATTACCCTCCTAAGGCAGCTGCAAAGGTAGTTATTCTTTTTATTCTCCATTTGTGGTTGAAAATTCTGGGAAAGAGTTTATAAATGTCATCGATAGGTTCAAAATGCATCTAATAGTATATCGATTTTATTTGGTTCGATTACAGATGGGCTGCTGTTGCTGCATTGTGTGTACAATATGAAGCTGATTTCCGGCCAAATTTGAGCATTGTTGTCAAAGCTCTCCAAACCCTGCTAAATGCCCGGCCTGGACCAGCTGGTGAAACGGCAAGCTAATGACTCTCTCAATGTCTTCCTCTCTCTCTCTCTCTTCTTGTGTCTAGTTTTGCGCACATGCGGGCTTGCAAAATATACAAAAGGGATTGTTTTAGGAGGCGGTAGGAGATTGTTTGTTCGAGGTTCATATTCAATGTGCTTCCATTATAAACTGTGTATTTGATTTGTTCATAATGTGTGAGATTGTTTCTTTTCTTACATCTCCCTCTCCGGTCTTGACCCTAATCCTTATTCTTGGCTTCCATCTCCGGCCTCCTTCCCTTCGTCCTGAAATGGCCGTCATTTGCACTTTTACAATTTTTTTCTTCTGCGTTTAGTTCAACTGTTCCAAAGCAATGTTCGCCGTAAATCGAAAGGTAGCCACATTTGATAGAAATAAAGGGAAAGCTATCAAGGAACACTATTTAACATCAAAACCAGTCACGAACTTCGAACATACAGAAATAGAATAAACTCTGACCCTTGGAATCTGTTGTCCTGCCCATTTACTGATTTTGTCATCTGGAAAAGAAGGTGAAGTATTTTTTATCAACTCGCATGGAAATTAGAACAGCAGATCTTTGTAATCAACAATAATTTAAGTAAATAAATAATAAATATGTTAATGGAATAATACGGATTCGCCCGGTTCTGTTCCTTCTTCTAGAATGCGTCGGCTTGGATGAAGTCGGCAAAGGCAAAGAATATATCTGTTCTGTATGCTAAGAAGTATTACTACTTTCGGCTTAGAATCTTTCCACCACAAAAGCTACGCGGGGCACTTTCAACGGACAAACTCTATCCTCTGCATGCAAGATTGTATGTCTTAGCAGGCAACGGTACTGCTCGTAGACTAACTTAAATATTAAGTTTTATGGGATAATTTTGAGTTTTTTTTTAAAGTTTTGCAAAATAATATTTAAATACAAAATTTTATAAAATTAAAAAATATTTATTAATAATAATTAAAATATTTTTATATATAATTTTAAATATTAATAATAATTTTTTATATATTTCTTACAACTTTTTAGCAATTAATACATATTTCTTTTGAAATTTTAAAAGTTATTTTTATATTTTAATAATTACTAATAATTTTAAAAACTAACAATTTTTTTAAAAAAAATATGTCTTTTTCCACCACCTCTATGTTATTCCATCTGTAACATTTATTTATTAAAACATAATTAATATAATAAATTTTTAAATTTTATTAATTAAATAATTTGACTATCCTGCCCTTGCCGAACACACATGCTAGACGGGGAAAGCAGCGATCTTTGAAACAACTCTTTATGTACAATTACATAATTAGCCCGAAATTGGTATAGCAGGCGAAAAGAACAACAACACACGTGTAACCAAATTATACGCGGGACATTAATACAGATGTTCACTAATGAAAAATTACAAGGCAATTATTGGAGGTAAAAGAAAATGGGATGGCCAATGTCTACTTGGCAGCGCCTGACGTTTGCTTTGCCCGCCCTTGCCCCCACTCCGACGCTGGAAAAACATGGCTTTAACCTATCGGATGCAACTAATAATCACTGCTTTTCATTTATTGTACCGTGTTCCAACATTGCCCAATTTCTTAGCGGCGAATCTAGCATCTTTTTGGGGGTAAAATTGTAAATGAACACAATATTTTCTGCATCGATCGGCCGACTGAACGCGCTTTCTTAGTGGTTGCTCGAAACAGAAACCTAAACGCCAAGCAGAATACAAAGCTTTGACCGAGATTCATGCCAACCTACGCCCGATCCACCCTATCGTATACCGCTGATGGGAGAAGATGTGACCGGAACCAGGGCCGCCACCGTCGCGGCACCGTCTGCTTCATTAGCGGAGCCACAATACGTGACTGCGAAAACGTCGGTGTGGTGGGACATAGAGAACTGCCAGGTACCGAAGAACTGTGACCCACACACCATTGCACAGAACATAAGCTCGGCCTTAGTGAAGATGAATTACTGTGGACCTGTCTCTATATCGGCCTATGGCGACACCAATCGCATCACCGCGTCCGTCCAGCACGCTCTCTCCAGTACCGGCATTTCTCTCAATCACGTTCCCGCCGGTACATTAATTACTACCCCAAAGTTATTGTTTGCCCTTTAGAACCTAGATTTACTTGTTCAGAATTCTTTTTTTTTCATGTTGAATTAGGGTGAATTTTGATGCTGATGGAAGGTTTTATACTTGAAAGATTGATTTTATTTTTCCATTACCTAATATTCAGGTATAACCTGATATTTAGGTTTCTTTTGGAATTCATTGATTAAAATTGAAGTGGTTTATTGCTTTTAATTTTTACCAATCATAAGTTTGTGGCTGCATATATAAATTTTCTTTAAATATATATTTCTTGATATTGGTATATAACGATCTTAACTGAATTAGGTCTGTTCAGTAGGGGCTTGTACCTCTAGGTGCTCGAGTTCTAAGGAGACAGTAATATAGCTTTTCAGTCTTTATTCTATCTTTTAATTTTTAGTTTGTGTTGTTTTGGTATGTGTTATATTTCAAATTATACGGCCATGGATTGTGCCAATTGACATATTGAGGAATGGGTGAACAGGTGTTAAAGATGCCAGTGACAAGAAGATTTTAGTTGACATGTTGTTTTGGGCAGTGGACAATCCTGCTCCCTCAAATTACCTGCTGATTTCGGGGGATAGAGATTTCTCTAACGCTCTCCATCAGTTGCGTATGAGGAGGTATAATATTCTTTTGGCACAACCACAAAAAGCATCAGCACCACTTGTTGCTGCAGCCAAGAGCGTATGGCTTTGGACAAGCCTTGTAGCTGGAGGACCTCCTCTTTCAAATGGTGAATCTTCACTGCTTGCTAATGGTTTTAGCACCTTTATTCCCGAAACTGAACCTGGTCAAGTAAGTCAACCGATGGCTTTTAGCTCAAATACCGGAAGGGCTGGTGAAGGGAAATATAAAGGAAAAAAGAAGACCCCAAATCAGCCTAGCATACCAAGAGCCTATAGTGCACTCCAAAGGCAAGAAAGTCAAAACAGTGATTACGTTTTCCAGTCGGAACGTACACAACAAAAGCAGTTTAAGAAAGCCTCACATGAGTTCTTTGGTGGCACTGGTGAGCCTTTTGTCTCTGGAAGTGGGTCTACTCCTAATTTGTTTGCTGGCAATCCTGATTGCTCGGGGGCCAATGGCAATAATTTTTCAGGCAATGTTCAAAATCAGTATCCTCCACCTTTGAGGTTGAATAACTTCCCCGTGCAACCAACTCCTAGGCAGGCTAATTGTCTACCTCCAAATTCTCAAATTCATGGTTTTCACCCCATGCCTCCCACCTCCAATGGCCCTAGATACCCTTCAGCCCCACACCCAAATGTGCATGATATTGGTAAGTTAAGTATGTCCGAGTACCCAAACCATGCTCAAAATCATACTAATTTTCATTGTCAAAGTGGAGAAGAATTCAAAACAAGTCTTGTTGAGTACCCAAATCCAGCTAGCCTTAATGTACCACAAAAAGGCCAAGCAATTCACCGTGATAACCTAAAAACTAGGCGTTCCCGTGGACCTGAAGGTTCACCTCCATCATCTTTATCAATGGTTACTCCTGCTTCTAGTAATGGTACCTGGGAAACTCAGGGATGCCCACTGCCTTCTGAATATGTACAAGGCCTTATTGGGATAATCTTACTTGCTTTAAACACTCTGAAAATTGAGAAAGTTATGCCGACTGAAGCAAACATAATTGATTGCATACGTTATGGAGATCCAAAACACCGCAATACCGACGTAAGAAAAGCTTTAAATAATGCAATCGAGCAGCATATGGTAGTAAAGCAAAACCTTGGTGCATTGCAGTTGTATGTTCCTAAAAATGGCAAACTATGGAAGTGTGTGAACCCTCTCGGTGGAAATTCTAATCAGTATCCAAAAGAAATATGGGATGGCATACAAAAGTTTCTAACCTCCTCGTCTGGACAATCAGCAATAATGGCCTCACAGTGCAGGTAAAATCGTCTAATATTCTTTGGGCTATGGTTAACTTCCTATAATTGTGAAATTTTGTTGGCAAAATTATGTTGAATTGTAATTTGTGTGCTTCACAGGTATGAGGCAGCCTTGACCCTTAAAAATGAATGCTTAGAAGAGCTTGCTCTTGGTCATGTACTTCAGATCTTGAATATGATAATTTCTATGAAGAAATGGATTGTTCATCATCATTCAGGATGGCAACCAATAACCATAACCCTTGCTGAGAATAAAACTGGTAGTGGTACTGAAACCGATGCTTGATTGATTTGAAAACAGTTTTGGTACTGAGATGTGGCTCCAGATGGTTGTAGCTGCTATGTATTTTATCAAGATATTAGGGGCACTTAGCTACAGGCACTGAGAGTCTAAAAGTTATGATGAGTAGGAACTTGTAGATCGTGGAAAATTAAGTAGTATAGGTTTTTCTTTTCTCTTTTGTTCGCTTTTCTATTACCATGTAATGGGAAACTCTGATGGATGTGTGCTGGAAGAAGGAAGGCGACCTACTTGTATGACCAAGTATAAATCAGTAATGAAATCTTCAGATGCACAGTTGCAGTAAGAAGTTGCTCTCTGGACTTAGGGCTATGTTGCAAGAGTTGTTAGTAGCTGCATTATGATGATTCTTTCTATTACAGCCATCCATCAGTCCTAAGGCAGCTAAAGTGTCACCTTTTCACAATAGTTTGTGGTAAGAATGGCTCAGCTGGGAAATAGTGGAGATCTTCAATTTGAAAATCTTAGGTTTATAAGAAAATTATGTAGCTGCCCTTATCGCAGTTAGTTCAAATGTCTGTACCATCTTTTGTGTTGCTGGAATTAATGCGTTCTGCTGTCTTGTTATGCACACCACTTTCATGCAGAAAATTTGACGAGTCTTGTTAATGGTGGTTCAAACCGAGACATACTGGTTCTTTCGGGTTCTATTTAGTCAGTGAAAGCTGCAATGTGGTAGTCACTGGCTTGATTTTTGGACACAAAGGTAGCAGAGTAAGAAGATTGAAGTAGATTGTTGATATAAATGGAACTGTTGAAGTATGTTCTATGTGAATCAATTAACTTCCCAGTGATGCAGGTTTTAGAAATATGACAGGGGGCCGCTGGCGGGGGAAGGAAAAGAATTATAAGTGGCCAGACCTGCAAGCAGATGTTTGATTTCTGGATCATGGATTATCATGCCATAAATATGTACTACAGTGATGGAAGTGAGCTGAATCTTTTTAAGGTTTCTTTGGCTTTTGTCATTGATTGTATTCTTCAATTCAAAATCTCAGGGAGAAGAATTGTGAGTGGAGCACTGTATTATAAATGTGAAATGGCTGCTTTTCTGTGTTGAATTTATTTTATCTTATTATTTATTTGTTTGGCCTCTGTTATTCTGCATTAAGGAAATATTAGCACTGTAGAAACATTAAGGAAAATAGTTAAGTTGGGTACCGAATTCTAGACAAAGAGGGTGGAGGAAAGTCCAATCTGGAGAATTTAAAAATTAAAATAAATGTATTTTACGAATGAAAATATTTAATTAAAATAATTTTAATATATTAACACAAGTAATATAATAGAATTAATTAATTAATAGATTAAAAAAAAATTTATTTGCGATTAGTAAATAAAAAATAAATTTTATTTTTAATAAATATTATTAAAATATATAATTTATTTTAATTTTTTATTTAATAATAATAAATAATTTTTTATTTTATTTAAAATTTTCTTTTTATTTTACTCGTAGATCCGTGAGAGGGTGGGATAGGGTAGGTGAGCGCGTAGGATTGCCTGCCCGGCCTCGTTCAAAGTCTATCGCTGCCATGCCCCTGCTTTTAATTATTATGGTTGTCCAAATATTTGCTTCTTTTCTACATCAACCAAATAAGAGAACACTGACTTGATGTGGGCGTTATGTCCCAAGAGTACTTGAAATAAAAGTGGCCGTTATATGGTTTGTCTACACTCTTCAAGCCCATAGCGAGACTGCACGACTTGCGAAGTATGATGAATGGGTTAGGATCGGAAACAGTCCATTCTCCCATTCCGTTGGCCACCGTTTTGTCCCCGATACACAACGCACCAAGGTTTGGGAGAGAGTGTAATAAGGCTGAATGGCATACCCTTCACTCCATCTTAAACCAGACAACCACGTTAACATACATTTTAATCTCATATTGTTAGTCCAAAAACATGCGTTTAATTGGGGTCCATACAAACATTGATCTAATTTCTCAAATTACAGGCCAAAGATTGGGGCGACATTGAAGCCCCGTTGAACCGACTTCATTATAATCTAATATCTTGCAACACACATGCAAGATTTGACTTCGAGAATGAAAAAAATTTACAAACAGCTTCAGAAGTTGAAGAACATTACAAAGGTGAACACGGTATCAAAGTTACAATTTGGTGCTGAAATTAACCGAAAAGTCCTTGGTCTCAGATCAAGCATTAATTTAGTCTGGCCTTCTGATCAAGGAATGGATTGTGCCGAGGACATGCCTCCTTTTGCTTTTCAGAGGCCCTGAAAAGAAATTATAAAAGGACAGTTTCCAACCAATTTGACCACCCTCTGTCCGATGATTCTAAATATGAGATTGATTCTGCTAATCAAAGGGCGGCATTTAATCCCCCCTGGTCCAACAGTTTCCAAAATAATAAATAGGAAAGGAATCCGGATCAGAGCATGCTTTCGTCTTCCACCATTGGCCATTTGGTACTCCAGTTCTGACAACTTGCACATTTGCATCTAACCAATAAAGAATATCATGTCTACAGGCAAAAGAAAAAGATAGCGAAATAGAGAAGCATTTGAAAAAGAATTTCATAAAAATGATACCCGAAGCTGGACATTCTCCTCTCGCACCTGTGATGATTGGGACACGGAGCATGTCAACTCAAAGGAATCACTCGAACATCTTATATCACTTTAGATAATAATATTAACCATCCTATCATGGTTTGCAAACTCAAACCCAAATGAACTTGGACACTAGTTGGACAGCTAATAACTGACTCCCACCAAGATACTTCTTTCCATCTCATACATATGAGAAAATATACATGATAGATTATTGTCCTAGGCAATCATAATGATAAAAAGGAAGTTTATATATCAAGTGGTAAAGATAGACACGAAATTTACCATATTCTTCAAACATAAAAACTTATCCATGCAGAGAATGAGAATGGCTGCAGCACTTCTCCAAGTACAGCCATTGTTTTTAACTGATATAAAAGATACTTAAAAGTAAAATCCTAGCAGCAAACCTACACATCCTAAGCTAATATCACAAGCAAATCAGTGCACTCAGAAATGCAGACAGGAAATACCAGCAAGATACAATAAATTTAAAGCAATTAGCAGAATACCGGTGATAGGCATAAACAGAGGCAATGAGAAATTAAAAACATATAGCTCAGAGTCTATCAACAGTATACAAATATCACCTGACTATGTGATATCAAAGAACAGATTACAGGATAAGTATTAATATTTGATAACATCAAATTCCTTTCAATTAATAATAAGTTACTGCATGTGTAATCTCACTGCTTACTTTGAGTGGGAAGGGCCATGCATCAATCAACTAATCAGTCAAATCATCGTCAAAAAAATCAAGACCGTCATCATCAGTGGTAACACCTCCAGCAGCAGGATTAACCTCCAAAGGTTCGACCAAACCAGCTAATGTGACCATTTCAGCAGGTCTCCTTTCTTCATTTTCATTCTCATCTATTTCATCTCCACAATGTTGTTCCATCTCATTATAAAGGATCTCCTAAAACAGGACAAAGAAATAAGGGGATTCAACTCAACATCCAAAACATTCCAAGAAGATCCGAAGGATAGATCCAAGACAAAAGAATTTTTCGCAGCCAAAAAGGAGGGGATAAAAAAAACATGCAGGCATGTAATATACCTCATCTTCTTGTACGATCTGCTTCTCTGACTCCACCAGCCAGTCATCCAATATGCTTTCCAGCATGCCACTGTCAAAGGAGATTGCATCATCAAAGTTCCTTTCCAGTTGGCGTTCCCTAAATCGCACATTGTAGTGAACATAGGTAAGGTCATTCCATCTCTTCCGAGACAGACAATTACGCTTTCTGCTGTGAACTTGGTCGTAAATACTCCAAGTATGTTCACATCCAACAGAGGAGCACATCTGGCTCAGTATGCGTATGGCAATTTGCTGAAGTTCCAAGCAACTTATTCCATGTTGTTGCCACCATGCAGCTGGTAAGAAAATAATTAACAGTCCGAATATATATTATTATGAATTTGGTGAACCATTACAAACAATCATATGTTAACACAAAATTTTCACTGAGTAAGTTGCACAGCGTCGCAACTGAATCACCTGGATCAAGCTCGGTTCTAGTACTTATAGCCAACTCAGTTCCAAAATCAGCTCTAGCAGATACAAAATCATGTATCTGGTAAAGTAATAACCAAACATCAACAGAAACAACAATATGTTAGCAACATTAATGGCCAGAGATATTGACAGAGCTCTTCTGGTTACCTTTGCGGTAATCTGTTGATGCTCATGGCACATTTTCACCTTGAGACACCAAGAAACCAAATTGCTCTGGCATCACAAATTAAATACCATGTCACAAGGAAAAAACAAATTACATAAAAAAAAATTACCTGCATAGATGCAGAAATCCTCTTCCCATTATCTGCTTCTAGTCGAACAATACATTCATTTAGACCACGAATGATCTCGGGATGCTACATTTACATAAAAACATAAATACTAATATTTGAGAGAGAACTAGAGCAGGCTATGAAAATCATAATAAAGAAGTTATGTGTACCATTTCTCATACCATAATAAAATCAAGACGATAGCGATAGGCTGGATTGAGAAAGTAAGCAGCCACATGAAGAGGATGATGGAACAATGAGCTCCACTGGCTGTCAATCACACTCCAGAATGGTCCATATTTTCGTACATCATCGCCATGGATTGCTTTGATGGCAAGCTTAGCTCTATACATGTCATTATATATAAATGAAATTGAACGGATTTCATCATTATCGATCTTTTGGAGAACTTGAGCAACTGGTTCTAAAGATTTCTTCACATACTGCATCTTCCTCCAAAATGTGACATTGAAGACAATTTTCTCTATTTCTTTAGCTTCATCAGACTTGGCAAAGCGAGAAGAGAGCCATTTATTTGATTGGAACATTTTCTTAAGACCAACCCTTTGGTCCAACAAACTCTGTAAAGTAAAAAAACTAGTGGCGAACTTTGTTGTCGCAGGACTTAGAAGTTCCTGTCCCTTTGTGAATTCTTTCTTCATAAAACTCAACAACCATGTGCTATTATAAATGAACCTGGTAATTTTTTTGGCTTTATCCATGCATTCTCCCACCCACTTTATGTTCAGGATGTCCTCAAGCATTTGATCAATGCAATCAATGGCACAGGGTGTCCAAAATAAATTTCTTCTTTTCTCTTCAAGCATTTTCCCAGCAGCCTTGAAACCAGCAGTGTTCTTAGTGATGACCTGTAAAAGGAATTTGAAAAAAACAGTATAGGAAGTGACTAATCAAGTAGATTTAAAGGGTAAAATTGTGGAGAGAAAATGAAAGTTTAACTACCTGGACAACATTCTCCTCACCAATCTCTTCCACCGCTTTGTCCAGCAACTTGAAAATGTTTGAGGCATCTTGTATGATCTCAGTGGCATCAACAGAAGAAATAAAATATAGACCACGAGGGCAAGACACCAAAAAGTTTATTAATGTCCTACCCTGCACATCGTTCCAACTATCAGCCATGACAGAACAACCAGTAACTGACCAAGAAGCCTTAAGATCTGCTAAATTCTCTTTAATTGCAGTAATTTCATCCTGGAGGAATCGACCAGATATTAATCTACTTGAAGGGCCTTGCAAACCTTGCCCATATTGACCAACTAGCTCCAGCATCTTGTGGAAATATGGAGAGTTAGCAGCATTTGAAGGAATTCCAGCATGATAAAAAAACTTGCAGATAGCTGATATCACCTCCTTACGAGTTTTCCTCTCAAAACCTGTTTTAGCTTTCACTTGCCGACAGTGTGGTGATGTCTGGCTTTTGAGTGACTTCAAAAACACAGAATCCAATCTTGATCTTCTCATTAGTGGTTCAGCACCATTGCCGCTGCTACTAGAAGATCTGCCCTTGACATTATATCTGATGTCACTGTCTGAAGCTTTATCATCAACAGCCACCATGTCTTTACTTACACATTGTAAATGTCTACCATCCTGCTCTTCCTCTTCATCCTCATTATCTGATTGCATGTAGAAAGCAGATATCTCCTTGGTATCAGGTTTCCGATGCCTTCTGCCAGTACGGTGCCATTTCATGTTCTCCTTAATTTTAAGATACACATCCTCAGGTGCCTTCTCGCAATATGCAACTTCTCCAGGGATCCTTGCCAGATGTTGTTTAAATCGATTTATGCCACCACTAATAATTCTCTCACAATAATTGCATTTTACCCTTTTTTTCTTTTCGTCTTGAGCAACACAATGATCCCATCCAGGGTCCACATATCCTAATGATCGAAGAGGGGCAAATTTTATGACCAAGCTCTTATCACCCATCACTTTCTTGCCTCTGTGCTTATAACCTGCAAACACATCTTCTGTGTCATTATACTCACTAGAGTGGCAGCTTAAAGAAGTCTGTTCATATTCAGATTGCCTTCGTTTCCGACCGGACCGACATCCTTCCAGGTTTTTCCTCATATTCAAGCATGCTTCATCTGGAACCTTTTCACAATGAGTAACTTCTCCAGAAATTCTGGCTAGATGCTGTTTCAATCTGAATATTCCACCACTAACTATTTTCCCACAGTATTTGCATTTAACCTTCTTTTTCCTTTCATCTTGGGCTATGCCATGTTCCCATCCAGGGTCAACGTATCCAGTAGACCGAAGTGGGGCCATCTCTTCAACCATATGACAAGTGGCTTGCAACAGAAACTTTATTTATTCGGCTGTTAAATGATTAAAAGAAAGATTCAAATAAGTAAACAGGTATAGTAAATACAAAACTGCGAAGTTAATAGTATTTCAGATTTTAGCAATCCAATATTATTTTAGCTTATAAGGCAATGAAAGCATCAGAAACTCTTTATTTTTGCAACCACACAATTTCAAGAGCAAAAAACTTTGCATATAAATGACTTCAGAATCATGTTATCTTCAATACTGCTGCTGCAACTGATTCACATAGACATTGGAAAAAATGCAAAATCTTGACATAGCACTCTGTGCCATACTTAATTCAGACATGTCAAAAAATGTTGTTGTAAAACAACTGACAGAACATAGCACTTCTCACTTTCTGTAAATCCCATAATATCATTAATATAAACAAAAGCATTGTTTCTTAAAAACATTAAAGTAAAAACCATTAATAAATGAACAAAATAACTTTCACTAGTAGTATATTTGATCGTAGTAAAATGATGACGGCTTCCACTGTTATCTCATTCCATGAACTGAAGCCATAATCAGGCTGAAACAGACTCCTAAAATGTTGGGAATCTTCCAAAACATTCAATAAAGAACAGTTTCAAGGAAGTATACAAGAATTTTATTACTTGAATAAAAGAATGTGCAAAAGAATCACAAAATAGAGACAATTAAGAATTTAGAACCATGTAAAATTCTTATTAATTGGGTCACCACATCTAAACTTTGCAGAGGAAAAGGTAATAAGATCTTTTCCAACAACCTTTGCTAGAAACACAAGGGAAAAAATGACAGTAACAAAATTCATCATAGGGGAAGAAAGAACTTTCGCTCGTACAATAAATTTGCCTGCTTTGACACACTGGAAATCCTTTGCCAAGAACAAATTGTGTTGCATAGCCCCGCAAAGACAGAGCTGCTTTGGGTATACTCTTCAAAAGCATCAAATGAAGCCTGCTCTAATTACCAATACTACAATAAGAGATAAGTTGACAACTCAAGGACTGGAATTGGACCAGAAAAACAGACAACTGAGAAGAAAATTACATGACAGATTCACCAGATCAAGGTCATTTCAACATATTAAGCATAAAACATCATAAAGTCACTAATTGTTGAATCACAGTCAATAATTTTAATAATGCCTTGTCCTGATCAAGCTGTATCAGCAAAATGTGATCAAGCATGAATAGATATCCAACTACTTTCGAAGTCCAATAGTGAGTTTGCAAACCACAACTTAAGGAGATATTTTTTAATAGTTCTCAAAATATAAGAAATAAATGAAAATTGCCAGACAGGAGACAAGCATTACATATGTAAATAGATAAAATTTACTATACTATTTGATCACTTTATGGAGTTTTAAAAAAATTAACGCACAGCTTTTTCACAGAAAAAAAAACACCTATAACTAACTACAGGCGACAAGCAGAATCAAACCCTGATGTGAACCAGAAGCAATCTTGAACATGTCTTAATCTTTAACATAGTGCTTCAGATATATTTCATTCTTTCTATATAAACCTTGAACAGGAGATGAAAACCTTCAAATTTATTTATGCTACTAGCCAAATTACCAATTTGAACTTAAACTCAGCATCGGTCGATTTGTCAACTGGAAAGAGATTAGGATGACACTCCCATACTTTCCTCTTACAAGCTGCTTCAACCTACCACATCACCAAATAAATTTTAGACAAAAAAAATCACTACAATTATTTTCATAAATCAGAGCACGTTCAGCCACGTCAATATCAAACTTCACAAAACCAGTCCATTCGATTTAAATTCAGCAATTCATCTATTGTATCAACACAAATAAGTTGAAATCCAAACTGATAATAAAGTCCTTGACCGTAACAATCAATAGAATTTCGTCTTGTAACCCTAATTTCCTCCGTTTTCATGTAATCGATAGCTAGAAATTTAAAATATAGAGGATCAGTAGTGATTAATATAAAAAGTTAAATATTAAAAATAAAAAACATAGTACCTGACAAGAGGCGGGTCGAGAAATTGGAAGCAAGCCTAACAAGACCCTGGCTTCATCGCCTTGCATTTCTGTATATTCGTTCGGATTGGGCAAAGCTTCATGTTTTAGTTTAATTATATCGGGAAAGATTCAGGTCTGAAAGCTCGGACAGGTGTTGATTTTCTACTGGGGCGATCGATCCGCTAGTCTGATCTGATCGAAGTTGGAATCGCTAAATACGCAGCTGTATATAAGATGATAGACGTGCCAGTCAAATCATAGCCGTTGATTGCCCGATGGTGCGGTTTGGGTCAATTTTGACTTGCGCTTCCTATGTGTGAAGATGCACATGTGCTGAGAGACGGAAGATGTCTCTATTGACTACTTTGCATGAAATCGAAATTGATGGATTTGCTCTAATAATAATCTGCTGTTACTGGATAATTAATTTACGTATTATTTTATTTATGTGTATTAATTGAATTAGTGTAGTCAAAATTAACGAGATCCAGTCAACTCATATTGAATTTTGAGTTTTGGAAAGACAGCCCCCGCCAGTGTTCATCAACTAACTTAACGTTCACGCCATGCAAAAATGACCGACCATTTTTTGATAAGCAAAATCCTGTAAAATCTGCCATGCAGAGGACATTAAGAAAGCTCCAAGTACAAGAGAGAGAGAGAAAAAAGCCTCCCATTCTCTCCGGTACGAGTGTTGTTCTGTGTTTGTTAGGACCTGCACCGGAGGGAGAGACTTGGAAGAATAGGACAGGACAGTGGAAAACGCTGGAAAGAAAAAAATGATAGGCAAAGTAGTTGTCTGTGAGTTTTCCCTCGTTCTTCGTGGCGGTGTTGTCATCGCTGCCGTTGACAGCAATAACGATGACCGGAACGAAAAGAGGGGGTGGCTCAATTCCGTGCCAGCTGTTTCCTGGATCGGTGCATTAATACGCTTAACGCTGTAAATACATCTGAACGGAAGCAACTTGTCGTGGCCACGATAAATTTCTCCCTCCTGCAGATAGATATTGTTTTACTTTGTCTGATTTGGCTTTTATTTTTTCATAAAATTTATTAATATCATATTTGATTAAAATAATAAATAATTAACTTTTTAATTAATTTAATAATAAATTTTTAGGAACTACGGGAGGGTAAAGATACGATTACTCCAGGCAGTACGGAGAAACCTTCTTCCTCGTGCAAATTTTGTTGAAACAAATTGACCAAGGGAGGAGGATATGCATATGCTATTGAAGAACGGGGAAACGTTAGCAATAAAAATAAACCCAAAAGGATTTACCACAATATGGCTGGACACTTAAACCGTTTGGAGCTAATAATAGTGTATTGTTTCTGACCACGTCGGATGCTTGATTATCCTAAGCTATAATAATGTCCAAACTCGTCCGCCAAGTTAAATTAATTTTAGGGTGGCCACAGTATTTCCCGCTCATCGACTAACTAAATGTTAGTTCCATGCAAGGGCGACCCAATTTTAGACATAAAATCCTATAAAGATTCCGCGCAAAGAACAGGAACCATCGAAAGGAAGATCACAAAATAAAGAGAGGAGAAGTCTCTCTTTCTTTTTCCGTCATCACCCTCCTTCGATCCGGGTTCACATGCTTTGTTAGGACCTGACGAGTGACAATTGTCGTCGGAGGCAGAGATTTAAAAGAATACAGGAAAGGAAAGAAAAGCAAAAAACTGGAAAAGAATGATCGTAAAGAATATAGTTGTCTCGATGTTTTTACTAGCTCTTTTCGTGGGTGCTGTCTTCGGGATCATTGCTTCCTTTAAAAGCAACAATGACAACGATGCAGAAGAGCATGTTTCTCTACAAAGGAAAACAGTGTCTCAATTCTGCTCGTCCACTAATTTCAGGGATACGTGCATCAATACTCTTAACGCTGCAAATACAGATGACCCGAAGGAACTTGTCAAAGCCTCGATACTAAGCGCCCAGGTAGATATGCAGAAATTGTTCAACTTATCTGACTCGTTGGTCGCGGAGGCCAACAGAAAGGACAACAATTCGAAAACAGACTTGGAGGATTGTAAGGAGTTGCTGCAGTTTGCTATTGATGATCTTCAGGCATCGGTATCCATGGTGGGAGATAACCCATTGTACACCGTACTTAATCACACAGACGATATCATGACTTGGTTGAACGCAGTTGTCACATATAAACAGACATGTATTGATGGATTTGAGGGTGAAGATAACCCTTTCAAGGAAACGATAAAATATGATGCCATATATCCTACCAATCTCACCAGCAACGCATTATCCATCGTATCCGGCTTGTCTAGAACCGTTGAAGCTTTGAATATCACTCTCCAGCCAATTAACGATAGCCAGCCAGTTAAAACTCGCCGCCTTCTTGAAGTTGGCAATGATGGATATCCTTCCTGGTTCTCGGCCGCAGACCGTAAGCTTTTGGCTCAGAACGAATGGAAACCTAATGCTGTTGTGGCTAAGGATGGTAGCGGACAATACAAGACCATTCAGGCAGCTCTTGACGATTACCCAAATGACTTACAAGGCCGATATGTCATTCGCATTAAGGCTGGAGTCTATAAGGAGAACATTACTATTAGTAAACATCAAAAGCATGTTTTCATGTATGGTGATGGAATGACCAAGACCATTGTCACCGGTAACAAGAACTTCAAGTTTAATGGCTACAATACCATGAAGACTGCAACATTCTGTAAGATTTCAGATTCTTAATTATTCTCGAATCAATAACTTTTTATAATTGTGGTTGTTTCCAATTATTTAAAGTTAAAATTAAATGGCTGTATGAAACGTCTTTCTTATTGATGCAGCGGCTGCTGGGGAAGGGTTCACGGCCATGCATATGGGTTTCAGCAACACCGCTGGCCCTGACGGGCAGCAGGCGGTGGCTCTCCATGTCCAAGCTGACAGAGCAGCAATCTTTGACTGCAGGATGGATGGGCACCAAAACACTCTGTACGCTCATGCTTACCGCCAGTTTTACCGTAACTGCGTTATCTCTGGTACAACTGATTTCATCTTCGGTGACGCCACCGCCGTTATTCAGAACTCCTGGATCATCGTGAGGAGGCCGAAAGCCAAACAAGTCAACACAGTGACGTCTCAAGCCAGGGACTTAGGCAGTCAGACCACTTCGCTGGTCCTCCAGAACTGCACAGTGGTCCCAGATGAGAAGCTCTGGCCTGACAGGTGGAAGATCCCAACATACCTGGGGAGGCCATGGAGGGAGCATGCCACGACTGTATTCTTGGAAAATACAATTGCCGATTTCATTCAACCGGAAGGATATCTGGCCCTTGATCACGAAGACTTTTCGAACAAAAGCTGTAATTACTTCGAGTACAACAATCGCGGACCTGGTAACTGGACCGATAAGCGAGTCCCGTGGCCCGGTGTTAAACTTATCACCAAGGAAGAAGCTCAAAGATTCACCGTTTCGGAAAATATTCACGGCGATAAATGGTTGAACGACACTGGAATCCCTTACACCCTCGGACTCGCATCCTGAGTAGACTTCCATCGTTAAGTGAATCACGATACCTTAATTAACAATAGAGCCGTTTATCCTGCCTTGCCACGTCCATTTCACCCAAAAATTCTGGGCACAGTTCGGCTTTTAATTTATTTATCTGTGCATAATTATGAGTAGGTCAGTTCCACCCATTTCATCATCTCAATATATATATATATATATATATATAATTTTTAACTGCCAAACACACGTGCTTATTTGTGTCTTCGTGTAACAAATTCTTTGAATTACTGTGTCTAAAATACGAGTGCGGTTCCAAGCTTTTTACACTGTACTGTGATCATCTCCGATTTCTGCCATCAAGAAACACGGCTTGCTTCACTTGGACCAAGAGAAGAGAAGTAGGGACTACGAAGAGATTCATTTCATGTACAAGTAACCAAAATAAAAAAAGTAGAATCGTTACACCTCCGGTTCAGTTTTTTTCTTTTTTATTTATAATTATTTTTAATAAACATACATATTTTAATTAATTTTAATATTATTATAATACAAAATACAAAATAATATAATTTAGCGTTAATTGACAAAATTATTTTACGATAAAAATACTCAAATAAAATATACTTAATTTAATTTTTCAAAAAAAATTTAACGTATTTTTATGAAATTTTAAAATATATTTAATTTTTTTTGTTAAATATTATTTAAAATTATTATAAATTTTTTTTTGTTTTGATAAAATGCGTTGAGAAAAGGTTACCAAAATTCATATGTAAAATTACTTAAAATTGTTTGGATGGATTTCATCTGCTATAAATAGTCTCGGACCATAAAATCGGGCCCCAAACCCATAAAACCCAAGCAAAAAGCCGAAAACCTGCGACTGCGACTTGTTTAACCTCCGGGATCATCAAAGCAGAAGAGCATATACAGAAGAGAAAATGAGAAAGGTAAACGGAGGACTTAGGTTTAATAATCTGTTCCACGCGTTAAGGCGATTACAATCTATTCCTTCAATTTCACATACTGTTCATCTGAATCATAGATCGTCTATTCAATCAACAGCCGCCTGTACTTCGCTCTTCCTTTATCCTTCTTACTCAACGGGTAAGTATTTCCAGATTTTTTTTTAGTTGTCTGATCCACGGGTTCTTAGTTTCTAGTGAAATGGTACAGAGAATAGATTTCGATAATTTAAATTACTTGTTTGGTGCCAATGATTGCAGAAATGCAACCTCCAGTATCGACTGACCTTATCAAGATAATGGAGCAAAAGCTATTGGCTATCGAGCGCAGGAGTGCTTGTCTTGAGAATCTCACGAACCAGGTAATTATGGGTCCTTCATTTTGCAATTATTTTATTTGCATACTTTAAATGATTATTGATTGGATTGTATGCTGTTTCATTTGTGATGTTGAATGAAGACAGCCGGAAGCCTCACCAGCAGACTATTCTAGGGCTAATAAAGAGCTTCGGAAACTTAGGGATTCCATGGAACTTATAAATGAATTGAGGACCAAACAAAAGGTGAACCTACTGTTACATCTTGAGCTATTTGCGAATCCATGTCGAGATACTGCTATGTAAAATGATTAAGGAAGTATGAATATGATATTTGTCAGTGTACTGTGTTAGCTTATATTTGGCTATTAAGTTAGTTAAGTCATCTGTTTGAACTTTGAATTGTGAAACTTTCTTGTTCTTATGTTAATATCTTATTTTGGCCAATTGATCATGTGTAGGAAATTGATGGGTTGAAGTCGTTGGTGGCTGAATGTCCTGAAGATAAAGACATGGTAGATATGGCAACTGAGGAGTTGCGTGAGTCCATGGAAGAAGAGAAAAGATTGCAGAATTTGCTGCTCAAGTCATTACTTCCTAAGGATGATGCTGACAAGAGGGACTGCATTTTGGAGGTGAGAGCTGGTAAGTGACCACAGCATTGATGGGCATTTGAGCACTGCTTTTATTGCATCCTATATTTTGGTGTCAACATGCACCCCAATTTTTCAGAAATTATTTATTTTTTTAATCAGGAACGGGAGGGGAAGAGGCCTCTTTGTTTGCAGCAGACATATTTAAGATGTAAGTTTCCATGGCCTAGTTTCCACCTTCAATCATAATCTTGCATATCAAGTTCCCGAATTTTGAATTGTGACCTTGGATTGAATCATAACAGGTATGAGAGATATTCACAGAAGAAGGGGTGGAAGTTTGAAGTTGTAGATGTAACAGAGTCTGATCTGAGAGGATACAAGGTACACATTCCAATTCTCTGTACATGTTAAATGCATTTTTCCAACATGATCCATCTTATTGGAGAGATCATCTTGAGTAGTTAGGTGGGGAGGATTTACCTATAAATGGCACTTAATTGATATTTTATTATTTTCCTAGAACATATGGAATAATCTTGTGCATGTTTTAACAAATCTTTGGTCTGTACTTTTTCTTGCCAGGAAGCTAGTGCAGCAATTTCAGGAGTTGGTGTTTACGGGAAACTTAAATTTGAGAGTGGAATTCATAGAGTCCAGGTTTGATGGCCACGTCGCCAACTTATAACACATTGTGTACAGCACAAATTACTAATAATTTTCCTGTGGCAGCGTGTTCCTTTGACAGAGAAGTCTGGAAGAGTTCACACCAGTGCTGTGTCTGTTGCCATCCTTCCTCAGGCTGATGAGGTGCTAAACCTTGCAAAGTGAAGTTCACTAGAATTATGACTTCTGACAGTTTCGCAATTTTCCGGCCAGTTGTCACCAGTGTAGTACTGGGAAGACTGTATTGGTTATGATGTTTAACATTTTTAATCTCTATTTTTTGGATTTTGCAGGTAGATGTCCTATTGAGAAATGAAGACTTGAGGATTGATACTCACAGGTCTGGTGGTTCAGGTGGTCAGCATGCAAATACCACCAATAGTGCTGTTAGAGTAACTCATATCCCAACTGGGATGACAATTTCCATCCAAGATGAACGATCTCAACATATGGTAAAAGATTCATTTTACTGCATTCTTGAAGTCTTCCAACTCTAATGTTTGTTTCTAAAATTGTTTTTTCCTTTCCATGTATGAGAACAGTCATTGAAAGACTAATGCAGATTCTATGGATTTGCATTCTTTCCTGGTTTTGACTTTGTGACCAGATGATCTAATGCTGAATAGGAGCCTCCTAATTGTTAATTGATTAAACTATAATTGCTGGTTATGGTTTCATGTTTTACTCGCATTGTTTTCCTCAAGGGGTGGCTCTTTTTATTAAAGAAACTGAAACTCCAAGTCCATTATTATGTTAATAGGTCCAGACCTACACAAACAAGGGGAAAATTCAGATGGATCCCTGTACTTGTGTTTCTTGGTTGTATCTTTGCATTTGAATTATGTTGGTCTACTCTTATGCGGCTATGGATCTTTGACCCTCACTTTCTGTATCAATATGTGACTAAGTAATATTATAGGTGTAGTTAGCTGTATTAGTGATTCAAAAAGCGAGTGATATATGGTAATAGAGTGTGTGCTTTATGTTTCATCAGTTTTGTTTTTGTTCCCTAACTCTTGTTTCTATTGTCTTTTGAATCATTCTCATAGAACAAAGCCAAAGCACTTAAGGTGCTATGTGCAAAGCTGTATGAAATGGAAAGGTCTAGAATTCAGATGAGTCGATCGAAACTTCGATCAGAGCAGGTAAAAGTGACTAAAGATGAAGGTAGACAACTTTATTGATGTTATTTAATTTATCAATTGTCAGAATAATATTTTACTTGTCACCTTAAACAGATTGGTAGTGGAGACAGATCTGAGCGCATCCGTACTTACAATTTCCCTCAAGGGCGAGTCACTGATCATCGTGTTGGCATCACTCATCATGCAATAAATGATGTAATGCAGGGAGAAAATCTGGAGATGCTCATTGATGCTCTTCTTTTACAACAGGAAATGGATGCAATTGCATCCTTCAGTTCTACTCATTGATGGTGCACCAAGCTTTTTTACCCAGGTCATTCTTATTGATGGTATCACTTTGTTGTGCATGTGCTATTGTAGCTTAATTCTTTTTTAATATTTTTTATTGTTTAGCATCGTAACTGGTGGTTGATGTAACAATTTTTTTTGTTTACTACTCTTTTCATAAAAAATTTTCATAGACATTTTATCATTGTTTTCTTGGAGGGAAAATTACTTACTGCAATCATAATGCAGAGAGAGATCTCTCACTGCAAATGCATATTACTGTAACAACTCAACTCAATGTTAAAGTTTCTTTTATTTAGAGAGATAAGCAAATACTATCGCTGGCAACGATTATAGGTCTAGGGTTGGCATGAACTTTATTAGGAATAGACGGGTGTTGGATCATTCTGCTGATGAAATTTCTTGAAGTTAAATGAGGCTTGGAATTCAAATTGTGTCATCTAGATAGGAAGGGGATTGATTTATACTTGTGGCAATATTTAGAGAGGAAAAATTATCAGGAATAGGTTCCGCCATTCCGGATTATGATGCAGTGTCAGAATAGGCGTATTAGTTTTGTTCAATCGCCGGGGAAAGGCGGCCGATAGGGATATTATGGTCTCCGGTCATTGAACTAGAATCCATTCATTTTCAAACCATTTGGTGCTTTGGTTGCCATTTGATGGCTTTGTTATTTTGGGTAATCATGACCCACAGAACTAGCTAGAATGGAGAGTAGCATTCATTGATTGTTGTCATCCTAGCCTCGTCGAGAAATTTATTGGCCGACATGTCGAAGTTGATAATTGATCCCGCCAATTATATTAGATGGATGGATAGAAGGTAAAATGATGCTAAGTTGTCTGAGATGAAGGCAATAAATTATGATCAGTTGTGTAATCAATCTTGTGACAAATAATGCTAAAATGCTTGCGTGATTGAAAATTCAACCAACCGCGTGGTGTATGACTTGCTTAGTTTGAGCGTGTGTATTACGACGTTGACATAGAAAATGTTGCCACCTTTTCCACCAACCTCCTAGCTGAAGATAAACAGATTAAAACAAAAATTAAATCCTGATTTTAGAATTTTTTAATATTATTTAATTAATAAAATAAAATAAAATATTTATTAAATTAATTATTTTATTATATATAATAAATAATTTTATTACATAAATTATGCTGAGACGATACAATCTGATCATTCGGCCATCTTTGCGTGGGTAAATCGAAGTTTTAGTTTAAAAATTTCAAAAGAAGAGAAATTTGCTGGTTTATTGCAAAGCAAGGGGACTGAGGATGAGGATTTGAGCTGCTTTTATATATATATATATATATATATATATATATGGCTTGCAATCGAAGGCCAAAGATATGGTGTGAATCCTCTGGGTCCCATAACTGTCCGGATTGAAGGAGACAGGTGAGCGAATGAAAGAAAGAAAAAGAAGAAGTGGGTTTGGGCGAGTTTCCAATTTGCCAAGAAATGCTACAAGGGAAAATTCATAGAAAATGCAAATCAACAACCACAAAGTCGATTCAATTCATCATCTATCTCGTGAGTCCTGCCATTCTCTTTCTGCCTCGTTAAAAGGTCCATGAAAATGACCCCGGTTGGTGATTTGTGATTGCTTGGAGTTATAAATAAAAATCTTCTAACGTATAATGCTACCCACAAAAGTCTCTTTCGTTTGTTGCAAGGTTGAATTTTGTAAAATGTGAAAAAGGTTGATTGGTTAAGAATGAAATGTGTCTGTTATTTTTCTATTGTGGGTTTTATCATTTTCTTAAAATATAATTACTTCTGATGCTGTATTTCCGGATCTAACATTAATTGGAATCCAATGCTGTGATTACAAATAAAAGGATATTCTGGGTCTTGCAGCAAATGGCAATGAAGTATTTGGTTTTGTCTGTTTTTGATCATTTTTTTTCCTGTTCTGGACCAAGAGGATCAAAAATTGTTTTCTTTGATGCTCGGTTTTCATTTCTATATTCTAGTTTTTCAATACTAGTGGTTAGATCTCGAACAAGGGGGAAATTGTCTCTGACACAAACCACCTTAAAAGATTTTGCAGCTCAGAGAACATAATGTCTGACTCTTCCCAAATTCAGAGTGTTAGAATCTGACAGGAGAATCAAACAAGGTATCAGAAAAGATTCTTGCCCTCATTTTTTATCTTCTTCTTCGATCAACTCTAGAATGTAAATAAAACAAAAGGGTATTCCTTAAATAGCCAGTGTTAGGTGATATGGAAGACTTTCCGAAAGTGTTGCGTGGTTGGAGTTGGGAGGAGAACAAGTTGTTTGAACTGGCTCTAGCAGTTGTTGATGAACAAGACCCACGTCGCTGGGAAATTGTTGCAAGCATGGTTGGAGGCAAGAAAAGTGCTGAAGATGCTCAGGAACATTATGTGATCCTTCTGGAGGATTTGAAGTTTATCGAGTCAGGTAAATTGGACCATAAACTTGGAGAATTTCAGCCTTGTGTTCAAGTTGACTGTACCCAATCTGTACGTTGGACTGATGAGGATAACAAGTACGTAATCTCTCTTTCTACAACTGAATATCTTTTTTCTGCTTTCTAAATTGGGTTTGCCTCTTCTGCTGTTCTTTACTCTTGTCCCTTGTTCATGCATCATACCTCATTAAGAGAGTCGGTAGACCATATTCTGCCACTCCTAAGTTTAGATTAGGAGATGATCCTAATTAATTTACTGTAGCTAGCACTTGAATTCCTGCTATAACTCCATAAGGCTTGCTTTGGGCTAATCTTTTGAACCTTAGCTTGCTATCCAACCGAATAAGTACATAAATTGCAATTAAACAGTTAGTTTTCTGTCAACTTGTTTTCCCCCTATCTCATCCTTAGATCCATTTTGGACAACTTGTTTTCCCCCTATCTCATCCTCAGATCCATTTTGAACAAGTTTCTCTTTACTCTTTCTGAAGAAACACCGGGTAGAAAAGCAACACAATTTCCACGAATCATTCCCAGCTTCTGCTCCACAGATAGGTGTAATATTATAAAGCAGTATTAGGTTCATATCCATTGTTTCTTTTTTCTAAACATACTATTCATTGAACAAAATGAATGAACTTTGAAAGGATTTAGAGAAGTATCTTCCTTGCAGAACTTAAATGTCTTCAAGTTCTTAACGAATTTGTAGTAAGGCAATATCAACTGGATTGAAATTCCTTCTAATATTACATGGAATGGATTTGCAATAAATTTCTTTCACTTGCTTGATTGTGAATTCGTTACAATGAGTGCTGTTGAATACCGGATATGAAGTTCATTTCTAACCCAGTTATTTCTATTCACAAACAATGTCAATATCATTCTTCTTAGATCTTATATTTTGATTATTATGCATTGTTTGATCCAACTTCAAGCAGACAAGCCCTAAAATACCATGAAAGCGTGGAAATAACCCAAATATGCATGTGCTTTTAACAAGATACCGCTTCTAACATTGACATCCCGATTATGTTAAAGCAAGCAGTTGGTTCTGTGTACAACAAAAATGTCCTTGAGATTATAGTTTAGTTCTTGTCTGGACATATATACGTCTATATCACATACCTAGAATCTTCTAATGAAAATTTTTGTTGTCAATACAGTTTCACTAGAAAATCAATGAGATTTATGTTCTGCCATTATATATCCTGATTCTAAACATATCTCTGCTTACAGCTTGCTGCTTCAATTGGACATAAATTGATCTCCTGGGATACCGGCAAAGCATAAAAATCCTAATGGTTTCTGTTAGCTGTAGCAATTCTATAGCTCTATCAATTGTCTGTTAAGATAGTAAGTCTTTACTGGGTAAATTGGAAGTTGACATGAAAGGTTACAATGATTGATCTTCCAAAATGCAAATGACAATGGGTTTTCAACTTTTTTGGAGTAGTAATTTATGTTTAAGTGTTTAGTTTCCCATTGGGTTGTTAGCTAGCTTATTATTACTGTCATTTCTGGACATGTCCAGAATTTCATAGCTGGCCCAGAGGCCAGAACCATGGTCCAATCACACCATTCATGTTCCAAACAGGAAGTAACCAATACACCGTTCGACTGAGTACGGACCACAGCCCTGGAGTACCTGTCTTTTCCTTTTTTCTCTGCAAGTTATGCATTTTCTGAACAATGTTTTCAGTTATCGGATATACCTTTCACCAAAAACTAAATAAAAGGAATTTACATGTGCACATGACCAGATGGAATTAATTTAATATCCAAGCAATTAAAAATCACATGGGAAATAAATACTGTAACTCCATGGAATAAAGGTAACCGTTTCGTTTTAATTCGTGCTCGCAGTCCGTGGATGCCTTCAGGCCCAAATAATGTAATCAATACCATATTTAAAAATACGTACGGATGCTCAAAGTTGATCAAAAAAAATGAAATGAGCAAGTCTTATAATCAACATATTTGATGCTTATCAGACCTGGCCTATCGCCAATGCCATTGCCATTGCCACGACCGGGAAAGAATATTCAAGCTTGTTTTCGATTGGTTTATCCACAAACTTGTGATCCTGAGTTGGGGACCAAACGGAATAATAAATTGATTACAAAGATTCAGATTCCTGAGAGATTTTCTTTTGCTTTTGGGCGGATAAGCAGCAGCAAAACTTCATTTCACAACTACAACAGTTACAGTCATTTATTAACATACAAGAGCCGAACTTTTTTGTCCCATCGAATCCAGACATTGCTTGCCAGATCGAAGCCCTTGATTGCAGCGAGCAATAGCATCACATTACATACATACATATATATGTATGTATGTAGATCAAACGGCGATTAGAATCGCTGCCATTGCCACACAATCTTCATGATCTGCTATTTTAACCCTCCATCATCAGTTGCCAGATTTGAAGCAGGAATCAACCGGCGTACACAGTTAGACAATGGAGCAAATAGGAAGAACAAGAATATTGAAAGCAGACAACCAATTATCAGTTCTCAGAATGTTATCATAAAATAGTATTTTACATTTCACGTTAGCTAAATATAAATTGGGAGGGCAAGACAGTCGTAACCAAACTAAGCATGGATAGGCACATAATTTACTTCAATAGAAAAAGTGAAAGAGGAGAGGAGAAAAAGCAGCAGAGCCAGGGAAGAGGCAGTGCATGGGTGGAGCCAAAACAGGGAAACTATTAATAGTTCCATCCATGCTCTGCCTGTTCCCCGTCTTTGTCTGTAGCTTCTCTCCCTCTCTCCCTCTTTCAAACTTACCTTATTCACATCCTGCCACAAAAAATCTTCAAGCCCACAAGATGCTCAAGTTTCATTTATGACACAAACTTGCAAAAACAAGAAAACTAATCTGGGACAAGTGAATACAACGGCTTCCAGCTTGCAAATAATGAAACATGCTGTCAAGAGCTGCAGCCTAGCCTATATATGCCGTCAAGGAAACGAGGGTTATAGTACACAAATGTACTGTCAGATTCTCCCTGGACTGGCTGACCTTGTACTACCCAACTCTAATGATTTGCTTACCAATTTCAATTAATTATAAAATTTTGAATTACAGGGCTTCTGGAGGTTGATTTGTACTACACCCTTTCTTGCAGTACTCTTCCATTGTGGTACACTACTTCTACTACTACTACTACTACTACTCAATTCTTGACAGAATGATTTCGTATCTGAATTGAATTTTTGAGATTCCAAATCTGAGAAAAAGAAAGAAATATTAAATACTGGTAATTTAAATATCTGCAATCCTTTTCTATTCAGTCAGATGATAAAGCAACAGGCAACAAAATTCGGTGAGGCATTGGAATGGCTTGTAGAATATAATTTGTCGGAACCGGGGATGATGGTGAACCTATACCTGTGGGCCAGCGAACCAATCCCATAAGAAAAGGAGACCTGTTACCTCTTTCAACATCTCATTTGTCCAACAAGAGCAGAACGCAGTGTGATCAACGGAGAGGACCATAAATATAATACCATACACTACCAATTGACATGCGCAGAAAGAGTCAAAAACAGGCTATTGAGCATTCACTGATACAGATACAATTGCACGCCGCTAAACTTCAAAGGGCCAAGGATCAACAAGCATCATAAATTTTCGAAACAAGTACAGATGGAACATTTTCACTAGTCAACTTAAGGAAATAAAACCTAGAGGTGACTATATAATCTACTTAAAAAGTACATATAAAAGCCAACAGCAAGGAGAGAGAACACAGGCATATACATCATCAGCACCGGCTACTACAAAACGTTGGCCCGCTGGGCAGAAACTGAGGATGCAAAACCCATCTAAAAACAAATTGTGGCCGTCTTTCTGTTAATAATTAAACTCTACATTCCGTCTACTCCATCCCTTGATCTCAGGACCGTGGTGCCATTATGACCAATATCCGGTGCTGTACAATTAATCTGCTGTCTGAGAAAACACACTGCACCTATGCAAATATATGGCATGTTTTTCTGTTGTGCCCCGCTCCCTTGCACTTGCTACAATGTAGTGGTCTCTTAGGACGTCCTTTCCAACGTATTCTTCTCTTCTTTGGCGGGCCAGCCAAAGGTCGGAGAGAAGGAGGGCGAACTAGAACTGGCAAAGATTCTCTGTGCAGAGGCTCATCGACTGTAGGAACTGGATTGATAGATTCTGAATATGTCAACCGGAAAGCTTCAGTTGTGTAATACTTAGAGCAATAATCATGCAAATTCCGACCTATATGCTGAAGGACAGCCACAGCATGGACACATGGTAAACCATTCAGTTGCCAACCTCTGCAATTACAGTCCCAGACATCAATGTTCACAACATTAAATGAACCCATACCACGAACCTCAAAAGCACTACCAAGTCCTAATAGAACTTGCAGAGAATGAGTTTTGAGCATCTCATTCTGTAATTTATCTTCCAATGACGGAGTTAATTTTGTTAACCACTGATTTGAGTCCATTCTGCAATTATACATCAGCTCCATAATCTTCCGGCGAATGGTATCAACAATCTGCACAACTGGTAACTCAGGAGGTTCTCTCACCCAACTATAAAATGACTCAGCCATGTGTGACGTCATGTGGTTGTATCGTGCACCTTCAAAAAGTGCATTTGTCCAATATTCAGGTTCACTATGCAAAATCCATTCAAAAGCCTCAGATGAAATATTCTTAATGTTATCAATGCTTTTTCTAAAACCATCAAGTGTGGCAGCATGGGCAGCATCATATAAATGAGCAACAATCACCCCAACAACTTCCTCAGTATATGAGCCTTTTAGAGCCCTTTTTAACTCCTCTGACAGATGATGAATGCAATAACCATGGAATGAATTCTCAAAAATCATGACAATAGATGGCCTCAATTGCATCTGTCTATCTGCCACAAATGTTATTGGTTGGCATGTTGGAAGTGCAGATTTTAGTTGAAGCAAGAACCAATGCCAATTATCATCATTCACAGCATCCACTATACCAAAAGCAACAGGAAAAACTCCATCATTTCCATCCAATGCTGTAGCAGTCAGTAGTTCAGACTGGTACTCTGATTTTACAGTCAGAGTATCAAGGAAAATAAGTGGGCGGCAACCATTCTGGAATCCACATAATGAGGCATGCAATGCAACAAATAAATGATGGAAGCTTAAGTCCTCCCTTGTATTGAGAGTGACTACGCTACCTGGATTTGTTTCTAATATTTTTTCAACTAACCAAGGTAACTGATTGTATGACTCTTTGTATGATCCTTGAAACTCACCCTTGACATTCTCCAAGGCACGCCATGCTTTAACATATCCTAATTCAATTCCAAAATCTCGACGAATTTCTTCAGCAATTTCTTTTGGTTTACATTTTGGGGTTTCCAGCAACTTCTCCTTTACAATGGATGACAACAATTTCCTAGAAGCTTGGGAACGAGTCGTTGTATCAGCACCAGCTCTACATGTGTGTGTTCCATTCATTGTTTTAATTTGAAATAACTGAGTAGTAGGCACTCTTGATGCATGAATCCTCCAAGGACAACCTTCAGCTTTGCACTTTGCGGTTACACGTCTACCCTCATTCTTCTTAAAACGGTATGTAAAACCATTAGCAACGGAATATTTATACAAAGCATCGCGGAAGTCATGAACATTATTGAACCGCTGGTGTACACCAGTAATGCAATTTTTCCATGATTTTAGAAGCTTTTGCTGCCTAACATCAGAAGTTGCTGGGGCATTGAGAAGCCTGGTGTCCCCGGCATCAGAGGCAGCAGGAAACAAGGTGTTGAGTAGCCCAATGTCTCCAGAAACAGAACCGATGGGAATTAAATTATCATCAGGAGTGACAGACTCAGCCCCTGTTGTCCTGCTGGACCTGTAAGAGCAAGTGTCCATAAGACAAAAGGCAACAGTGATTGTACTATATGCTCTGATAAACTCTGACCAAAGCCCTGAATGCACACATGGTTCAGCAGCATCCTTTTCAGGTTGCTATCAAAACTCAAGGTCGGACCAGTGGCATAAAGAGTCCTACCATTAAGCTGAACCAAATTATGTAAACAAGGCACTTGATCCATCCAGCATAATAAGACTGAACAACTCTGAGTCATTGCAAATTAGACAAATGCATAATACCTACTGCAAGGAGTGGTCAAGACGTCATCTGTAGGCTTCTCACCAATCATGACATAAATATCAACAGTTCCAGAATCTTGATGAAAATCAATCAAACGTCTTATATCTTTGTCACCCGATATTGTGATGAGAGTCTTATTGTTGTTAGGGAGGAAATATTTGACGGTCATGGAATTAGGGTCATACTTCCACATCTCTGCCATCTCTGACTTTAATTCATCAAATTTACTCTCACTGCTTGCACTGAGAGCATGAGCATCCCCACCCTTGTACACCAATGAACCATCACTTGATGTTGTAAACTTACCACCCGACTGACATATAAGAATAAGGCCTCCATTATCCATAGCTTGACAGTGAGTGTGAGTAACTGTCAAAACTTCATCAAATGAGTACAATAATGTTGAAGTTACCATGAAATATCAAAGTCAAATACATTACACTTAAAATTGACTTAAAGCCAAAATAAAGTGAAAAATTCCTTCCTAGTAACAACAGTCATCATACTTTTACAGGATTTGCAGTTCTAAGACAAAGCATGCTCGTCAAATTATCAGAACCCGCAGTTCTAGGATCAAAGTTTCATTCAAAAAATGAAAATGTAACGTGTGAAAAAGAGTGAGATTTACACTCAGTTTGTTTTGATCCTACCGCTATATAATGGATGCGCGACCAAAATGCACCAGGCGTAAAATTTTCTAACATTTACAGATTTTTCTTTAGGCACAAATTGAAAATATAACTATTCTAAGCATTCGAAATTCAATCAATTAGTTTTCTTTGATTTTAATCCTAAAAGAAATCAAAAATGTTAACAAAGAATTTATATAAATCATGCGGTGCTCTTCTACTCACGTAAACCCTAGATGCCGAACCAGCGATTAGCCGAAAAATTAAACATGGTAAAAACGAGAATATCAAAAGCAAAATTCGAAGAAAAACACAAACCTGATCGAGAAACCCTAACACGACATGCGTTTTTCAAACTTCAATGGGTTCAGAATGGAACCACACAGGTAAAAGAGGGTGGCTGACAAGTCAAATTATCACATATCTCCCTTACATTTTTCATAAATTATCATTTAAGCAATATGTTTTACTTAATGGGCACTTACCCCCCTGAGGTTAAGGATGGTTAGTGATAACATTTTAATTTAAATTTCTTAACTAAAAACAAGCATTATCTCTAAATTCCTAATGTTTTATAAATTTATTAAAAAATACATTAATTTTAAATATATATATTTGCATACATGTACATGTTATCATATCTTACTAATAAAATTTATAATTTAATTATTGTATTATAAAAATATTGAAACAAACAAGCTTCTAATATAACCTAATTTCTAATATATAACAGATAATTTATTATTTTTATTAGAGACCTTTAAATAGAATATTATGCTGGTACTTATATTAAAACATTTAAAAATAAAATGTTTAATTGTGATTGTACTAAATTTAAGGACCGGTATGTAATTTCTGTCAGTACTTGGCTACGTCAGGATTTGTTTCTATTAATGGGCCTTATCAGGCCCATATTCTCAGAATGTGTTGGTTGCTCCGGTTGGTGAGCTGGGATTTATTTAACATTCACGGGCCTGTGAAGGTCCAGTCTTTTGTTGCAGACAGAAGAAAGCAAGGGTGAATGTATTTGGGGGGGGACTGGAATACGAAAGAAAAGTTGCAAAACTAACTCTGCTGCAAAGCTTTACGTGATGGGCATGTTTGGTTTCTCGATTCCAGCACTCTTTAATCTTTATCTTCACTGTTAAACTTTTATTTTAATCACTCCGCTGTTACTTCACGGAGATTTTCATTGGAAAGAAGAAAGGTTGCTTGAACTAAGAGGAGTAAAAAGATTGAATTCTGAATTATTTTAGAAGAACATCGAAGTCACTAAGAGTCCACTCTGCCACTTCATCTTTGTCGCTGACAAAAATTTCAGTACCCATGTCGAGTGACGTCCATATTCTTCTAGCAGGAAGGGTACCTGGATCCTAGATAGAAGAAATCCACATACATAAAGTTAAAATTAAAATTGACAGAGAACGAAATTTCTGACATTGTCAATAGGAGGTACATAATATACTAACCTGATAGAAGTATAGTCTGCTGGATAGGCCACCAACATCAAGCTCCCAAGTTCTTGCATCACCCTGCCAGCCTTCCCCTTTTTTGGTTGGATAGCCATATTCAGCCCAAATGGGATGAGGCAACAATTGAACTATCTCTTGTGCCTGAGGATTGCTATAAGGATCACAAGTGTCAACTGGTTGGTCCAAATGCTGAGCATTTCCAGGGGCACAATAGTAGTGATAGGCTCCGTATGGGAAGTTAGCAGTATCGTTCCTGTAAATCTTTGTGTTGTTTGGAGTAATATGATACGGTGGGCAGTTCTTGATAGCTGTGGGGCTGCACCAAGCTGGAGTTTCTGGGTTTATGATCATCTCACTGTATCTGGTCACATCTGAACTCACGTTTCCATTACATGGACTCCCATCATTCTTCCAACAGCTGCCCATATCCATCAGGTAGAACTGGCTTTTGGGTCCTCCCCCTTGTTTGACATCCAAAGTCATTCTTACCTTGAAATTAGGTGACTCAGGAAGCTGGAAAATAACCATTTTGTTAATTTCACACAGTGGTGAAATTATTCAGCACCCAAAAGATAATAAGGTGGGTCAAATTTACCTCCAAAGAACTAAGGGCAATATGCATATTTGAAAACAAAAATGAGGTCAGTCCAATATGTATATTCTCTAACTGCATCTTAAATTATAATGTAGTTTGACATGCCCCGAGACAAAGAAATGTAAGTGGAGATGGGTCCATTTGTTTTATATTATGTTTTTTGACACTGATTAGTTTGGATTTAATTACCTCAAGATCACTTTAAACCCATACCTCTGTCTCTTGTGACCTACAGAGATAAATATAGACCGAGTACTAGCTGAACCAAGTCCTGGAATTAAGTGAGAATAAATGTTTAACTAAGGGTAGATATCAACATTATTCAGGTAGAATGGATCTCGATATATACAGGCTGGATAATGACAGATCAATAACCTATGACTTGCCCCACCTTTAAGGTTATTCCTGAATTTAAATCAATTTAGATTAACATTGCGGAAATAACGTTAACTATCCAATTTATGCTCTGTTCTCTTATCTAGCAAATGATTGATTTTCATAACAACCACGAAAAGAGCATCAAAATTTTTAGTATCAAGACAAAGCAACTACCCAATTATTTTTCCCTGAAGTAAACCAATTATGGAATATACGAATGAAATAAGAATAGACCAATTCTCATTATAGATTTCTCAACGTATAAGTTAAGGTATAAAGTGTTTCAAGTTTAGTGCTTAATCGAGGAAACAAAAAAGGGACTCTTGAGGTGAATATTCTTACAGTTTTGAGCATTCCTCTTGTGTCATAATGGTAACCTCCAGAGAATCCTTTGGTTGCATCAGCCCTGAGGTAGAGCATCAACCATGAATATTTTTTAGAAGTCTTGAGTTTATGTCTGAAAACCCAATTTCCGACGCCTACTTTCTTCTCCCAGATCACCTCATAGAAAGAAATTCCATCGAGGCCAGCACCAATGTCGGCACCCAAATCATAAGTACCATTAAAGCTTCCCCTTAGTGTACCATCCTTGAAGAGCTGAGTTGGTTGATGAAATAAAATGGGTTGATTCATACAGCCAGTTCCAAAGCAAGGAAATCTTCCCGGTTTAAAAGGTGGTGCCGGTTTCCCATTTGCAGGACACAAACCAGACCTTGTGTCATAGTTGCCATTTTTCAGCATAACCATCCAGAACTGCCACGGTCTTGGAGTGTCTTGAACTTGACATAAAGAACCCAAATACAGCTCCTTTTCTGCTGCATAAAGGTCTGGATTGCTCAAAGCTTCTGGGCTCAATCCTGGAAATATTTCGCCCACCCCAAGGTTGTTATCAGCTTCTGATACCTTATGTACAAGAGAAGAAGCTGCCCATTGTAACAAATAACATAATTGTTAAAAGAGTGAAAAGTAATGGGAAAAAGATTATAAGAGTGAAAAAGAGAAATGGTGTGCATTTCAGCCTATTTCATACACAACCAGAAGTACTGTTTAAAAGAGTTGCAACATTCATCTGGTAATACAACCAATCCAATGTTCTTCTTACTTGTTTCAAAGATTCATATCCTGATCCAAGACTTGAAAAATTGAAAAATACAAATAAAAACTGAAAACAAAAGACAAACTGTTTTTAAATCTCTGTTTTCTTCTATGATTGTAGTGCTTACTTGTAACATCGAAACAGTCCGCAGCTCTTGGGCTGCCCATTCCCGGAGCTTCTTGTCCAACTTCATTGCAAAAGTTCCAAGCTTCAAAGGCAACTCTCAACCCATCTCTCATCATTCCTGGGTCTCCCAGTGCTGAGACATATTCTCTCCCTCTCGCACCCGGAACAAACACATTCAACAGTATAAACACATTTACCAATGGAAACACCACATGCAACCACTGGACCTCCATGGCTGTTTTCATTGTTTTATGTTCCCTTATGAAAGCAGAGCCGGAAAGGCTTCTTGTTTATATATGTCTAAATGGCGATTCTTTTGGTGGGTCTGAGGTTGCAGGTGATGCAGATTGCTGGCCTTTCCACGTACACAAGTTTACTGCAATAAAAATACAACTCAAAGCATTTATTATAATTCAATTTGATATTATCTCTTCAGTCTTTGACCCAGTTCAGAATCTGTGGGTCTACTTTTATTTTTGTTTTTATTTTGATTTTACCCTATTGATTGGGTGGATGTTAACCCGTCAAAGGAGTGGGGGTCGAGTCTTTCTTCTTGTGGGTCCAAATGACTAATTTCAAGTGCACAATCTTCAGTTATGTTAACAAGACCTGTACAGTTTAGATATCTACAGACACCTGATTTAAAATATTATCCCAAGGAGCCAATTTTCTCTCGTGTCATTGCACAATTTACAGTTATTCCACCAAGTTCGAGCAGAGGAACAAAAAAGTGGTCTAAGCACGGTGATAATCTATCTGGAAAGTAATTTTAATTTGTTGTTTGACATATAATGAAAGTTATTGTGTAGAGTACTGGTTTAATAATTAAATTAAAAATAAACGAGATAAAATTATTTTATTAATAATAAATAAAAAATAAATTGATAAATTATGGATATCTATGCATTGCATTGATAAGGAGGACTGAGTTTCTTATTGTGAATTGATAAAGGAACTGGTAACATGCTAGGTATAGACAAACAATATGTCAAATATAAAAGGCTGAGATATCAGACTTATACCCACTGACTTCGAATGGTAGTGCTTCCACTCTTATTAATTTGCATAGTGCCGGTTTCTTACAGGTTGTTTATCAGATTCAGACGAGATTAGTCTCAGCTTTGTTATTGGAAGCATGGAACACTATCATTCTCAATTGAATTAAAATACCTGTATGGAGATCAAACAAGGCTGTTGTTCACTTCGGACAGGAATAGTTACCGAACCTGCAACTACATTCACGAAAGATATTATGAGGTGTAGGTGTAAAGCAGTTATGTTTGTCGGGGGATTGTATTGCTTCATTCTCTCCCTCTGTCAAAATAAGCTTCAAACTCACTCAACACCACCCCCACCCCCACCCCCATCACACCGCGTTCCTGATTGATTCCACCGCGTTCTATTTTGTTCTTTGTGACGCCAAGTCTCTCCTCCCATCATCGCAGCCCTGAAACTTGTTAAGGACAACATTTTCTTGGCAACAGGCGCATGGTTGACAAGCCGCAAAATTTTAAGCGGAGGTGTTGACGCATGGCCACCCTGCGTGGAAGCTAAGTGATAAGAAACACCATTAAGTGGCGTCATAATTATCAATTGAATTAAGTGTGTACACGATCCCAAAGAGATACGTCCTTCCCTGAACAAATACAATGCAGTTGGCTGCCGTGTTAAGCACAGTGATTGGGACAGGCGGATGGAACTCTCAAGTAAACCGTGACCGTTGAGTAATAACTGGGCCATTAAGAACATTAGATCCTACACTGCGCTCTGTTCATGTGGCTGGCCTTTTCTCTGTCCATTTAATAGAATGGACTGAGCTATTTAAACCTGGTTATCATTCCCCAAGGGGATTGACCCTCTTGTCATAGTACCAGGCAATTTTAGCTTTACAGAATTGAACTTCTTGTCGTTTGTTTCTAAATTTGCAAAATGATATTTCATTACATTCTAATCTTGCAAATCACTCGTCTGTCACTGGTTCTCAGGCTTTGTTGCTGCTTAGAACTCGGAATGTTATGCAGTTGTGCAGATTGTCCTTGACTGGTTTTGCGGGTGGGCCTCGCACGACTGCCAACCGTTAAAAGAAAACAATAATAAACAAACGTATTCTACCAAGGCATCTAGACCAGCCATTACAACACATAAGATAATCCTCAACTAGCTTCGAAACCAGACCATAATGAACTAGTTGACAAATTAGTAGAGGCAAACATTACTTTCATTTGAACGCCTCACTTCTATTAAACAAAGAAGCAATCCAAGTGCAGAAATGTCTCAATCTTCCTCTTTTAGCCATTATTGGAAGCTTGAAACCATCAATTCTATATGCAAATCATTTTACCTAAGCTTACTTGACAAAGTCATTAAGCATAAATAAATCGACCAAGCCATAATTCCTCAGCTTGGAGATTTTGAACACACAATGAGGACCATAATTGATCCATACACTAACAAAAGAAAATAACACATCATCAACCAATACAAGGTTGATACATATATTACAGAATCATAAAAATTAAAAGCATCCACGAGGCAAAAGCAGCATGAGAATGAGACAGAGGTATCGTTGATCTATTCAAATACTTGTTTTTAAAAGCAAAAGTACAGTAGTTACAGACATATACTCGATATTTCTCCAGTTTTCTGTTCATAAAATTTTCTTTTTTCTTTCAACACTGTTTGCTTACCATCAAAACTAATATGTTAAGATTTATATACACCATAAAATGCAACAGCTTTTCTATAATCATGGTCAAACTGCAATCTTTCTAAATACTATAAACTTGCATTCTTCTTTCTTTGTAAGAAGGTGCTTCTAAGCCATCCAAATTCTCTGTTTGTCTGTCCTTTCCTGAATAAGAACCAGGTCACTTCTGTTGAAAGAATATGAAGAAAAACCATACCTTCCTCATCAAGGTCGATTCTCCAAGAGATCAGGCAGCGTTATCTTCCCACAGTCGTTAGGATCAAGCTTGTTAAATTGATTGCAGATTTGCAATATATCTTTCTCCCCAATCTTTCCCATCTCTTTAAGCTTGAATATAACATATTCTGATTTGCTGAAAACAAAGGTTTAAAAGCAACAGACCTAAGGAATCATTCAATAATATTTGCTCTTACAATCAAAGGTTTAAGGGGTTGCCAATTTGCCATTTAGTACATGTCATTATCAACACAAGGAAAATCTACCACCCAAGGTGCCGACGAATTTACAGAGCTGTCATGGAAATTTTTATTGGCAGTATAATAAGAGATCTCTGACACTCATTATTTCTGCAATTTCATCACATACAATTCCCTCGATTATTGCCTAAGGTTAGTGTGGGTCTCAATTTCACATTCAAAAAATTTTAAAAACAAAAAGATGAAATCACATCTGTATTTCAAACTGTTGCAAATTCCCCTAGTTCCATCTTCACACATATGCCTCATTGCTGTAAACCAAACAAAGCTAACAGAATCTACTTAAAAGATAAAGTTTTTATCGAATTTTCACCATAGATTCAGCAATTTCCTTTGTAAACGTTGAACTTTGTAGTTCCAGAAAACCAAAAGCAATCAGATTTCGAAATTGAGCTGAAAAGATTGAGAATCCTTACCTAATGAAGCCATTGTTATTCATATCCGCAGCAAACAAATCTTCAATAGTGATATCTCTTTGTAACACCCATTTAGCAAGTCTCCTGTGCCTCTTATCAATTCTTGCCTCTACCAAGTACAAAAACGCACTTGCAACCATGAGGGTTGAAACCAAAAGCCAAATTACAGCAAATAATCGTCCAGGAAAGGTCTCAAAGGCCTTATCCCCATACCCAACAGTGGTAACTGACATCACTGATAAATACAATGAATCAAGCCAATCAAGATCCTCCACAAAAAAAAGGATTGAAGCTCCTATGCCAATACACAACACCACCACACCAAGTGCCAACCCAACTTTCAGTCTTATCCTCATCCTTCCTTTTGCCACATCAACTATATAATTTCTTGCAGAAAATCCTTCCCGTGTTTTCCCCATTTGTATGCCAGTTAGAATCATGTTTTCTTGAAGATCAAGAACATAATTCACAAGCCCACTTAACAAAATATCAATAAATCCAAATCCCACCAAGACAAAAACACAAGCAAAAACTTTTGTTGCAGTAGTTAAAGGAGCAATGTCACCGTAACCTATGGTGCACATTGTCACAATACAGAAGTAGAGAGCATCCACAACTGGGTGAGTTTCTATACCCGAGAAGTTATCTCTATTAAAGGAGTATATAACAACACCAACAGAAAGATATATAGAAAGCAAGATAACAGCTTGTCTGATAATTGAGCTGGACTCTGACTTTGGTTTGGGAATTTGGGTTGTTTTCTGTTCCAGATCACGGAAGACAACCATGGCTGGAGCAGTTTTGCAGCGGTGAAGAGAACGGGGTTTCCTTGTTCCGGCATTAATAGAGGATGTGGTTGTGGAGGATTTTAGTGATAATTGTGATTGTGGTTGTCCTGCGTCTTCGATTTCATTAAAGATGTGGGGCGAGGAGAGAGACCGTGGGAGTGTGAGCAAGAGTTCACGGTCACGTTGTTCGAGTATGGCTTGGAGTTGTGGCTGCTGCTGGGATTGCGTTTGGGAGACGAGAAAAGGCTCCTTTTCCATCCGGGAAAAAAAAACAAACAAATAAAAGGAAATGTATTGCTTCTGTGGAACGAGACAGATCATACATCTGGTGGTTGATGCCGTTGAGTTTTCATCTGATTTATGATTGGCTGTTTTGCTTGTTTTCATCGCCAACCTGTTTCAGGTTAGCAAGGACCCACATCAAGTGAGATATTGAACTGTAACAAAAACCTCTCTTTAAGTAACAAAGAAAAGATTTGTTAATGGCGGCTCTCGGGGGCTCTAAGCCAGATCACTGTTGTCCGGTGAATTAATAACTAGTCCGAACTGATATTTTGCCATCTCCCTTCCAAACAATTACAGGAAAGGAAAAGATAAAACACATCTTTTGTTTTTGGTCTTGAATGAATTTAGTATGCTGGATTTACGACGTCATAATTCAAAGCATGACCAATGGCGGACGTTATAATTGAATTGTTGGTGAACAGACAGGTCCCCCGACATGTGGCCTCCATATCCAGCAACTGATTCAATTTGTGAATACTTCCTGATTAGTGTCCCAATGAGATCCAATGTACGGAAACGACCCAACCCAAAGTTAGGAAGTGTCAGGACAACAATCAGGAGACTGTGGGAAGAGGAGAAAACCAGCTCACGGACATGGATGGCAGAGATTAGTCTAAATTTATCAGATCCCATGTTATTTTTCTAGGCTATTCTGCATTGCTTGTTTGACAATTTGACTGGGTTAACACGCAACCACTTGTCACAATTCTATCATTATCAACTAAATTCATACAACATGTAAACGCCCATGAAATCTAATCTAGCAGAAGGGAATCAGATTAATTACCCCCTACAGCTTTACTAGGTATCCCCATTTCAAAATTTGCCCAACCATTTAAAGAATTTCTAGGGCACCCCACGTATGCTCTACCTCCACCCCTTCTGAATTAAAGGCTTCTTCAAGGGGTGAAGATGAATATTACTAAAATGTTAACACAGTTAATTTGTTAATAGTAAAAACATGTACTGTTTGTTAACAGGAGAAAGTAAAAAGTAGTAGCCGGGATAGCATTATTTGGTGAGTCAAAAATATTATAAAATTATTTAATTAATAAAATAAAAATATAATAAATTAAAAAAAAATAAAATTAATTTAATAATTTTTTTATTAAATTATTAATAAAATTTTATTTTAATTTTTTATTTTATTAATTAAATAATTTTATTACATTGATTATTACGAAAATATAATAAGATAATTTTATCTAAAATTATTTTTGTTTCATTTAATTTAAATTTAAAATATTTAAATTAAAATCCAAGATGCAAATGCCCAAACCATACACGTTTTTCAGACATGGTCCTGAAGCAGCATCCTTGTCCAGGGCATTGGTTCCTTGTTACCCCCTTGCTGGAAGGCCAAAGGAATCGAGCCAAGGTCGACTTCAAATTGAGTGTTCTGGAGAAGGCGCAGTGTTTTGTTGAGACATCTGCGAATTGTTCCCTGGATTCTGTCGACTACTTTAATGATGTTACTTCCATTCCCTACGATGAACTCCTTCCTGATTCTGTTCCAAAAAACCCAAGGAATGGAACCCCTTGTTCAAATGCAGGTGACGCAATTTGCATGTGGTGGTTTTGTGATTGGCATCACGTTTTGCCACAGTATCTGCGATGGCTGTTGGGGAGCTCGCTAGACGTCAAGAACCTCCCAGCACAGCACCCCTGTGGCTCAGGGACTATTTTCCGCCACTACCTCAACTAGAAAATATGCTGAACAACTGCCTAACTTACCGCCACCAATGCCAAGCTACGGGCTAGAGCATGTCAGCATAGACATTTCAATGGATCAGATCAACCAGCTGAAGCAACAATTTCACGATTCAACAGAGCTGACTTGATCTGCCCGCCTCCAGTTTTTGGAGCCACAGAACAAAAGCAATAAACTTTGAGCCGAATACTCAAGTGAAGCTTGTTTTCTTTGCAACTGCCTTCGAAATTGTAGCCGTCAACCATTTGACCTCCATTGGCGAAGGGTTTCTATGGCAATTGCTTCTTCCCCGTGACTATTACTAAATCAAGCGACTGGCTTGCACAAGCATCAAATGTTGACGTCGTAAAATTGCTCAAAGAAGCAAAAGCTAAGCTACCTATTGAGTTTGCTAAATATATTAATGGAGACAATATAAGAACCGATGAGGATCCATTTGCACTACCTCTAAAGTATACCATATTGTTTATATCAGCTTGGGGACTACTGGGATTCAACCAGATAAGACTATGGGTGGGGCCATCCTGTACACGTGGTTCCAATCCACGGCGCAAGTATCACACCTGCTGGCATTTGTGGGATCATTGCCATTCCCAATATCGGCATCAGTTTGATGACTTGGAGTGTTGAGGAAGTCCCTCTCCAAACCTTCCTCCATCTCCTAACATGTATGAATTACGATGGCTGACGAATTACAATAAGCATGGCCTATTGCTTGTTGTTCAGACTACAATGCAAAACCATGGATTATTTATCCCCTTAATTCATATAGGCCCAGCCATAGGCTTTGCTTGTCAATTTAAACGTGGCCTGAAAGAATGGTTTAGGCTGTGGTTGGTCCAAAATTGTTGGGCCGGTTATAAAAATCTGACAACTTCGGTCGAATTTCAAATAACCCAGTCGAAGCAATAAGCATTGTGGTATTGAGATACTATATTATTGCCAGGGTTCGTATTAGATCGGACTCGATCTGTAGTTGAGCTGATCCATTATTCCAATTTCGAGACCATAACATCAAATCCTTTGCAGTAAACAGACGAAGCTGTATTTTGTTCCCCTCAGCCTTTGTACCTTCAAATGGAACATTTGCATGAACAAACAGTAGTTAAGAAACAGATTTACTTATCAGGAATTAATTGGCTATCTTCTTGTCCGTACGACAGGGGATGAAGTCTTCAGTCTTCCGAAGACAAAAAAAGGACAAATAAATGGAACTGTAGGAAATATGGAAAGAATTGCTCCACGTTGAAATAGTACATACGTCATGGTACGCCATGCAGAGAGTATTGGGAGATATGGGATCCCGACTTTACTGCTAGTCTGCTTTTGACCTGTTTAATGGAGGACTTCCAATACGAGCTCCGTGCCGAATTCATTGAATTTGGTTCATTAGTCCCTTGTTATGGTGGTGAAGCGTTGGCAGTTGACTTTTTACTGGCCTAAAATCGTCATCTGTCTCAAAGATTAACTCCATTTCTTACTTTTACTTTTCTTCGGCAGAAACTCTTGTCGTTGAAAGACCATAACAAGCTGTATAACGAAGTAATTAGACTGTTGCATACGTAAAATTCACATGCTCTCACGAGTTCTCGCCTGTAATTAAGTAGGCAAGATAGGCGTTCACACTTCACAGGCCTCCCGTTGCACAAATAGTCATTGGCTCCTACGTGAGGCTGATATTTAAAAACAAAAAGATAACGGCTGGTCCACTTCGGACCCCCAACAAGAGATAAGATAAGATAAGACAGGAGGGCTTTAGGCTGGGTTATATTCCTAAAATTATACTATTACGTCAACTATACTTCCGTAATACATAATCCCACCATTCCAACTTAAATTTTCTGCAGAATTTCATTGCCCATTTTCAAATACACACGATGGTCTTCCTTCTACACACTCGATTGAAGAACTGATAACGAGAATGGGAACTCCGGCTCTGGGACTCTGCCCTGCCCAATTCTGGCCCGCCTTCAATAAAAATCAAATCAACTAACCCACACGCAAAATCTAATAAAATATATTATCATTGTCAACGGCTAATCCATCTTCAGAATATCAACAATCAATCATGTCCAACACGGTTCAATTAATATTCAGAGAGAATTGTTGCTTCAAATTTTGTTGTCTGGGCTTCTTCCATGTGTTGTCTGTTCGTAGTTTCAAAATAAAAAATTGAATTGATCAGTCTTTGCAATGCCTTTGTTGGGATCTTCACTTGCTCTACCAAATCTCCTTTTACAATTTTCTTCACTTATTATATTATTGAGAAATTTTTAAGGAAAATATTCTTACTATTACATTAGTTATTAATAATAATATGACGAGACCAAACACTTTTCTTTATGTAATAACAACAGAAATGCATCATTAAATAGACAGAATGATTGGATTTCCCTTTGGTTCTCCATCTTACAGAGCATAAGCAAGCAAAAAGATCACCCGTTCAAGAACGGCGCACTGTATTTTATAAGATAAAACACACGATTATCATGAGATCGTTGTGTGATATTGGGTCGCTGAACCTGAGTGGTTTGTCGACTTCCGAAGGGGGCAACCTGTAATATTCTCTGTATCCGAATGCCCCAACTGGCATCAGCTGTCCAATCACATGTCGACTGAGTTTTCTTTCTCCCTTTCACGCACCCAACATTCTAGAAACAGAAACAATAATAATTACAGAGGCTTTTTCTTTATTACCAAAAATTTATTGCGTTCTCAATGGATTATAGTTGTATTATTGGATCGAGTTTGATCATCAAGGTTTGCAAAAACGTGTTATCAAATACATGTTTACTTGGTCAGAAGAAGCCACCTACCATTAGCGAAGTCTGTTGCGTGTGTTTAGGACTTGGTGGAGCATTTTTAATTCACATTTGATGGATGTTAAGATGCTTTGAAACAACCTTACGTTGAATCTCCTCTCTCTAAGTAAACAAATTTCTTCTTGTTTCTCTGTTTTTTCGTAAATAAAAAGACCTTCTTCCCTTGAGCCGCAAGGATTCACGCATGCTTGGCTTATTTGGACTTGTCTGCATTTCTTTAATAAAATTTGACCTGTCTTACGAAGGAAATGCACACTTTCTCTGACCTGAGAATTCAAATCCAAGAATGACGATATCAATAGGAAATCTATCCTTTTCGAGGTTCACATTTCGTGTCGGTATTTTCTTTCACTTTCATTTCTCGTGCAAAAACATTGAGAATCCCTGCTGTTAAAAAAAAAGACTCTAACTTTAAATACATCTGCAGTATAAAGTTCACAGGGGTAACAGCCAATATATGCAAATCATTTTAGTTATTTTATTCCAATGCAAACAGTAGTATAATGAACAAGCTTGATTGCATATAGAAAGATACTTTGTTTATTTGGGTGGGGGCAAGGGGGAATGTGAAAATAAATTGGAGCAGAGATTTGACAACATGAGAATTAAAGGTTTTTGACCGGTTGTCGTAGCTGTGGATTCGTTTGCTGTAATAGTAAAAGCTTTTACCATACGTAATGCTTGCCGTCCAAGCACTAGAAATGACTATAAATTATTAGCTTGTGATAAGCTCAGAAACACAGAGCACTCTGAGTTTACATCACAGCCATCCACAGATCTCTGACGGCCGAAACTGCTTCAGCTCTTGGCAACCTCAGGAAACTCTTTTGATCTTCCGGCTGGTAAATACTTCTTAATGGTCATTTTGTCTTTCTTTACCGGGTTTGGAGGTTTTCAGCAGATGGGTTTTGACTTCTGGCATAGTTTGTGATGTGAGTTTATTCTCATTGCATTGCTGATATGTTTGGATCGATACATTAAGGTTTACTTGTAGCCTTTTTTATTTGCTTTAAACGTGTGATATGGATTGCCCATAGTTGAAGATCAGTTTCAGGCTCTCCCTGTTCTTGATCCGTCCTTTAAATTGAACCACGCACAAGCTTGTTGTAGATTTTTTTTAAAACTCAAGTGTCATCTGAAAAACGAAGAGCAAGATTAGATCGGAATATGTCAATTCTTTCTTTTGTTTTCTTTTTTCTCCTTATGTCTGCTACAATCAAATTTTGTGAATAATGGATAAATCAGGACCTCCTCAAATACTCAGAAAGCATATGAAAAATTGTCAGTCATTTTGTGACACAAGTAGTAGATTAGAATTTTTGGTTTCAAGTTGCTGATTTCAACTATAATTGTGTGTTGCAGATTTGCCCCAAGTAATTTATATTCTGCTTGTAGCTTGTTGGTTAAAGTAATATCTTGGGGCCAGTATAATGAGCTCAGAGAGCAGCTTGGATGTTGAAAAAAATTCGAATGAGGCCACCACGTCAAAAAGTCAAGAAAAGTCTGATAAAATTGCCTCCAGCATGAGTAGGGAAGGAACAGAGTTGTCGAAGAGCAAGGAAAATAAGAAAACTAGCACCGTTTCATTCCACAAGTTGTTCGCATTTTCCGATTCTGTTGATTTGGCGCTGATGGTCATTGGCTCAATTGGTGCTATAGGGAATGGGATAACTATACCCCTCATGACACTACTATTCGGTGACCTGGTTAATTCTTTTGGCCAAAACCAGAATACTAGCGAAACAGTTGATGCAGTTTCCAAGGTAAAACTATGCTACTTGAGTTTAATTTGCGGAAATAATTACAATATTTATCATTAGAAAGATGTCAAGTTGAATTCACCAGTAATATGCTTTAGTTACTTGTGGCTTGTAAAATGATATTGAATTGGAGTTAGGTTCTATTTGAATTCTTGGTCTCTATCCTGATAGGATCATTTTTGATGTGAACGTTTCCTGATTAATTTTTCCTGCCAACATTTTAGGTCTCTCTAAGATTTGTCTACTTGGCTATTGGAGCTGCAGTAGTATCATTTCTCCGTAAGTACTCCTCATACTTGATATCGGAATGAACTTTTAATTCACAGATATACTTAATTAACTCATAGGAGCAATGGCAACTGAGAAACCTGTGCTTCTTTTTTCCAGAGGTGACTTGCTGGATGATCACAGGGGAAAGACAGGCTGCAAGAATAAGGAGTTTGTATCTGAAAACGATACTGAGACAAGACGTTGCTTTCTTTGATGGTGAAACAAACACAGGTGAGGTGATTGGCAGAATGTCCGGTGACACTGTTCTTATACAAGATGCAATGGGTGAGAAGGTATGATAATTTGACGATGAGAATGCTGCGCGGTCAATCATCTTGCACATGATATCCCAGGCCTTAACTAACTCTCTTATTTTGGCAGGTCGGGAAATTCCTACAGCTGGTAGCAACCTTTGTTGGAGGTTTCGTTATAGCATTTGCAAAAGGTTGGCTTCTCACCGTAGTCATGTTAAGCGCCATTCCGCTTCTAGTAACAGCGGGTGCAGTAATGGCTATCATGATATCCAAGATGGCATCCCGGGGACAAAATGCTTATGCAAAAGCAGCAACTGTAGTTGAACAGACAATTGGCTCAATCAGAACTGTATGTTACATTATCCGGAACAGAATTAAAAATTTCTGCTGACATTGAAATTTTTCTCTTTCAATAAATTATGTCCGCTTTCTGTTTGTTTTTCCTTAAAACTAATGTCAATAACTCTATTCCATTCTAGGTTGCATCGTTTACCGGGGAGAAGCAAGCCATAAGCAATTACAATAGGTTTCTTGTTACAGCTTACAAATCTGGTGTCCAAGAAGGCCTTGCTTCTGGATTAGGTCTTGGCGTGGTTATGTTGATTGTTTTCTGCAGCTATGCTTTGGCTGTATGGTATGGAGGAAAGTTGATCTTGGAAAAAGGATATTCAGGAGGAGATGTGCTTAATGTGATGATAGCAGTGCTGACTGGTTCCATGTAAGTTCCAATTCAAACTATATTTAGCTTCCGATATAGACTGAAAATTCACGTGCCACAATCTGAAAATTTCATCTCACAATCATTTCCATTGTTTGCATTTTTTTGGTTTACCATTTACTTCTTGCAATGACAATGTGGATTTATCAGGTCTCTCGGGCAAACATCTCCATGTATGAGTTCATTTGCTGCTGGTCAAGCTGCAGCATATAAGATGTTTGAGACCATCAAAAGGAAGCCAGAAATAGACGCTTATGACACAAGGGGAAAGATATTGGATGACATTCGTGGAGATATAGAGTTGCGTGATGTATATTTCACATATCCCACAAGACCGGATGAACAAATATTTAGCGGGTTCTCTCTTTCAATCCCAAGCGGTACTACCGCTGCTTTGGTTGGGCAAAGTGGAAGCGGAAAGTCAACAGTTATCAGTCTGATAGAGAGATTTTATGATCCACAAGCTGGAGAAGTTCTTGTAGATGGTGTTAACCTAAAGGAATTACAACTTCAGTGGATCAGAAAGAAAATTGGCATTGTCAGCCAGGAACCTGTGTTATTTACAGGGAGCATTAAGGAGAACATTGCATATGGAAAGGATGGTGCAACTACTGAAGAGATAAGAGCTGCAACTGAACTTGCAAATGCTGCTAAGTTTATAGATAAACTACCTCAGGTTCTAATTAAATTATATCCTATCAACATAATGTCTAGTGTTAGAATTCATTTTATTTTAATACTATACAAATTGCTTATACACTTCGATCTCCTTTTTACAGGGAATAGAAACCATGGTTGGTGAGCATGGAACACAGCTCTCTGGTGGACAGAAGCAGAGAATTGCCATAGCAAGAGCAATTTTAAAAGACCCGCGGATATTACTTCTAGATGAAGCTACCAGTGCGCTTGATGCAGAATCTGAAAGAGTAGTGCAAGAAGCATTGGACAGGATCATGGTGAATCGAACTACTGTCATTGTGGCTCACCGTTTGAGCACCGTGAGAAACGCTGATATGATTGCTGTCATTCATCGAGGGAAGTTGGTTGAAAAAGGTATCTGAAAATATATCAGCCCTGAAACTTTAGTCATTTTAAAAGATGTAGAAACCAACCTCATGGTATATGGTTTAGTAATTACTTGAATTCTTAATATATAGTCAAGTAGTCCTTCTAAAATATCCTTTATATTTTGAATAAGTTGGTGAAATTTTTGCTATTTTCAATTAGTTTTTGAAAAATAAGTATATATTTGGACTTTTCAACCGTGCATTGTCTTTATATTACCAACTAGATGCTAATATACCCACCGCACATAGTTATGATATTGCTCTGAATAAGCATTTAATTCTAGATGGGTATTTGCAGCAAAGAATCATATGAAATACTTCTGGGTTCGTTGAGTTAGTCTATGGGGTGAAAGGGAGATGGTACTGTTACTTAACAAGAAATTTGTCAATTGATCAGGTTCACATTCTGAACTACTTAAGGATCCAGACGGGGCTTACTCTCAGCTTGTACGCCTACAGGAAGCAAACAAAGAGTCTGAGCACACAGATGGTCAAAGCAAATCGGAAATTTCCATAGGATCTTTTAGACAATCTAGTCTGAGAATGTCACTCCGACAATCTCTAAGTCGGGGTTCATCGACTGGAAACAGTAGCCGTCAATCATTTTCAATCGCGTTTGGTGTACCTACAGTACTCAGTATCACTGATACTGCCCAGGGAGAATCAGGAGACCCTTCACTACCGACAGAACAAGCTCCAGCGGTCCCACTTCGACGCCTGGCCAATCTGAATAAGCCAGAAATTCCAGTTCTTCTAGTTGGAACCATATCAGCTATGCTCAATGGCTCCATACTTCCAATTTATGGTCTATTAATTTCCAGCGTAATTGAAGCATTTTTCAAACCACCTCATGAACTGAAAAAGGATACTAGGTTCTGGTCAATAATATACATGAGCCTCGGCATTGCAGCATTACTCCTGAATCCAGCCAAAACATTCTTCTTTTCTGTGGCTGGAAGTAAGTTAATCCAACGGATAAGGTCAATGTGTTTTGAGAAGGTGGTTCACATGGAGGTTAGTTGGTTTGATCAGCCCGAACACTCAAGTGGTGCGATTGGTTCAAGGCTTTCGGCAGATGCAGCATCAGTTCGTGCTCTAGTAGGAGATGCGCTGGCTCTGATAGTTGAAAACCTTACAACGGCGGTGGTGGGCTTGGTCATTGCTTTTACTGCAAGTTGGCAGTTAGCCTTAATTATTCTTGCTTTGCTTCCTCTGTTAGGACTCAATGGATATGTTCAAGTAAAGTTCATGAAAGGATTCAGTGCAGACGCAAAGGTATTCTCTAAATCAAACATTGTAGTATTTGAAATTCTATGGCATCATTGGATCATTTTTTGTCCTAATTCTAAAATCATGTTTCTTAAAACTGAATTTTTGCAGTCGAAGTATGAAGAAGCAAGCCAAGTTGCAAATGATGCAGTTGGAGGTATAAGAACGGTTGCTTCCTTTTGTGCTGAGGAGAAGGTGATGCAACTATATCAGAGGAAATGTGAAGGTCCTATGAAGACGGGGATAAGGCAGGGATTGGTCAGTGGAACAGGATTTGGTGTTTCTAACTTCTTACTGTTTTCTGTCTATGCAACCAGTTTCTATGCCGGTGCTCGACTTGTAGATGCTGGAAAAATAACATTCTCAGATGTTTTTAGAGTAGGCAATCCAACACTGTCCGATTTTCCAAAGTTCAAAATTTTGAAAATGCTGAAATATCTGAATGATACAATTTCTTATTGTCTGTTTTGCAGGTTTTCTTTGCTTTGACCATGACAGCTCTTGGAATTTCTCAGTCAAGCTCATTTGCCTCTGATTCTACCAAAGCTAAGAGTGCTGCTGCTTCTATATTTGGAATCATAGACCGCAACTCAAAAATAGACCCCAGTGATGAATCTGGGATAAAATTGGAAAATGTCAAGGGAGAAATAGAGCTTCACCATTTAAGCTTTAAGTATCCCTTAAGACCAGATATTCAGATCTTGCAAGACCTAAGCCTGAAAATTCGTGCTGGCAAGGTGATACCCGAGTTCATTTTATTTTTCATTCTTACTACGGTCTGTAAGTAAAGCCTAAATTATGGAGGTCTCATTGGTGCCTCTTCACTTTTCTTTTCAGACTGTCGCTCTCGTTGGAGAAAGTGGGTGTGGGAAATCAACGGTCATCTCCCTGTTGCAAAGATTCTATGATCCTGACTCCGGTCGTATTACACTTGATGGAGTTGAAATCAAAGATCTCCAGCTGAAATGGCTAAGACAGCAGATGGGTCTAGTAAGCCAGGAACCAGTTTTGTTTAATGACACAATCCGTGCTAATATTGCATACGGAAAGGGAGGGGACGCAACTGAAGCAGAAATTATAGCTGCATCAGAGCTGGCCAATGCCCACAAGTTCATCAGCAGCTTACAGCAGGTTAGAACATTGTACATAATAATCATGATAGGCATAGCACTGTTTTGTTTTATGTTGATTCAAGCAAGTAAAATATCTTGAATGCAAGCATTGCACCCTTCTTAATTAGCAGATATACATACTTATGCCACTATTCACTGTAAAATACAGGGTTACGATAACATGGTTGGAGAGCGAGGATCCCAATTGTCAGGTGGCCAAAAGCAACGCGTAGCAATCGCTCGTGCAATAGTTAAAGATCCAAAGATACTACTACTAGATGAAGCTACCAGTGCACTCGATGCAGAATCCGAACGTATAGTTCAAGATGCACTAGACCGTGTAATGAAGAACCGTACCACAATCGTCGTGGCGCATCGTTTATCAACAATCAAGAACGCAGATGTGATTGCAGTGGTCAAAAGTGGAGCTGTAGTAGAGAAAGGAAAGCATGACACGTTGATTAACATTCCAAACGGGCACTATGCCTCCTTGGTAGCACTTCACACAAGTGCTTCAACTGCATAAGCTTTCTGTAGTAACTCTTTTTCTTTTATCACATTCTTCTAATTTGGTGAAGAGGAGTGTTAAGAGTAATCGCATTCCCCTTGCATAAACAAAATGGAGAAACTCATATTACTATTCTTTATGCAGTAAGCTGTTCTCAGGATCTTGAATTCTAATTACTCTTAGTTTTCTCGTAATGTTTTATTCATCTCAGCACAACTATTTCAAGCAAAATCTTCTCCGCCCATTTGTATGGATTCTCTCTTTTGTCTCTTTTGTGTATTGTTTTTGTGAAGGCAAGGTTAATTTAGTAATAATCATTTCAAAATTTTTAATATAAAATAAAAAATTAAATTAACATAAGTAAAATAAATACAATATCTACGGCTAACGTTACCTTTTACTTTCTTCTCTGATTCAATACTTTCACCACACGTGGGCTGTCCTACTTTCTCTCTCAGCAACTGCAAATTAAAAAAAAGTACCCACCAACCCAATCCATGTCATCTATTCATCCAATCTGATTGGTAGAGTTAGTCAAAAGTAAAATCATGTACACCGATTGATGCTATCACTGGCTGCTGCTCAGGCTCACTGCCTAAAACCCGGTCAGGCTCAGGCAGATTATTCTTTTTCCCCTTTTCTGTTACTTCAGTCTTTCTCTCTATGGTTCGGGGAATTTTAAAGAACAAAGAAATGAAATAATTATTTATGATGAATGATATTAGACTTCACACAATCCCGAAAGAGAAAGGGAAATAGATAGGACACAAACTAACCCAACTCAAATTTATGGTTTGCCACGTTTCTGGGATTATCCAATGAACAAAGACCTCAAGAGTCAAAAGTAGGCAATAATTTTAATTGGGAACTCCAATTTTTTCACCCCCACAAGCACAAGCAAAAGCACATGCCTTCTGTCCATGAATTCCTCCGGCACAACAACGTAGAATAAATACTAGGCCTACTGAAGAACCTGACAAATTTGAATTCGGAAGGGAAAATATTGGCCGTTTAAAATTGCAGGTTGAGAAAAGAGATGTCTGCTTTGAATACGAGTTCACAGCGACAGTAATTGTTTGTCTTTGATTGGATATTAGTTTATGTTCCTATTCCATTGATTTTTTAGACTTGAACAAAGGTTCCATGTTCAGGAACAGCTCACTGCATTAGTACGCACGATTATTATGAGATAAATCCGGTAAGTTTTCGACTTGCCAAATTGTACCAATACCCAAAGTGGCTTCTGTAAGGAAGAGGGGACCTCAATCTGAATCTGAAAAGTTAAATATCGTTATCCAACCTCAATCTCGTTCGATGGTTAGGAAGATCAAATACGATCGAGAAAAGATTTTCACCGCCTATTATTGGCAAAACTCAAGTATGAAGAAGAGTTTGCAACTTATTTAGAAGGTCATCGTTAAACACTTTTTTCCATTACATTTTTCCTTTTGTCTCACTAGCCTCGCTAGAAGTTTAAGACGTCTTTCTCTTTCAAATAATCTCACGTGGAGTCTACTTGGTTTTGTTCGTAGTAGCTTTTAATTTTCTGGCTGGTTAATACTTCTTAATGACCATTTTCTTTCTCTCTATGGGTTTGGAGGTTTTCAACAGATGGGTTATAATTCTGTCGTGGTCTGTGATGAGGGTTTGTTCTCTTGCATTTGTTGTTACTTTTGGATCGGTATACTGAAGTTTACTTGTAGTGTTTTTTGCTATGTTTTAAACGTGTGCCCCGGCTTCCAATATTTTTTGTCTGTCCAAAGTTGAGAATTAGTTTCAGGCCGTCCCTGTTTTTGAACCTTCATGTAAATTGTACCATGCACTCGCTTGTAGATCTTTTTGTTGACTCAAGTGCTCATCTGAAAAACGAAGAGCAAGATTAGACCGTGATTTTCTTTTTGCTCTTTATGTCTGCTACTCTCAAAATTTGTGAATGGTAGATAAATCTGAACCTAACATCCCCAAATTCTCAGAAAGTATCTCACAGATTGTCTGTCATTGGTTTGCACCACAGTACTTGATTAGAATTTTCTGATTTCAACCATCGATTCTGCGTTGCAGATTTGAATCAAGTTATTTATTCAGACAGTAGTTTGTTGGTTAAAATAATATCTTGGCCAGAATGATGAGCTCCGCGAACGGCTTGGACGTCGAAAAAAATTCAAATGAGGCCACCACGTCGAAATGCCAAGAAGAGGCTGATAAATGTGCATCCAGCATGAGTGGGGACGGGATAGAGTTGCCGAAGAGCAAGGAAAATAAGAAAACTAACACTGTTCCATTCCACAAGCTGTTCACATTTGCTGATTCTGTTGATTTCGCGTTGATGATTTTCGGCTCAATTGGTGCTATAGGGAATGGGATGTCTATGCCCCTTATGACACTTCTATTGGGAGACATGGTTAATTCTTTTGGGCAAAACCAGACTATCAGCGCGGTCGTTGATGCAGTTTACAAGGTAAAATTAGGCCATTTGAGATTAATTTAGGGGAGTAATTTCCATATTTATCATTAGAAAGCTGTTAATTTAAAATTCGGTAATATGCTTTAGTTACTTGTGGCAGGTAAAATGGCATTGGATTGGAATTTGGTTCTATTTAAATTCTTGGTCTTATTCTGATAAGATCGAGTTTCGATGTGAACATTCCCTGATTAAATTTGCTTGCCCACATATTAGGTCTGTCTAAAATTTGTATACTTGGCTATTGGGTCAGGAACAGCATCATTCCTCCGTACGTACTCCTGATACTTGATATCTATGAACTTTTAATTCGCAGATATACTTATTTAATTCATAGGAGCAATGGCAGCTGAGAAACCTCTGTTTCTTTTTGGCCAGAGGTGACTTGCTGGATGATTACAGGGGAAAGACAGGCTGCAAGAATAAGGAGTTTGTATCTTAAAACTCTACTGAGACAAGATGTTGCTTTCTATGATACTGAAATAAACACAGGTGAGGTGGCTGCTAGAATATCTGGTGACACTGTTGTTATACAAGATGCAATTGGTGAGAAGGTATGATGATAATTTGACAAAGAAAATGCTGCACGTCAATCATCTTGCACATGATATCCCGGGCCTAAGTAACTCTTTACTTCTATTGATAGGTTGGGAAAGTCCTGCAGCTGATATCATCATTTTTTGGAGGTTTAGTAATATCAATTATAAGAGGGTGGCTTCTCACACTTGTCATGTTAAGCACCATTCCGCTTCTTGTTATAGCTGGTGCAACTATGGTTATCGTCATATCCAAGGTGGCATCCCGTGGACAAAATGCTTATGCAAAAGCAGCAACTGTAGTTGAACAGACAATTGGCTCAATCAGAACTGTACGTGACATTATCCGGAACAAGATTAAAATTTCTACAAACATTGAAAATTTTCTCTCTAAATAAATTATGTCAGCCTTCTGTTTGCTTTTCCGCAAAACTATGTTGATAACTTTATTCCATTCCAGGTTGCATCATTTACTGGGGAGAAGCAAGCCATAAGCAGTTACAATAGGTTTCTTGTTACAGCTTACAAATCTGATGTGCAAGAAGGCCTTGCTTCTGGATTAGGTCTTGGCGTGGTTACATCGGTTATTTTCTGCAGCTATGCTTTGGCTGTATGGTATGGAGGAAAGTTGATCTTAGAAAAAGGATATTCAGGAGGAGACGTGGTTAATGTGATGGTGGCTGTGTTGACTGGTTCCCTGTAAGTTCCAATTCAAACTGTGTTTAGCTTACGATAGAATGCACATAATATTAATATATAGTTCACACGCCATAAACTGAAAACTCCCTCTCCTTGTCATTCCCAATGTTCTATTTTCTTTGGTTTACCATTCACTTCATGCGATGACAAGATGGATGTATCAGCTCCCTTGGGCAGGCATCTCCATGTTTGAGTTCATTTGCTGCTGGTCAAGCTGCAGCATATAAGATGTTTGAGACCATCAATAGGAAGCCAGAGATAGATGCCCTCGATACAAGGGGAAAGATATTGGATGACATTCGCGGAGATATAGAGTTGCGCAATGTTAATTTCACCTACCCTGCAAGACCGGATGAGCAAATATTTTGCGGGTTCTCTCTTTCAATCCCAAGCGGTACTACTGCTGCTTTGGTGGGGCAAAGTGGAAGCGGCAAGTCAACAGTTATCAGTCTGATAGGGAGATTTTATGATCCGCAAGCAGGAGAAGTTCTTATAGATGGTGTTAAACTGAAAGACTTACAACTTCGGTGGATCAGGAAGAAAATTGGCATTGTAAGCCAGGAACCTGTGTTGTTTACAGGGAGCATTAAGGAGAACATTGCATATGGAAAGGACGGTGCAACTACTGAAGAGATAAGAGCTGCAACTGAACTTGCAAATGCTGCTAAGTTTATAGATAAACTACCTCAGGTTCTAATTAAATTATATCCTATCAACATAATGTCTAGTGTTAGAACTCACTTTTTTTTTAATACAATACAAATTGCTTATATGCTTCGATCTCTTGTTTATAGGGACTAGACACCATGGTTGGTGAGCATGGAACACAGCTCTCTGGAGGACAGAAGCAGAGAATTGCCATAGCAAGAGCAATTCTAAAAGACCCGCGGATATTACTTCTAGATGAAGCTACCAGTGCACTCGATGCAGAATCTGAAAGAGTAGTGCAAGAAGCATTGGACAGTATCATGGTGAATCGAACTACTGTCATAGTTGCTCACCGTTTGAGCACCGTGAGAAACGCTGATATGATTGCCGTCATTCATCGAGGGAAGTTAGTTGAAAAAGGTAAATGAAAATTATAACCATAATGTTAGCTTGTTGCCCTATTCGTCTATAATCTATCAACCCTGAAAGAAACTTATATCATATTAAAAAGAAATAGAAACCAACATCATTGCATAAACTCAAGCAATTTTGTGCATTTTCGCTGGTTCCAAGTAGTTTTAGAAGAACAACTATATGTACGTGAATGTGATCCAAATGCTAAGCTAAATTCTGTTAATTCTGGTTGTAAAAAATTAGTTGAGCTCGATCAGAGATTAATTGATCAATTAATTCAAGTAATTGAATTGTATAATTTTTCGGACAATCTTTCTTTATTACTTGTAACCTGTAATTTGTAGCAAATAAAAGATTAAATTTGAGTAATCAATAAAAGAAGAAAGAGAAGTTTTCTCTAGAAATTCATGATCTTCAAATTTTATTGCTTATTTCTTAATGATTGGATGTTAATTTTAAATAAAGTCTTCTAGTTTTCCACCATGCATGGCCTTTCTTTTACCAATTAGATGCTGAAATATACCCACTGCACATAATAGTTGTCTAACTGTAGATTATTATTCGTATGAAATTGTCATACGAAATACTTTTGAACTTTTTGAGTTGTTGTATGGTGTTAAGGGGAGATGGTGCTCTACTTAACAGGATAGTTATCAATTGTTAGGTTCACATTCTGGACTACTCAAGGATCCGGATGGAGCCTACTCTCAACTTGTACGCCTGCAGGTAGCAAACAAAGAGTCTGAACATGCGGATGGTCAAAGCAAATTAGAAATTTCGATGGAATCTTTTAGACAATCTAGTCTGAGAATGTCACTCCAACGATCTTTAAGTCGGGGTTCATCAATTGGAAATAATAGCCGTCACTCGTTTTCAGTAGCATTCGGTATACCAACGGTACACAGTATCACTGATACTGCCCAGGGAGAACTAGGTGACCTTTCAGTACCAACAGAACAAGCTCCAGAGGTCCCATTTCGACGCTTGGCCTATCTAAATAAGCCAGAAGTTCCAGTTCTTGTAATTGGAACCATATCAGCTATGCTCAAAGGCTCTATACTCCCACTTTTTGGTCTACTAATATCTAGAGCAATTGAAGCATTTTTCAAACCACCTCATGACCTGAAAAGGGACACTCGGTTCTGGGCAATAATATGCATGAGCCTCGGCATTGCATCATTATTCGTAAATATAGCCAAATCGTTCTTCTTTTCTGTGGCTGGAAGTAAGTTAATCCAACGGATAAGGTCAATGTGTTTTGAGAGGGTGGTTCACATGGAGGTCAGTTGGTTTGATAAGCCTGAACACTCAAGTGGCGCGATTAGTGCGAGGCTTTCGGCAGATGCAGCATCAGTTCGTGCTCTAGTTGGAGATGCGCTGGCTCTGATGGTTGAAAACTTTACAACGGCAGTGGTGGGCTTGGTCATTGCTTTTACTGCAAGTTGGCAGTTAGCCTTAATTATACTTGCTTTGCTTCCTCTGTTAGGAGTCAATGGATATGTTCAAGTAAAGTTCTTGGAAGGATTCAGTGCAGACGCAAAGGTATTCTCTAAAACTAACATTGTAGTATGTGAAATTCTATGACGTCATTGGATCATTTTATGTCCTAATTCTAAAAGCATGTTTCTTAAAACTGAATTTTTCAGTCAATGTATGAAGAAGCAAGCCAAGTTGCTAACGATGCAGTCGGCGGCATAAGGACAATTGCTTCCTTCTGTGCTGAGGAGAAGGTAATGCAATCATATGAGAAGAAATGCGAAGGTCCTATGAAGACGGGGATGAGGCAGGGATTGATCAGTGGAACAGGATTTGGTGTTTCTAACTTCTTGCTGTATTCTGTCTATGCAACAAGTTTCTATGCCGGTGCTCGACTTTTAGAGGCTGGAAATGGAAAAACAACACCCTCAGATGTTTTTACAGTAAGCAATCCAACAATATCCCATTTTCTAATGTTTTTAAGTTTGAAACTGCTAAAATGTTCGAATGATACAATGCCTTACCTGTTTTGCAGGTTTTCTTTGCTTCGGCCATGGCAACTATGGGAATTTCTCAATCAAGCTCTTTGGCGTCTGATTCCAGCAAAGCTAAGAGTGCTGCTGCTTCTATATTTGGAATTATAGACCGCAAATCAAAAATAGACCCCAGTGATGAATCTGGGAGAAAATTGGAAAATGTCAGGGGAGAAATAGAGCTTCACCGTTTAAGCTTTAAGTATCCGTTAAGGCCAGATATTCGGATCTTGCGAGACTTCAGCCTCAAAATTCGTGCTGGCGAGGTGACTACTAAGTTGCATTTTAGTTAAGTTTCAATCTTAATGCACTGTAAGTAAACCCTAAATTATAGAAGTATAATATATATATATATATATATATATATATATATATATATATTCATTTCTTTTCAGACTGTCGCCCTCGTTGGAGAAAGTGGGTGCGGGAAATCAACTGTCATCTCCCTGTTGCAGAGATTCTATGATCCTGACTCGGGTCGTATTACACTCGATGGAATTGAAATTAAAGATCTCCAACTGAGATGGCTAAGACAGCAGATGGGTCTAGTAAGCCAGGAACCAATTTTGTTTAATGACACAATCCGTGCTAACATTGCATACGGAAAGGGAGGGGATGCAACTGAAGCAGAAATTCTAGCTGCATCAGAGCTGGCCAATGCCCATGAGTTCATCAGCAGCTTACAACAGGTTAGAACATTGTACATATTAAGCATCATTGGCACTGCACTATTTGCTTTATGATGGTCCAAGCAAATAAAGTTGTATGAATGCAAGCATTGCGCCGTGCTCGTTTAGCAGATATACATCCTTATGCTATTTTGCACTTAATATGCTGTAACCTGCAGGGTTACGATAACATGGTTGGAGAGCGAGGAACCCAATTGTCAGGCGGCCAAAAGCAACGCGTAGCAATCGCTCGTGCAATAGTTAAAGATCCAAAGATATTACTATTAGATGAAGCCACCAGTGCACTTGATGCAGGATCCGAACGTATAGTTCAAGATGCATTAGACCGTGTGATGAAGAACCGTACCACAATCGTCGTGGCTCATCGTTTATCAACAATCAAGAATGCAGATGTGATTGCGGTGGTCAAAAGTGGAATTATAGTAGAGAAAGGAAGGCATGGCACGTTGATTAATATACCAAACGGACACTATGCCTCCTTGGTAGCACTTCACACTGGTGCTTCAACTGCATAAGCTTCTGAGTAGGGTTATATTTGTTGAATGCGAATGAAATCCAAGCAAGAAATAGGGTTTTCTTGGAGAAGACGAGTAAGGCAAAGATCTCTTATTTTCAAAGCAGAAATGAAAAGTATACCCAGACCAAGTAGGGTACTTCTAGCTATCATCATCTGATTTGATGCCCGCCCGCCCTTCCTGTACGAAATAATAGCATATACTAAGAAAATTAACTGTACCCACTGCAACCCCACCACCAACCAATCCAACCCATGTCATTGTTGAATCCTACCAACTAAAATATAAGAGATAAGACTCGAATGAAGTAAATTTTCCATAATTTATTATCATAAGAATATAAAAAGATTAAGAGAGGATCACAATCCATTAGCATAATTAATTTAGTACGGCTATCCAATTAATAAAAAAAAATTTAAAAAAATCTTAGATTGGTGGATAGAATAAAGAATCACATGAGAAAATAAAAAAAATAAATTAAATAATAGAACGTTTTAAATTTTTTTAAGATCATGATTCTTATATAACCTTTTATATTTGGTATAATTAATAATAAATAATTTATATTTGACATATAATTTTTTTAATATTAATATTTTCTTTTGATTTTTTGTTCATAATTTTTAAGAAGATACAAATATATAGTATAATTAATAATTAACAATTCAGAATATATATATATATATATATATATATATAATTTATGTGTTTTTTACATACGAAAAATTAATATTATTAACGAGCTTAAAACTCATTTTAATTTATGGTACAGTGTATAAATTTTGCTGTTCCTTAATTCCTTGGTTACATTTAAACTTCCGAATGGCACAACTTGTCAGCCGGCCAAAAGCAACGCATAGCCATCGCTCGTGCTATAGTTAAAGATCCAAGGATATTACTATTAGATGAAGCAACCAGTGCACTTGATGCAGGATCCGAAAGTATAGTTCAAGATGCATTAGACCGTGTAATGAAGAACCGTACCACAATCGTCGTGGCTCATCCTTTATCAACAATCAAGAATGCAGATGTGATTGCGGTGGTCAAAAGTGGAGTCATAGTAGATAAAGGAAAGCATGACACGTTGATTAATATTCCGAACGGGCACTATGCCTCCTTGGAAGCACTTCACACAAGTGCTTCAACTACCTAAGCCTTTGGTAGTAACTTTTTTCTTTTGTTACATCTTCGGTTCTAGTCAAGGGGCCGCAAGTTATTTTCATTCAGGATCTTGAATCTGATTGCTCTGTATTCTCTGATAAATGAATAATAATAATAATAATACAGTGGAAGTTGCATTTTATTCATTTCTTTTGTGGGCTTTAATTAGTTTCAACTGAGGAAACTTTCAGAGTCTAGCATAAACAGTTCACCATAAACACTATTGTCTCACTCTTTAACGTACTCAGGAAAATCCCCATATGATATTCACGGGCAAGGCAAGGAATAATTACTACTTTTGAAGAAATTCTTAATGGGACGCTATAAAATATACCTATTCAAACATACAATAATTGAAATCAATTCGAATAACAAACATTAAAGTACCGGGCGTTCTCAATGCTGTTTTGTGCAAGATGTGAGGAGTTCATTCAAACCCAAGACGATGGATGAACTTGAGCAACTGTATCGTGAAGTTAACCCTCCACTCTTAACAGTTTCATTCAGACACTTGCATCTAAGGATGTTGACCCATTTCTCTTTTTATAATTTAACGTTGAATGGTAACGGAGAAAATATTTCAACTTTTACCACGCTACCAAAGCCACAGCCCAAAGGACGATGGTACAACGAAGCCATTCGTATTCCATATTGCAGGCAGCTAAAGAGGGGGCACGACCCATCTAATCTAATCTAATTGAGTCCACTTATATAACAAGTTTCTTGCGTCTTTACTATACATACTCGGCTATGAAGACTCCATGGGCGAAGGACAATCTCGCTGAATAGGAAACCCAATTCCCTCAAATCTTATTCATATGGGTCTTTCTTGGCTGTTAAGCCTAAACACATATCCTGAGCTGAGTTTATTCTTCAAAAGCTAGAAAATCATTTTCCTACTATTCTTCATTCTACGGTACATTCACAGTTCAGCATCACCTTCAGTGCATTGCTGGATCGTCCACAGTTTCTCTCAAACATCACCATGTACCATTTATCCATACTCAATACTGTTCATCTATACTCAACAACGAAATGCAATTCAAGTATCCAAATCCAAAAATTGCAACTATTCTAATGTTAGAAACAAAACTACTAATCATCATCACTACTTTCGCCACTGTATGAAACCAGGCCTGTCACTGTTTTAGTTACATCATCAGCTTTATGAGTACCACCATTAGAAGTTTGCTTTGGGTCTGGTGATTTTCTTCTATCATCGGGTGTTTTTGCAATGCCTGAAGGTTCTTCAACACTTGTCTTCTCTATCTTTGCTCTCTTAGCCTGTGGCTTAACTTTTATAATCATGCCTAATGGATGTGTTGGTGGATTCTTCCTCCCAGCGGATTTCTGTTCCAGCAAACAGAAATAAGATGCATTTAGAAGGTGCCAAAACTTAGAGCATACTCTCAGATAGAGTTTCATGGATCAGTGGCAAAACTTAGATGTATATAAAATCTTTAATTAGATAATACAGATCAAGTCATCCAAGAGATAATATGGCTCCACCAAATTCTTTTAATTTAAAGACTCCAAATTCAACATGAGCTATCAATCTTTGCTGTTCCTGGAAGATAAATGCTTCACTAAATACATGCTCACCCTTGAATTGCAAAAGAAATAAAACTTTGAATACCAACCTGGACTACAGGAACCAGGGGTGTTTCCTTCAGTTCACGTACAATAGTAGACCGTGCTGCCACTTCTGCCTGGAAAAGAATTGACAGGAATACAGTAAAAGATCCAGGATGATGTGAATAATATTTGTGGGACTAAATATGGAGCTACATGTGGCCATTGAAAAAATTAGTGAAGGCATTTAATATACTGCTGAAGACTCATTTTATTTTGTAAGACAAACAGAACTGTGCTAGTCCAGTATACAACCATTGGTGACCTATGCAAGCATACACTTATCGGTCCTAGTTTCTCACTGGTTGAACACATATCCAACCTTAAAAAGAACACAGATGATACTAATCCAGATCAGGTAGAAAATTACTTGGAAACTCCGGAGCTGCTGGGCCTCTTCGTCAGCCATTTGTTGCTCATATTCCCTCCTAGACTGCAAGAAAAGTATATGAATAGAATGAAAGAAAGAAAAAGCATGAATATTTGGAAAGTAAGTCAACAACAATAATGATAATGATCATATATCCCATATAATATCGAAACTGTGTGGAAAAGAGAAACTAAACGATCGATGTATTTTTTTTAATAAGAAAAAAAAATCAACTTACTCCAAACTCTTAAAATAAAATGCCAAAGAAAATTATTATCAAATACTTGTATAAAAATAGAACAGCAAGAAACTTTCTGAATGGAAAGAAAAAAAGGGAAGAAGTTGGTTGAATTTCTTGCAATATTTTGTAAATTAAAATCTGATAAAATAGTCTCACCATCTCCCATTTATCAAGAAACTCAGTCTCATCTTCGTCCAGAGCTTTGGGTGGTCCTGCAATAAAACAAATAATGTGATTAATCTTCAATCTGTCTAGCAATTTAACACTCAACAAGAGTGAACTATGAATAAATCACTATTCACTTTGTGGTGATGTAGCTAGAATACCCAAACATAAAACTCTAAATAGGATTATCCAATAATAAGGCCTGCCAGATACATATGACTTAACAAAAAGAATCCCACAACACATCTGAGCACAGAAAACTAGGTAGAACTATGTTTAACACACAACACAACCGAACTTGGAAAAATTGCTTCTGACCAGCAACATATCACCGTGACATGTAAAGCACTCATAGCAATTTAGTTCTTCCACAGCATTTATTCAACCACTAACAAGGAAAAATTTCATTTCTCAACTAATAGACACCAACACTTACTGTGCTTGAAGCGCTCGTTAAACTCTGCATCCTTCTTGTCCTTATTCTCCTTCAGTATCTACATGAAGGGGGCAAAAATATTATTGCATCATTATCCATCTACATAAACTTTCTCTAATTTAAGTCAATGAGATGATAATACTATACCACTAGCTGCGTCATACAACTCGTGAAGCCCTAACAATGAAAAATGTGCTAAATATGATGTAATCTTTCCCAACCCAATATGCAATGCAAGAATGAAGAAACGACCCACGAAACTTGATCGAAACACTAAACTACACCATCTTCACTTATCTATAAAAGTACCGATGACTCAGTGCTAAATATTTGTTAAGTATAGGAGAAAAACACACAGATGAGAAGCAAACAAAAGAACAAATTGGAATGATGCGCATTAACATCAAAGAGGAGATTTTGTAGGAAACGAAGGGAGCAAACCTCATAGAGGGGTCTATCTCTCTGGGCAGTACCATCATCAACTCGCTCACCCCTTGCTTTTTTAGCTTCATCTAACTGTCACAATAAAATCCACCAGCGCATGATTAACAACCGATGCGATAACAATTAGGGCTTACAGAGAGGTGATTAATTAAATCGAAATTCGCAATACCCGTTCCTCCGATATGAAATTCATCAACCTTATTGGACGCGATGATTCCTCCGCCATCTCTATAGTTAGACCAATTAGATTCGGTGGTTTTGAAATTGGAACGATTTAGATGGAAATCACCCGATCGAGGACTTGTGCGGTTGTACCTGTACCGACTCTTCAAACCCTGCTCACCTCCTGACTGATATAGGTTTTGGACGGGTGCGAAATGACATTATTATCCTCCTATCCCCGTAATGAAAAATTTCGTTGTTTATCCTCGCTACAAGTCTGACTTTCCACGATTTCTTTACCAATATTTCTGGTTTTCACGATTCCTTCCAGGGAAAGTTTGGTTCCTCGGCCCGTTTTATGCACCACGTTAATGCCTTTTAGCCCATTTAAGTTCGGTTTATTGTTAATTATTAGTGGTTTAATCTTCGACCCATACGGAATTAAGGGGGGGGTGACAGCTACAGTTGCTTCGCCTGGTTTAATCTGGACCGCCAACAGTTGAGGGTGATTACGCACTGAATAAAAATGCATGTCAGAGCTGTGGCGAACCAACATTGTAACGAGTGGGCAGGCCGCCAAACTGAACCAGCTTCCCACGTCAGCCTTAGCATTTTGGCCAATAAATTTTGGCCACGTGTCTTTTACACTTTGTTCAAGCCACGTTCTCTCCGTCCCATTCAAATTCTGTTAAAAAACAAAAATACAAATACTTGAAATATAACTTCTTCTTCCTAAATACAAATGCACTCACTTAAGACTTTGAAACCGGCTATGGAGACCTCCAGAATTGCTCACCCGTTCACTTTTCAAGGAGAGTGGAAATAGTTTGATGGGGAAAGAAAAGATTTCGGTAAGAAATTATACTTGCTTCATTCTTGATATTTTGATGATTCCGTTTCAAATAAATAATCTCGCATTTTTTCTTCCTGCAGGAAGCGGTACAGGTTTCGCAACACACAATTACAATAGTTAACATTTGAGCAGAAAGAACTGAAGAGAAATAGGAAACCGCAGAAAGTACGGACCAAAACTACAATGAAGCACACAAAGATTAAGAACAAATCTGAGTGCAGCGGCAGTGATCAAGGCGAGGTAATTGACATGATCCGCTTGAGAAGTAATCTATCCAAACAATCAGAAGACAGTGAAGCACGGAAGGAGGTTAAAGAACGGACAGTTGCTAAACCTACATTGCAGGTTCAACAACAAAAGTCTGAGGATGAGGAAGAGTAAAGAATTGGAGAATTGAGTTCAGAAAATAGCAGAGAAGATTGTTGCTTGAGAAGTGGGAATGAACGCAGCAGTTCAAATGCCTGCAGTACCGATCAAAACAATAGCATTGAGGGGAAAACATCAACCAAGAGAATTGAGATTTGCACGGGTGGAAAGTGTGAAAAAATCGGGAGATAGGGCATTGTTAGAAGAATTTAATGGAAAAGCAGGTGCTGAATGTAATGCGTCGGTGTAAATGCGTGGGGAAGTGCAAGGACGCTCTTTAATCGGGGTTTCAGATAGTCGCAATGGAGATCCAGCCTCGAGAGTACAAGGTCATGCTAGACCTTCAACCAATTCGCCATGCATGGGCGTTGGTTTAGAAGATGTTGATATGATTCTAGAAAATATTCTGGGCAAAGACACTACCTGGTGTCCCCCTTCATCAGAAGACCCCATTTTTTTTATTTTCAATATGGTAGAGCCTAGGTGCGAATTGAAGTGCAGATATGGCCTCTCAGAGAACTACTACTAGTGCAGAAAAAATAATGTAGAAGTTACAAATTTTGAGTGCAATGTAGTTTTACATGTATGGTTTCTCCTTTTCATTATCTATCACAGTTAATTTCACGTCATAGGTCAAACTAAGATTCTAACTCTTGAGTATGTTTACCGTGAGTTGCTAGATTCATTCTTCTGTAGCCTGATTTCCACTGTCCCTTCGCACAGCATCTTCATCCAGGTGAGGGTTTCGACGTAGATCATTTGTTGAGAGTTATTTTTGGTTTTCTTATCTGCTGCCTCGTTGTGCACAAAGAAATGTGCGCATCCTTGTATAAGCCTTACCATGTTAGAAGACATTTCCCATGTTCCCTGATCGAAATTTCTCAACCTCAATGCTAAATACTGCCTTACCAAATTGGATAAATTTGGTAATTACTTGTATATCATAACTCAACATAAAGATACTATTAACAACACCACCAATAACTCGGAATTCAGCTCCCCGTAAAATGATGACGCAGAATTAAACTTCATATGAAGGCAAGCTGAATGGCTAAAGAATGCCAGCTTTCATTCTTTTATTGTCATGAATGCAGGGACAGAAATAACAAGGCACCAGCAACTAGCATGTTAGGTCAGTCTACAGAGAGTTATAGGGTAGCTTCCAAGCTTTGGATGAGCACACAAATATCAGTCCTGCTTGGCTATATTGCAGTGGATTCCGAACTTCCAGCACACAAAAAACTGTGGCAAGACACAAGAACCGGTGAACACAAACATTATTCCCCTGAATGCTCCCCCAGCTGCTTACATCTAACTGCCAAAAAGGAAATCAAAGAATCAGGGAAAATCCATTCTTGATCAATCCTACTCGGGACAAATTACAAATTATCATTTCGGAATTCAAATGACACCTGCAAGGAAATCGTCCGCACATACTTTGCATCAAATTATTTAAAAATTCCACCAAAACAAAAGATATGGTCTGATTGTATATTGGGAACTAAAACATTGTTCCAGCCAAGGAAGGGCATTAGTAGCAATAGCCGTTTTATAACCATTTATATTTAGTAATCTCCATTCTTCTCACGAAATAATATTCATCTTACATGATTTGTTAGCATCCAATAAGAAGACCTAGCAATTAGAGATAGAATTATGCTCACTGAAGTTCTCAAACAATCAAACAACATTCTCTCAAAACCAATTAAATCTCATCTAATCTACCAACTAAGGTTAAATGTTGAATCAATTACTAGTGAACTCTAATCAATTAGTTATAAAATCTAGTATCATCTCGTATCTTCATGCTTCAGACTTGTCCTTTATATGAGGTTTAACTTCCACTTGTATACTGGTCTCCATCTTCCTACTCTTTATCATACAGCAGATTATTTGAAGCATTGATCTAAATAATTATGCATTAACAATATTTGTGTCTAGACATTAAAGTCAGTATACTGCCTCAAAGTTGTTGATCCTGAAATTGAAATCTTAAACAGATTTGTCCACTAGTGGCTGCTTTCTAGCCAATAAATCATATTGCCAGAAAGCCTAATCTAAGTTCAAAGGAATTCCAAATAATTTTCAACAATATTTCTGTGGAGTTGCCAGGTCTATTTATGGATTTGACATTAAATAAAGGGATAAAAAATCAATTAGTCTAACAAATCATAGTCAAATAAAAATTCAATTAGTCTAATAAGTCACTGTCAAATAAAAGCTCAATTATTTTAATTAAGTTACTGCTAAAAACCTGATTTAGAGTTTCTTAGCAATTTTTCAAGTGTTTAGTAAACAAGCGCAGGTAAATTGGTCGCAACTTCGTGTTAAAGAAAACTGTGCTCATAAAACCAAAGTACAAGGCTTCAGTAATGGATATTGTAACAATGAAAGTTGAACAACTTTATGACTTGGATGTCAGATCACCCATTAGGTTGCAAACATCACTACATATGTTCCCTGTTGTCCTTCTGAACACATTTTGCAAGTAATTCCAAGGGAGAATAAAATCATACCTTATCATTTCATTCAGTCAGAAAGCATCTTGCAAACCTTTCTCTCCTCAACAAGGCGAATAATTGCCTCCTTAAACTTCTCATAATCCTGCAATGTATTATAAACCTGATGAGAAATCCTTGCATACCCTGTTATAATGCCATCCTTATCCTTAGCTGCACCCTCCGCATCATCCTTCTGTGCCTGATAATAAATTGGAACCTCGACTCCAAAATACACCCTGAGATGTCCCCTTAACCTCATAGCATCCTCCTCACTCATAACCTCCAACCTGGAAGGCAAACCAACCATAACCATCCCCGCACACATTTCAGGTGGCGATCCAAGATTCGTCCCCCATGACTCTGCCAACATTTTCCCCATCTTCAGTACTTGCTCATGGTTTATCTTCATAATCGCATCAATTCCACCTTCAAAACTGTTAACAAACTTCACAGCTGAAGGTACCACGAGCTGTGGACTATAGTCTCTCGTCCCAATCCACGCGCTCTCTATTGGCAGTCCATTGCCAAACTCGTGTGAAACCACTGGGTGATGCATATCAGAGGATATATGCGATTTTCTACAATGCAAGAACGCAACAGCAGGTGGGCAAAAAAACCACTTGTGCAAATTACTAACATAAAAATCAGCTCCAATTTCTTTCACGTCAATTTTAACACTGCCTATTGCGTGTGCCGCATCTACAAAAATCTGGTGCACGCCTTCCTCTCTACAAATTTTGACCAATTTACGAACAGGAATCACAACACAAGGCATTGATGTAATATGATCGATTATTGCTAAGCGTATTTTTTTTCCGTTTTCTTTTCCCTTCTCCAGCCCCTTTTTAAACTCTTTGATAATTTCTTCCTCTGAAACTAACGGAAATGGTAACTGGATTTCGACAACTGACCCACCTGCACGCGTGACGTAAGCTTGGATAGATTTTTTAACGGCCTGGAATGCACAGTGAAGCATCAAAACCGTGTCGTTTTTGCAGAACTTCCCATCACAGAAACCGCGTCCAATTTGCTGAAGAACGATAGCCGCAGCGGTGGTGGCATTGTCGACAAGGGAGATTTCGTCCACATCATCGGCGTTGATGAGGTCTTTGATAACGGTACGTGACTCTATAATTCCCCTGCGGAGATTGTTGAAGTAGAAATCGTCTGGTTGTTGGAGGAATTTCAGCTGCCATCTCCGCTGCGCAGCGAGTATGGACTTGGGACAGCTCCCGAAGCTGCCGTTGTTGATGCGGGCCACCCCTTCCTGGTGGTGCGAGAACTCGTCGCGGATTTCATGTTCGGAAATAAAAGTGTTGGGTTTGGGCTTTTTGTAGATGCGATGAGTCAAATCACCATTTCGAGGTTCTTCTTCTTGGTCCATGACTGCGTTGAAACGAGTTAGGGTTTCTCCTGGAAGCTAATAGGCATGATTTTCAGTCTAGGGATTGGCCGTCGCAGGATGATTGAGCGCAATGACGCACTCGCGCTGTGTGCGAGGGAGTGAGTGAAATGTTTGTTTGTCGTTATCAGAACAATATGACTGTTCTCTTACAATGTCATATTTAGGCTGGGAGTCGCGAAAAAGGCGACGTCGTTTTATCGTCAGTAATGTTTAGATTCCAATAATTCATTAATAATAAATAAAAAATAATTTTATAATTTTTTATTATATTAATTAAAAATAAATTTTATAAATTTATTTTATTAAATAATAATAAAATAAAATAAAATAAATGACGAACTTATTTTCATAATTGACAGCGTTGTCAACCGATCAATTTGTCGCAGCTTACGTGGCAGTTTGATTGATTCAGTATGTCCACGTTGGAAATGTTCTGCTGGCAAATACCATCAATAACCAATCAAAAGGTGAGGCGTTGCCAGCCCAGCAAAAGCAGTGAAAAGCGAAAACAAATGATACAAATACGAAAGTGTTGCTACATGTGCAGCCATGGTTGCGGCAAACACGAAACCAATGCTACAGAGAGTCAAGGGCGAGAGAAAAGGAGCTCCTTTAATGTCATGAACCAGACCACATAGAGACTCAATTTTTTTAATTTATCTTTCGGGTCTTTGAATTTGGAATAATATCACCTCTCTTTCTCAATTCCCTGTTACTCTAAGGTACGCCATCCCATTTCCTAATTTAAAATATCTATTTTTATTTTTTATTTTTGATAATCCTGGATCCTTTTCTTTAAACATAGTTTAAATCTAAGTTTTTTTAACAGATTTAATCGAGGGAAAATGGATTTCAGGAAAGATTCAATTTTGTGTAGCAGACAGCTAGGCGAGATTCTATCAAAGCCCGTTAATGTCTTGAAGTGAAACCGAATTTAACATTGGGAATGGTTGTTTCTTGAATTGGGTTCCGGTTAAAATCCGATTTTCTTGTCTGGAGATATCGTTTCGGTTGTGTTGGGGTTTTGGTTATCAAAGCTTTTTAATATCTCACTTCTCTTGACGAATCAGCGATTTGTGAGCTGTTTGTTTGATATCTGAATTGAATTCATGTGAATGATTCATCGAATTTTTCTGCAGAATTCAATCCTTCTGTTTGTATCCACGATTAGAAACAGGTTTTGGGTTTAATCATTTGTTACTTTCTTTAAATTCCGAAACTTCTATTCACTCGTCTTGGGTATTGTTGTTGCATAGTAAAGTAAACTTTGAATTTCAATGGCTAAGCCTCCACAAAGTTCCCCTGGATACTCTGTCACTTTTGGTCCTTCAAATCCTGGTACACTGTCACCTAAGCCTCAGAATAGCCCAATTCCTTCTCCTTTTCCTCCTCCAATCTCCTCTGCACCACCCAGATTTCCTCCGCCAAAAGTACAACAAGATCATGTCCCTTCCCCCTCAATGAAAACCCCAAATTTAATGTCACCTGCAAATGGGGACAAAACTGGAAGCCCGATTCCTCATTTGAGCACACCCCCTGGACCTCCTGTTTTCACTTCACCAGTTCGACCTGCTGCTGTACCTTTCCGGACCTCTCCAGCAACTCCTCAGCCTGTTGCATTCTCTTCGGGTTCATCTTTGCCCACATCTTCACCTCCTCATTTCTCCAATGGGACAGCTGAGTTGCAGCACCAAGTTTCAGATGCTATGGAGGAGACAACTTCTGTTGGGGAATCACCGTGTGTTTTGTTCCCAGCACACAAGGTATCTTTACTCTCTGATTCATAGCAAAAGCACATTTAGTCATTATGGATTATTGCTTGTTTGTATCTTGAGTACATGTGCCGTATTGGTTTATTTGTTCATTCACTTTACAATGTTTTCACAATTCATCACATGTTGCCGCTCGCATACAACTTGTCATATAGGTGTTAAAACAGAAGAAACAAGCAAATGTACCCAGTTTAGGTTTTGGGGCCCTGGTTTCACCAGGAAGAGAGATTTCACCTGGTCCCCAAATAATACAACGTGATCCCCATCGCTGCCATAATTGTGGAGCATATGCAAATATCTATTGCAAAATATTACTTGGCTCTGGCCAGTGGCAGTGTGTAATATGCCGTAATCTAAATGGAAGCAAAGGTGAATATGTTGCTCCCACCAAAGAAGAACTTTGTAACTTTCCAGAACTGTCCTCACCTGTGGTTGATTATGTACAAACTGGGAACAATAGATCCAGTTATGTTCCGGTTTCTGATTCCAGAATTTCTGCACCCATTATTCTTGTAATAGATGAGTGTTTAGATGAACCACACCTCCAGCATCTGCAGAGCTCTTTGCATGCATTTGTTGAATCAATTCCACCTACAGCAAGAATTGGAATCATATTGTATGGCCGAACAGTATCGGTTTATGATTTTTCAGAAGACTCAATAGCATCTTCTGATGTGATCCCTGGAGACAAATCCCCAACTGAAGAGTCCTTGAAAGCATTGATTTATGGAACTGGTGTATACTTATCACCGATGCATGCTTCAAAACAAGTAGCACATGACATATTCTCGTCACTAAGACCATATAAATTGAATATACCAGAAGCTACAAGAGATAGATGTCTGGGCACAGCAGTTGAGGTTGCCCTTGCAATAATTCAAGGGCCATCAGCAGAAATGTCTCGGGGGATTATTAAAAGGGCAGGAGGTAATAGCAGAATTATTGTGTGTGCTGGTGGGCCTAATACTTATGGCCCTGGATCAGTCCCGCATTCTTTTAGTCACCCAAACTATCCTCATATGGAAAAGGCTGCCTTGAAATGGATGGAGCTTGTAGGTCAAAAGGCTCACCAACAGAATACAGTGATTGACATTCTATGCGCTGGAACTTGCCCTGTTAGAGTACCCGTTTTGCAGCCTCTTGCCAAAGCTTCAGGCGGTGTGTTGGTTCTTCACGATGACTTTGGAGAAGCATTTGGTGTGAACTTGCAAAGAGCATCCACAAGGGCTGCAGGTTCCCATGGTTTCTTGGAGATACGCTGCTCTGATGATATTCTGATAACTCAAGTTGTGGGTCCGGCTGAAGAGGCACATATGGACAATCACGAAACATTTAAAAATGATTCTGCTCTCTCTATTCAAATGCTAAGTGTTGAAGAAACACAGAGCTTTGCACTATCCATGGAAAACAAGAGAGACATTAAAAGCGACCATGTGTTTTTCCAGTTTTCCTTTCAGTTTTCCAATGTCTATCAAGCTGATATATCCAGAGTAGTTACTGTCAGATTACCCACTGTGGATAGTGTTTCAGCATATCTCGACAGTGTACAAGATGAAGTGGCTGCAGTCCTTATTGCCAAGAGGACCCTCTTGCGAGCCAAAACCTATTCTGATGCAATTGATATGCAAACAACAATAGATGAAAGAGTTAAAGACATTGTTTTAAAATTCGGTTCCCAAGTACCAAAATCAAAGCTTTATCGGTTCCCAAAGGAACTTTCTGCTCTATCAGAGCTCCTATTTCATCTTCGAAGGGGCCCACTTTTAGGAAGCATTATTGGTCACGAAGACGAGAGGTCCATATTACGAAATTTATTTTTGAATGCATCCTTTGATCTGTCGCTTCGTATGGTTGCACCTCGATGTCTAATGCACCGTGAAGGAGGCACTTTCGAGGAGCTTCCAGCTTACGATCTTGCCATGCAATCTGATAAAGCTGTCGTTCTAGACCATGGCACAGATGTCTTTATTTGGTTGGTATGTTCCTCAACTCTTTTTCTTGCCGTCTTGGAATTATTTTTTCTTTAAATTAGTTCATGATGCTCGAAATGTATGACTTCTCTTCCATATTTTTTCTGCCGCTTGAAACAGTGGGGAAAGAGTCTGTGACTCTCTGTATTTATGTGTTTTGAGGCCCAATTTTTGCTCATTGTTCTTCATTACCAAGTCCCAGAAAAATAATGATAATAAAAAGTAATTCTCATAGGTAATAAACAAGTAAAACTTGTGTGCATTAGGTGTGCGAAAGGCAGCAAAAATCATCGTGTGCTCTTACTTTTTAACTGTATGTTTGAGCATTAGAGGAACATTGAGCGTGCATTCTAGGTGGACAGGATGTAAAAGAAGGGAATTGCATTCATAGCTTCTCTCTTTCTAACCACAGCCTTTTCCTGGCCATTTTCCGATGATTAAATCTGGAAATAACACTTATCCACCTTGGAAATCCAAAAAAAGCAAAAAAGATAAGTAGTTCAGTAAAAGACTTTGATCGACCTTTTATAAAAAATTGAGTAAGAACGAAGACTGCATTTTTTTCAGTTCGTATATTTATTCATGTATTTTTTGGTTGTGCATTTATCGGGTAGAGTTTTTCCATATGATTTTCAAATGAATATTGCCTCGTTTGTCGGCAAATTTAGGGTGCTGAACTTGCAGCTGACGAAGGAAGAAGTGCATCTGCTTTGGCAGCTTGCAGAACGTTGGCTGAAGAGCTCACTGAATTTCGGTTTCCAGCTCCCCGTATCCTTGCATTCAAGGTATTTTTTTTTCCTGCTGATTCCCATTACTTTATATTCTTCTCCTATTTTGTTCCTTTTGGAAGCAAAGATTATAGAGATTTTAATGGTCTGAATTTATAACAGGAAGGAAGCTCTCAGGCTCGATACTTTGTATCTCGGTTGATACCAGCACACAAGGATCCTCCTTATGACCAGGTGAGGGGGAAGTTCAAAAATGCGTGTTATTTGGTAATAGGAACAAATATGATGTGTGTGCTCCAGAGATCAAATTCAGTTGTTAACTTGGGCCACAGAATTGGCTTGCAGAGCATGAGAGCATTTCTCTCTTTTACTAGGCTTCTAAACTAAGTGATGCAAATTCTCTGTAACTTCCATTGTAGGAGGCAAGATTCCCACAACTTCGATCATTGACGCCAGAAGAGCGGACAAAGCTGAAAAGCAGTTTTATTTTCTTCGACGATCCTAGCTTCTGCGAGTGGATGCGAAGCTTGAGAGTGGTGCCACCAGAACCAAGCTAGGCAATGTTGTAAATTTTTGATACTAATGTACGTGATGCAAATAGGAAGTCCCGGGAGCTGCATTCTACTGGTGGTGCAAACCTGTTTTCTCTTGTTTCTTTCCTTTTCTTTCGCCCCTCTGGTAAAGAGAATGTAACTTGGATGGTAACTTGGGAAATCATCTCTGTATCATTTTTTCCTTTTTCCTCGTATTTTTCATTTAGAGAAACATGTATACGCGACGGTGGCTCGAAAAGTGAGGAATTGATCCACTGCAATCTGATTCTGGAGCCAAACCAGATGGAGTTGACATTCATCATTGCATTTTTTTATTAAATAAGAATTTAAAACTTGTGATATTATAACATATTATTAAAATTATTTCCCTATATTTATTGTAGGATCAACATAAAATGAACAAGGCTGGTTCTAAAATCTAAATTCACGGGAGAATGAATGGAAAGTATCAATACCAGGAGCAAATTTAGTAAATGTACGGCCCGATTTTGGCACCGCTGATTGGTCGGATACCCGCTTTTGACCCAACGGCTCTCCCATCAAGATTCAAAGGGACCAAAGAAACATATGAAGAGCACTTCCGGGGTTTATCATTTGACATGCACTATGAGTAGCTGTTATTGTTCACTCCTATTGATTCTTATGGTTAATTTATCTAGTCTCAGTTTCTCTCGTCTTTTTTCACCGCGAAGGGGAGACGCCGCCGGCTGAATTTGTCAGATCGGCACGGTCACTCTCCTTGTTTCTTATCAGTTAATTTCTAGTTTTCTTACAATTACACCGCAGCCTGTTTACATAGGCCCGCGCATTTAACTGGAATGTGTTCTTCTTTCATGTGTAATGTGGAAATGCAAGGAATCTGAAGTTGGTGTCGTCGCTTCGAAGATTATTTTTATCTAATCAATTTCTCTCTCTGTTTTGCATGATTATTAACTAATCGAAGTTATTCGAATGTTGTCTTTTAGGTGCATACGTATGGGCTCTGGGCGGGTCTATGTATTTGTACTTTGATGGTTTAGTCTAAGTCTAGGAATCCGTCATAGTTTGGTTAACAGTTAATTGTTTGTGTTGCAAGTTGACTTTCATTATCTTACTGGGTATTGAACTCGGGATTAAGTTGATTTTACTTCTGTCTGTAAGAGTAATTTATATATTCAACCAGCAAGCATATGGTTTCCATATAATAATGGGACATGTTATGGTTTTTTGTTGTCTAATCTCTACTCTATTTTTTGTTGTTTATGAAGTCTACTCCACGGATAGGTTCATTGGACATGTGAAATCTAATGTATGACAATTCTAGTTTGTATGTTTAGCTTGATGACCTGTGAATTGATTTGTATTCCTGATGCTCAATTTTGGTTTTGGGGCCTTAGTGTCAAGTCCAGTTGCTTGATCCGTTTTGAATTGGATGTTACTGTCTTGTGTTCAGGATTTGGTTTAGGAAATGGCTGGTGGTCAGGAGAAGGAGAAAAAGCCTAAAGCTAATGTGTCTGGTGGTAAGTACTACCATTGTAGTTTTCTAGTTTATGTTCAGTTTATACATTTCAATATGTGTTCGTGCGTGTATGATAATTGATAACATCTTTTTGAGTATGGTCCTAATTTTGTGTTGTTGACTCCTGTAGGAGGAAAGAAGAAGGAGGTGAAGAGAGAGACTGCTTTAGGTCTCTCTCACAAGAAAGATGAAAACTTTGGGGACTGGTACTCTGAGGTATATCAAGCTGTTTAATTATGTAATTTGGGTTCCTGTAATGGTTGTATGTACATTGCTTACATGTTTGATCTCTATCTTTGGTATATTATTTTGTTACACATATGAATACCCTGTCACATTGTTTATCCATGGGAAGAGGTGAAAACTTGTCAGATTTACGGGATCTGAAACTATAGAGGCAAAAGAATTAAGAAGGCACGGTAGGTCCATAACATCAATTCTAAATACAGAGTGAAATCTCTGGCTGGAAATATCCCGTATGTGGTGAGATTATTTATATTATTCTTATGTTGTAGGTTGTTGAACACTAATTTAAATAAATTTTCATTTTACATGTGATTTGTGTTATGTAATCGTTATATTAATGAAAAAAGAGTTATTATAGCTAATTGCCATCCAATGTAGATTGGATTGTTCTTCTTGGTCATTTTGTTAATGTAAAGCATTAGCTTTTAGAAATTTTTTTGGTCAATAATGGAAGGTAATTTATTAGCAACTTTTTGGTCAATATTTGATTGAAATTACATACTCCTAGTAGAGAAAAGGAAAAATATGGTTAAGAAAGAATTTCATTTTGTCGCAGCAGTTAGTTCTCTGACCTAGTTGGGAAAAGTTTTATCATTTGAAGAAAGTTCTCCACAAAGAGTCTTCTAAGTAATCGTTTTGTGACCATGGACCCCTGAGAGATGGTCATCCTTGGATTTTTTGTAATATATGTTTTGGTTGTATTGCTTCCTGGTCACTCTTTTGGCTGACCAAGAAGCAATGATCATGAAGGTATGTACTAATCTTTTGAGTGAGATATATAACCATGCATGAATGTTCATTAGAGTTGTTGGATCTAATCCTTGTGCTGCTTATTGTACTAATAGATTCAGAAACATGATCATCCTTGGACACTTTGGATCTTATTATTCTTTTTATTTATTCTTCATAGGTGGTTGTCAATGGTGAAATGATTGAATACTATGATATTTCGGGTTGTTACATCATAAGGCTGTGGGCAATGTCGATTTGGTAGACCATGCAAGTAAGTTCTGGTTGTTATATCACAGGGTATACAAGGTGCAACTTCACAATGTTTGGGCCAAAACTTTTCAAAAATGTTTGAGATAACCTTTGAAAATGAGAAAGGAGAGAAGACTATGGCCTGGCAGAATTCTTGGGCCTACACTACCCGAACAGTAAGATTTCAATATCTGTTATTTGTTTGAGTTTGATGATTGTCATGTAATCATGAGTATTTTTTTTTCTTTTGAAGTAAAAAACATTTGATTTTTAAATAATTTTATATTTTTGCTTTGGTAGTTCAATGTATTCTCACCTTGAGAAAGTAAATATCTTATATAAGGGTTTTTAAAACAATTCAATATTCATATAGATTGGGGTCATGGTGATGGTTCGTGGGGACGACAAAGCTTAGTGCTGCCACCTAAAGTTGCATCTGTGCAAGTAGTTGTCATTCCTGTTCCTTACAAAGATGCTGATACTCAAGGAATTTTTTATGCCTGCAATGCAACCGTTGAAACATTGTGTGAGGCAGGTATCTGTGTCAATGTGGACCTTAGAGACAACTACTCTCCTGGATGGAAGTACTCACACTGGGAAATGAAAGGTGTTCCCCTTAGGATTGAAATAGGGCCCAAAGACTTGGCAAATAATCAGGTGAAGCTGTCTTTATTTGTTTTGGATGTTACTTGCACTGTGTTCAATGTTTGTTATTTCCTGATTTTGTTGTAATGAGTGTCTTTTAAATTAGTGGTAGGATTGATGAACTAGAATATGGTGCATATTGATTCTATCCATAGGTACGTGCTGTTTGCCGCAACAATGGAGCAAAAGTTGATCTGCCCAGGGACTCTTTGGTTGAGCGAGTAAAGGAACTTCTTGACGAGATTCGAGAAAGCTTGTTTATTGCTGCAAAACAAAAACGAGATGCTTGCATTCAAATTGTATAAACTTGGGATGAATTTGTGGAGGCTCTTGGCCAAAGAAAAATGATCTTAGCTCCCTGGTGTGATGAGGATGTATCTCAAGGGTGATGAATTGGAACTGGTTTTCACATGAAATTCGGTTGTTGCTTCCTTTAACATCGAACTGGAAGTTCTGGGGTGGGTTGTCAAAAGCTCCAGCGTTTCCTTTGTCTGCTGTAACTTAGGATGCATAATTCTACTGACCTTTGTTCATTTACTTGTCCTTTTCTTTTTGTGTCTTTTGTCTAGGAGGTGGAGAAAGATGTGAAAGCAAGAACTAAGGGTGAGATGGGAGCAGCTAAGACCCTTTGTTCCCCGTTGGAGCAGCCAGAGATTCCTGAAGGTACCGTTTGTCTGTTGGAATTTTACTTCTTACATGAAACTGAACTTTTAATTGGAATCTGTTTTGGTACTACTGGCAGATTTAACAACTTGCATATCAATTCTATGTTGTGTGTTTCTGTACAATTCAAATGAGACTTCTACATTCATTTCAATGGAGCTAGTTCATGTGGAGCCATGATGCACCATTGAAACAAATTGGTATGCTTGGGTATGGATGGATTGAATTAATACTACATGTTTTCAGATTCTTATAACTCTACACTTTTTTTTTCCGTTTTTTTTTAATTCAAATCTTCACAGGTACTATATGCTTTGCTTCTGGGAAGCCTGCAAAGAAATGGACCTATTGGGGCAGGAGTTACTAGATGCTTAAACTTGATCAACGTTACATTGCCTCCATTTTCCTTTGATGCATTTGATTTCTGCAGTGTCCTAGCATCTGGATTGAACTGCACCAGTTGCAATATAGAATAGATTTCTTTGTAATATTTACTGGAAATGATTAGACAACCAACACTGGCTGAGTTTTGCTTTTAGTAAATTGTACATTTCATCTAGATGGGTTTATATTTGATTTTTTTTTCAAGTGGCGTCACTGTCCTTTCACGAATGCACCTCAACTTGACTGGAAACATTAACTTGAATTGTGGACGACATCCCGTCCATAACGTGCATGTAAGTGAACTGCTACTGGACCCAGGTTGAGCGTTAAATGGAAAGACCATTCGTGCTCGTGCAGTGTCTGGCGCAAAAGGAAGACAGTGATATTGCAAATCGGGCTTTAACCATCATACACATTGCAATATGAAAAATGTTGTTAATTGTACATTACAGGGATGACACTACTGAAATTAAAATGGGAAATAATTTTATAATAGACGCACAATCTGATTAGCATTTCTATTTGTACTATAACAATCTCAGAATTACGAAAATCTTCAGATGTTTCCTCGGTGGCATTTCACTTCAATCTGAGTGCTTTTAGATGCTATTCTAGATAAGCTGCGTAAAGTCCCAACCTAAGGTTTCTGACTAATGAAACGCCATGGATTTCTTTACTTTAGACTGTCAATGCTGATGAAGCTGACCCGGACAGGCATGGAATATGGGAGAGCAACTGTGACAGATCGCAAGACTGTTGTTGCAATCTGACTTGTGAGAGTAACTCAATGTTTAGCTTTGAAATTTTAGTTCATTTGAGATTCAACTCAGTCATTTATCATTTATCAGCTTCTGCAGTGCAGCACGCAACCAGCAGGTCACTGGCTGGGTGCCAGGGCATCTCAGATAACTCGAGGATATTTGTTTCATCACCACAAAGAATTTTATCAAGAAGTTGATTTATAGCATTTTCTTTAGCCTAGGGCAAGCCAGACAAAAATCAATATTTCCATTAGAAAAAGAAAAATGAAATAAGGAACGATAACAGAAAATGATATATAATCTGCAAGATCATGATCAGTTACCTTTATCCCTAGGGCAATTGCTGTTTTTAGCTTGACAAGTTCACCTAATCTCAGAGATCCACCTTTTTTATCTTTGACGAAGATCACTGGGATGTTCCTTGATAAAGCCAAGCCTGGCAGATGTTTTGTTAACCATCGCGGGTTGCAATCGGCAGCTAATAATATGACCTACATGCTCAATGCAAGATTCATGAGCATCTTTTAATCATAACTAACAAGCTATGTCAAAAAAACAGAGCTATGTCCTCAAACTTCTAAGATATAAAATCTCAATAAAGACAATTTTTTTAAAAGATATACAGAGAACATTTTGATCAATATTACTAGTTATTAGAGTGCAAGTATCAAGATCCAACTACCAATTTGAACAGAAGATAAAAAAATCTTGCTTGATTTCCACATGCATCGTGTATGAGTTTACATTGACGAGCATCAATTGTCCTCAGTGCCAGTGGAATCAACTGGATAAGTTCACTACTAACTACCAAGCTACATCAAAAGCAATTTGCACATAAATGCATATCAAATGACTGAACTAGCAATAAGAAAATGCATCATATATTGCATCTGATAAATGACAGCGTAATGAAAAAGGGTACTGTCACATGCAAAACCAAAATTTGAGTTGCAGTTATATCGCATGCATGAACTATGGTAGTACCTACATAGAGCGTGAGAGCAAATGTTTGCAAGGCTTACTTACAAAAAATACACAAGTAATAACATTATGGAAAAGGTACAGTACAGAAATGCAATGACCTGCAGCTCAACAGAAGGTTGTTTACTATTGCCACAAAATAAATGAGCTTTCTGGGGAGATATTTCCGCGTTGGCAATTGGAGCCATCCGTTCAAGCACTCGAGTGACTTCATTAACCCCAACAGCAAATTGTAGCTATTCAATGTTCCATTTATTAGACACAAGTACAATATCATAATAAACAATGCGGGGTTTTTGCAAAAAATACCATTCTTAGCAAGCATCCCCAATCGACAAACTTCTACATCCACGTTAAGGATTCCTAACCAAAAACCAGTGATTCCATCTCAAACAATATCCCGTATTTCTCTACACAACGGAATTAATCCGAGTGTAATAGTCTCCATTCACAGCAGCATGTAGTGCTCTGTTGAGAGCACATGACTTACTGTTGAGTATGGGAGAAAAGACAGCAAAGAATGCTATTTTTGCATAAAATCCCCAATAAGAATCAAGCATAGTAGAATTTCAGTCTCCGCACGAGACCTAGAATTGATTAGTAAACATTGTAAACAAACCTTGAGCCATATTTTCTCAGGTAAAGAGTCTCCATCCAAAATTCTAGCGCTCCCTATTTCCCTTTTTCAACATAATTAAGAAAAAAAAATCGCGAGTTAGGCACTGGTGTAAACTTTGTATAACATCCATGAAAAAGTTACTCGTTAAGTTCCATTGCGTTAGAATTATGTTACCTCTGAATTAATTTCAGCAAACGAGCGAGACGTTCCCCTTCATAGCATCTAAACAATCAAACGCCAGAAGAAATTCAATTCCACGTAATAATGAGTAGAAAACAAATTTCCCAGGTTAAAGTCACCCAAAAGCTCAACAACGGTCAGTTTAATTAAATAAAATAAAATAAAAAATAAAAAGAGAGATGAACCCATGTAACAGAAACCGACATACTCTGGTTCTTGAGGAACAGAACTAGGTGGCTTTGAGACATTAACAAGCTTTTTGCTGGCTTTTTTCCCGCCTTGCATGATTACGTTCTGCAGTCTGCACACTACTTGCTTGACGAAAAGCTCCAGAGGTTTAATAACACATAATGAAACCCTTAAAAGAACAAGGACCCAACACATAAATAAGAATATTTGGGCCTCAGTCATCAAACTGAAGGGTCCATTGAGCTCAAAAAGGCCTCCAACTTGCTGCACGTGTTTATGAGACGTTGGCCAAAGTCCAATCTGGACTTCTCATTATGTTTAGTATTAAGTGCACATAATTAACAATAACTACACAAATCCTGCACAGTCATCGAATTGTTATTTGTCTTAACAATCTATTACCCTGGGATAACAGGCGACAGACTGAGGATTGGTCCCCATATCCTAGCATGTGTTTTGTTTTCTACATCACTATCTTCTTGAACTAAAAGAGCTATAGACTACAGACTTGGCGGATAGATCAATTAAAAAACAAGTTACAATTTAATATAACAGTGAAGTGAGAATGGCCGCCCCATGCCCATCAAATGCTGCACTTAGAGAAGGGAAATTATACATGGTCTGTGCCCGCCTGCAATCAAGTAATTCAATAATTAACGTTTGAACAAATTAGAAGAGATCAGCAACACGGGTCGAGGGTCAGGTTGGTATTCTTGAATATACGTGCAAATCAAGAATTGAATATGGTAAATAACAAAGGCATTGTGGCTAGCTGTTGTTATAAAGCTGACCAACCAGTAGACAAATCATATTATTAAGTATACAGCTTACCTCCATCACAACGAGTTAATGCTACGAAGAAAAATGCCGGCAATACCTTAATTAAAGTTAGTATTATGGTAAACAATCAAATGGTTTCTCGGACATGCATACAAGTAGGTGAAAGCATCTCTCTCTCACGCAGAGGATCAGATAGATGCGGGATAATAACACCTAAATTCATAATTTTTGTATTTTGCACAAATATTTTTTTACGACAAATAGGTCCCTCACACCCAGTCGCCATTATTAAAATGAAAATTTAATCTTTTAATGTTGATTGTTGAATTTGAGTATCATAATAACATTGGAGTATGTAACTTAATACAAAAGAGTGTTTCAACGATTTGAACAAAATTTTAGGACCTGTTTGTTATAGATAAATAAATTATATTCTTATACGTAAAAATATAAAAGCTGAAGGACCTATGCTTTCCTTTCTACCTGTGTTGCATTGGATACCTGGCTGCGATTTTAGTACATGCTCTGAATACATGATGACACTTGCCTTTGCGTTTCCCTTGTCCCCTTTCTTTACGGACATTTTTTTTCTTAATTGCCCAAGTTGCTGTTCTGTTAGTACTTCGGCATGCATGATCAAGAATTTCGCATCCAATTTGAGGGCATTTTTGTAATTTAGAGCAATGGCTACGAATCTACCGTATAATCTTAAGGACTAATTTTTATTTATTAAAAAATTAAAAAAATTAATTAAAATAAAAATTCGAGCCATTTATTTAAATTAAATTTACGAATTATTTTATATTTAAAATTAAAAATATAAAAATATATATATTAAAAAATTATTGTCCGAAATATTTTAAAACATTATTAATTAATTTTTTTTAAAATTTATGGGCAGAAAAAAGAGAAGCTAATTGGGGGAAGTGTTGAGGTTTCCTTTTCCCGGGATCAAATCCGTGATGGAGCCGGCCGGTTGAGGGGGTGCTCCCGTCTCCCAAAGCCGAACGAGCCCACAGGTTAACGGTTTAGCGGCAGAGAGACAGTTACTATTGTCGTTGGTTAAGGTTATTGTAGTCTTTTTCTTGCTTGAAGTCGGGAGTTATTACGTTAAAAATGTTTATGACCGCCTTTGAGGCACTGGAGAACTCGGGATTATTGTCGTTTGTGTTGGCAAGGTAAGTTACAGCGTTAACCGAGACAAAAGTGTTCCAGTCTGAAGGACGCGGTTTGTGTGGTAAATTGTAATATTTTGGTCTGGCATCATTGATTCCCATATCAAGAAGAACCCTGTTCTGGCTTTTGTCTCATAAGCTAGTTCTTGTCCATGTCTGTCTAACTGTATTCTGTGTCTCTGTTGCCAACCAATCTCAATAGCTACATCACTAAACAAAAACCAGACAGATTAATAAAACCCAGTTTTCTTTGGGAGAGAGGAAGTGCTGACGAGTGATGATGTGAAAAAACGGGTCAGCTTCTCTTTTGATGGATGCTACAATTTACAAACCTTAAACACGAATGAGAGATCAGGAGTAACTGAATCTGGGATGCTTCATGCAAAAAGCTTTACAATCTGTACTAGTGCTACATAATCTCCCCATAAACTCTCAAAATCTCACTTTCTCTTGCCCTCGGTGTGGCAAGAACTAAAAAGTAGACTTTCTGAGCTTTCAAAGCCGCAAACAGATTCTGACATTACTCAACTTTGGCTGCTTAAGAGCATAAACCATATACCACCTCATCTTCAATTCTAAAGAGCTGTTTTTCTTGCTCCAGCCTCAAACTCAAACTGTTATCTGGGTATCCTCCATTTTCTCTGAATGTGGTGAGAAAAAGAGTATCCTTGATTCTTTGTAACACTGTGTAGCGTGAAATATAGAACGAGAGAGAGAGAAAGAGAGGTAATGGAGGAGCAGGTGAAGACACGAGAGGGACCTACTGCTTAATTTTTGGCGGGCAGCAACAATCAGTTTCAATGATTTTTTGATTTGGGTGGTGGTGGTGGTTCTTCTATCCTTCATATACTATGCATATTTGCTAGAGAGAGGAGAGATCTTGATTTAAAGCCATCTTTATCAAACCTTTCTCTTTCCTTCTTTCTTTCTATCTTAGTTATTTTGTTCGTTAAGAGGTATCAGTATCAGTTAGTGAGTCCGAGAAGGGTTAACAAGCTTTCTTAAGGTGATTGGCTCAAAGGCAAACCAGCAGATCTCAATCATATGAGGAGATCTTTTACGGTGAGTTGTTTCTTCTTTGCTTAATCTTCTCTTCTCCTTCTTCATTGTTCTGTTTTTCTTCTTGCTTCTCTGTATGTAACACTGAGAATTTAGAGTAAGATCGGATAATAATTTTCACGGTAAACCGTTTGACGGCAGCCTGAAATGAATCATCTGAATCCAGTCACACATTGTAGTGTATTATTTCATTTTTTGTTCTGTTTGTTTTGGTTTATTTGGCTCTTCCTCCTTGGTTTATCTTTTCGGCGAAATGTGGTTGATTTCATCAGCTCTTATACCCATCAAGTTCAAGCAAAGCGTGAAATCTGTGACGATCATTATCATGCATTACCAATGGCTTGGTGGTTAAAGTTTCACGTTTACTGCCTTTTGACGTTCATTTTGTCTATCACAGTAAAAATTAATGCTTTTGGTTTGTGGTTGTAGTTTATCTGGCGTGCCTTTCTCTGTTTTCAATTTCCATCTATAGATTCTATACTTCAATAATTGACATGATTAATTAGCAGTGCAGCTTATTAAGTAGAAAATTTAGAATAATTTATTTCATAATGTTCCATTTTTAGTTGGTGGATGTGCTTCTGGTAATTGCACTTTTTAGGGATTCTCCATGGGCTGTCAAGGGCAGCTCACAATGCAAACAAATCAATTCTGGGCTATTTAGGCCTCATAGTGTCTCAATCACTGAATTTGGAGCTGTTGGAGATGGTGTCACTCCCAACACCAAATCATTTCAAAATGCAATCTTCTATCTCAATTCATTTGCTGACAAGGGTGGGGCCAAGCTTTTTGTCCCTGCGGGCCGGTGGTTGACAGGAAGCTTCGATCTCATCAGTCATCTAACTCTCTGGTTAGATAACGATGCAGTAATTCTCGGATCTACGGTAAGCCTTCATCGGAAAAATTTTCCGTACAATCTTAATTTAGAACTTCTCCACTTTAGCTGCAGTTTGCTACTCTTTCTCATTGGAGTATTTGCAATTAAATCATGGCTAGGAAACACTAGTTTATAGAATTGCAATTAATTGTTAGCCCTCATCAAATTTATACTGTTTATGCCATGGAAGTTTCATATAGACTCTTTGTTGGTGGGTTGTGGGCGTGGTCGGTGTGGGGATGAGGGATATACTTAAAAATGGGAGATTGACAGTTTTGTGGTCATTAATGCTTCACTTTCTAGTTCGAGGAATATTGTAAAATCTTGATTTGTTCTCCAAGTCCAATTTGGCGGTGTTCTGTAGTGACATTGAGGCTATAGGTAGATTACCTTAGCACATAATGCTGAAGAGCTTACCCTTATTGTTTCAGAACTCAGATGATTGGCCGGTTGTTGATCCTCTACCGTCGTATGGCAGAGGTAGGGAGTTGCCCGGTGGAAGACATCGAAGCCTCATATTTGGACGCAATTTGACAGATGTTGTCATAACAGGTTGGGGATATTGATAAAGAGCTGACATAGACGTGTTGTCTGTATTCTTGATGCGACTGATTGCCCCATGCAGGTAACAATGGAACTATTGACGGGCAAGGCAGCATCTGGTGGGAGTGGTTTCAAAATGGAATCTTGAATTATACTCGACCCCATCTCGTTGAATTGATGAACTCGTCTGGGGTTGTCATCTCAAATTTGACCTTCTTAAACCCACCATTTTGGACCATCCACCCAGTTTACTGCAGGTTTGTTCTCTCTACACCGAGATCTTTCAATTGCTCTTCTTTTTTTTTGCTTGGATCCTAGTATCCTTGTTTCCAATTTAAACTGTACATAGGAGAAGCTTTACTGACATAGGGGAAGAGTTGAGTCTGTTTTTCTGCATGAACAGCAATGTTAGAGTGCAGAATATCACCATTCTTGCTCCACTTGATTCACCAAACACAGATGGAATTGATCCGGGTGAGTATCTTCCACTAGTTTGAAACTTTCCCTTACAGAATTTATGTTCTCAAAACTTAAACTTCTAGCTGAATGAACTCCTTCAGTACTGAACGGAAATTGATCTAACTGTGAGATTTTGACAGTTTTCAATTCAGGTTCTGCACAAAATCATATCCTCATAGGATCTAGTGCCTTGTTGAACAACCATCAAGTCCAAAATTTTAAACTAATGGGAAAATTTCCAACAATGGCACTTGAACTCTAACCAAATGTATATTCTTTCTAAAAATAAATCTCTTGTTTTTAAACATAATGGGGTTCTCACCTCTACCTTCATTTGCATCCAGACTCTTCTGATGATGTCTGCATTAAAGACTGTTATATTAGCACTGGTGATGATCTGATTTCCATCAAAAGTGGGTGGGATGAGTACGGCATTTCATATGCTCGTCCAAGTACAAATATTTCCATCCATGGGCTTGTTGGGCAAACTCAACTGGGTGCGGGGATTGCAATCGGAAGTGAGATGTCTGGAGGTGTATCAGATATTCATGCGGAAAACCTTTACTTCTTCAACTCAGTAACGGGCATTAGAATAAAGACGTCTCCTGGAAGGGGGGGTTATGTGAGAAATATCTGTGTCTCAAATGTGGCCATGGCTCATGTAGATACAGCTGTAATGTTTACTGGTCAATTCGGGGAGCACCCAGATGATCATTTTGATCCCAATGCTCTCCCTGCAATAGAAAGAATTACCATTAAAGACGTCACTGGTGAGGATATAAAAATGGCTGGCCTGCTAGAAGGTATCAAAGGCGACATTTTCCACAACATTTGTTTGTCAAATATCACGCTCAATGTGCTCTTGGAGTCTCCATGGAACTGCTCTTATATTCAAGGATATTCTAACTTTGTTATCCCCGAAACCTGTGATCCTCTGTGGGAAAGAATCTTCCCCCACCATTACTTAGATTGCTATGATATATCCAGAAATTGAAACAGAGGTGCTTGGTTGTAGTCTTGGTAAATAATGGAATCATATCATTTGGTCAGAGGTGAAATCACCTTCTTCGGTGAATGTTCAACATAGGATGGAAATTTGATTCTTGCTATTTCTCAAAACAAGTGCCCATTGCATTGCCAAGGACAAGGTTACCAGACTTAAGTTTTAGTGGAGTAGCTGGACTGTTTCTTGTAAAGATGGTGTTGGGAAAAGGATTGTTTCTTGTGATTTTGTGTGCAGTGGCAAATAATTGAGTGATTACCAGAAAATGAAGATAGAATGAGCTTGCTTTCTTAAAACTTTTCTAGTTCTTTCTTTTCTGATTGTACGTGTTCTTGAAATTCTGGAAATAAATTATTCAATAACTCAAAAAAATGGATTTACATCGCTGTTTCTGTTGGGCTTTGGGTAAAAGGGAAGTCAATTTTGCTCACTAGAAGGATTTACTTTCATTTTGTTGGTATACAATATTTATTATTAAAATCTCCACTGCACATAAACTGTAAAGAATTAATATCTAAAATTCCTGTATAATCAGAGCAGGTTAGTGTTCTTTTTAGCAACATTAGAATTAACTTCTTATAAAAAAAATGGAGCCAAAATGCTTTATACCACATGGTTCTTGTAACTTGTAGAAGTAGAAGAAATTACATACATGTTTTGATTTCAAGTTTACTGAAGACACACTCATCAAGATTACACAAGACCAATAAATGAATGTTTCTCAAAGGCTGAGAATTCAAAATGCCCTATCTCGGGGATGCTTCACTCCCATCCTTCTTAATAACAGAACGTAAGACCTGTCTTGAAATGTAAGTTTCCAGCTCTCTGGATACCTCGGTTAACTTCAAGTCAAAATTGCTTCTGTATTTGTGCTTTGGCGATGGCACGACTCCAGACAACCTAGTTGGGGAGCCAGAAAATCGCCTTCTTGGGCTTGAAAACCTTCCTGGTGACCCTGTAAGCTTCCCAATAGAAATGAGCGGTGTTGAGCCTGATCCTGATCCTGTGTTAGCTGAGTTCCTATCTGGCTTCATCAATGGTCCACATTTTGTCTCCAGTGGCAGTGGCTTTAGTGAATCATGTTCCACGGCTGGCTTCTGTTTCATAAGCCTCTCTCTGGCTTTTTCTGCTGCTAGCAGAGCTTTCTCGCTACTCAGTTTTATCAGTTTCCATGGGTCAATGCTCACATGAAAGCCTTGTCTCTTCGGAGGTTCAAGATCATTATCAATTCTTATTGACAAAGGTGCTGGGTCCTGAAAATTAATATTTACATCAAGGTAAGTGAGCTCATTGCTTCTGAAGATGAAAATTCTAAGATGCTCTACCTAAAGTATATACCTGATTTATGTGTCCTCTGCATATGAATCTTGACACCATTGTCTGTCTTTCAGGTGAATCAAACTCACTGCTTTCTTCTGAGGATAGATCTGAATCATCTAGTTCTGGAAATTGGTTCTGCTCCTTCATTGCCAGGATATAATCGTATGTTCTCATTCCCTGCAACAACAATCAAGTTACAATTTGGAGAAATAAAAGAAGCAGATAGCCTGGTTATATGATATGTAATTGTAACACCACAAAAAGATATGAAGTAATTTGAGATTAGAAGCATGGAAAGAATGAACAATCACTCACTATAAATTTGTCTAATAACGCAGGCATTCTAGGAAAGTAAAAAATTGCGACATCACTGACAGGTGTAAGTAGATTTTTTTTTCCAATTTTGTGGCAATCAGGCTTCGTAAACCTCACATTTATCAAGAGAAGACAGTTCACACTAGTGAAAATATCAAGCAGTTGAAAAGTTTGGAGTTCAAACCTATGATTTCTGACAAACTGTTCTTAAGCAGATAAGGAGATGAGGCAATAGCCTCATCTCTGCTTAAGAAAAGTTGACAAACAGGTGTCTAAATTGACATCTCTGCAGCCACTCAACAAAGTGACAATTCTAATTTTTTTTCCTTCGGGAGAAATTGAAAGGCCAATAAGTTATGGGAATGTACATAATCAATTTTTAACTTGTTTGATTCCGCAAACAATACTAAATTAGAACTAAATTGTATCAGTGTTGTTTGGTGCTGCATCATTACCTTCCTTATGAGAACAACATGAAAGAAGAAAAGCTGTCCCATTGCTGCTGTACTGTAAGCTGTCATTAGGACCAACAACACCTGTAACATTTAAATGAGTTACAACCAGCAGGTAAGAGAGTTTGAATATAAAATGTTCCAATGAAACACTTTCAGAGGAAAGAAATATAACTAAATATTACCGATATTGTAGCCAGAACCTCCCTTGGGAACTTTACATACAGCTTCCTTACCAGCTCCTTCTCTATTCCTTTCTTATCTACAAAGCACCTGATGAATATGGCAACGGCAGTTCCTCCTTCTATAATTAGCTGCAGAAGTGAGAATTTAATTGGCAACATAAACATCAAGGTAAATAAACAGAAGCTGGAATTAACAGTGGCAATGAAACTGACCATCAACAAGACGAAAACCATAAGAAGAATGAATGTTGTGTAATTCCTTTTTCCAACGCAGTTGTTTAACCACTGAAACAAAAACAAACTCCATGTGAACATTGGTAGCAATTGACTTCTTGTATTTTGTGAACACAAAATGGGAAAATGACATCAATACTAATGTCGAGAAAATTACCCAATGCTTACCCTGCAATGGTGATCAAACCCTTCAACACAACGGTTGCAAGTCCTGCAGTGCTTGCTATGCTTTTTCACCTGCGATATAAACAAGTCAAATAAAATTGATGACCAATAATCTAGTGAATATTAAATAACCTGTTTACACTGGTATTTAACCGTATTTACAGACACCTATGACTTCTAAATTTCCCTCACCATGATATATCATGCTATTCTATGAAGAAGACTAACGAAAATGTAAAAATATCCAACCTCGAAGTCGCATAGCGAGCAAAATGAAATGTCATCCTCTTTAAGGTCAGGTGCAACTGCATCATCCTTCATGACAAGAGGAAATGGAAGCAATGGTTCCAATTGAATCCCAGTCTTCAAAGGATCAAGATATCTCCTCCTGATAAAAGTCCTAAGTATCTTCCTCTCCATTCTCCTAAAAAACCTCACAACAATTTGCCCCAATATAAATCCATAATTCAGGTTTGCAAACCCATTGGATCTTGCCCTTTTCTTCTTCCTAAAACTGGTATTATCAGTTGGGTCAATTGCAGTACACCTTATAAATAGAAACATAACCGATAATGCCTGAAAATAAAACCAAGACTATTGATTAAATTCAGTGACGTTTGAGTATTGATTGACGAAGAGAAGTGTACATTAGGATTTCCTTGGATACAATACCACAAAGGAAAATACGGTGTTGACTGCGATTTCAGCAGTTCTGTTTCCCAGCAAAATGCCTAGAAACGTATAAAAGGCCACTATCAGAAAACTGTACACTGCCATTCCCACCATCTGCGATACATTCAACAAGGAATTATGGATCTAAGGCGTGACTCAAACTTGATATATAGATAAACATATATGTATGTATGAATAGCAGTCGAAATTCAAAACATTAGCTGGATTTTTATGTACTCCATTGTTTTAGAGGGAAAAAAAAACACTATCTTTTAACATAAAATTGTAGTACATATCAATGAAGTTTGGAGAACATCTGATCCTAAGAAGTGGATCATGTATTTAACTGGAGAACCCTTTTCCTGATTTTCAAGAAATAAGAAGGCATTATAAACGAATTTCTAGCAAAAGAAGTTGAATGTATGATTTATGCATAAGTTAACGATTAGGTTTCAGATTTGAATCTGCAGAAAAGCATCGAAGCTGAAGAAAAATTGTGGGTTTACCTGCAGAGGGTGGAGAGGTCGTTGCCAGCCATGGCGTCTCATGTTCTTTGTCTGGCACTTTGTAGCGAGTATCAGCTTGTAGCTTTTCGATCAAAACAAACAAATTTAGAAATCCATAGAATTTGCTTAGAGCCCTGAAAGTAAAACAAAAGTTCTTTCACTTGCAAGGTGGCAACCTAGTTTTGGAGTTGTCTCTCTTTTGTTTATTGAAGCTCACGCCAAAAAAATGGAACTCCTATCCCAACGGTCAAATATTTCGAAATTTGAACGGCGCTAAACGACTTTAGTCACATCACATGTCTTGATGATGATCTACCCCCATTTCATCGGCCATGTGACAATTGGGTCATCTAATGGGCCTAGTGGGCTGCTAAACCTTCTTATAATTTTTTTTTATGGCAATAATTGAAACTGGAATACATCATATAATACAACTTTCCCATTATGTAGAAAGAATTGTCGGACCCCCATGATTGATCATCAAGAGATTGGTAATGATCATGAAGGAATGTCGTGTGATTAAAATTTCAGCAGCCATTTAACCGAAAACTAGTTCTTCAATGAAAAGAAACAGTAATCAGTTGTATTGTCGTGTGACACACAGCAATCTTTGTTAGTTGTTACAGTAATTTTTCAAGAGAAATTACTGCTCTTACTCCCACAGTCATCAATGCCGATTTGGTCAAATCCACCCGAAAATTAAACTTTCAACAACCAAAACTTGGAAAAACAAGACCTCCAGGAGATAAGCCAACCATTCATAGACGTACATTTAATGTTGGTGGGTAGGTATTGCTACAATGGTTTGGTGATTCTCCAAAGCCTGCAACTTAATTATGCATTAATGTATATCTCTTCACTGGACTGACTTTATTTTATGCACATTCAAGGCATGTATATTGTTCTCTCAGACGCATAAACACTGGTGTTATGATCCGCCAGGTCATTTTTACACCCGACTATAAGCCTTCTGAGAGCTCAGTACCTAGTTCACTTGCTGCACCGGCAAACTTAATATATTTATGAATTTACATACACGTACAGAGATTTATTTAAGTATACAGATCCAATCATTTTGTCCTCTTTTGTGCCCCTTAGATATGCCAAAATTTATCCCTAAGTCAATGCCGTGAACCAACATAGTTGACCTGAGGCCGGGGGAAGTTGATTAATTATCCAGTGCCTGAAACCCCAAGGCATACTGCAGATGCTTCTCTCTTAATAACAACCCAATTAAAAGATCTTCTTGTAGAATCCATGTCTACAACTTACTGGCTAGTTACACTGACCAACAAACGGGGGATTACTTGTCTCAAGAGCCAAACTAGCATAAATTTATGGAAGTAAGAAGATAATAACAAGTACGTAGTGAAAATCCAAAACATCAGGCATCTCGTACACTAATTTGTGGAGAAAGTAGTGCAAGACTGAGGAAGCCGGGGAGATCCAGGCAAAACACCAGGCATTCCGCCTGTAACATTGTTATTGTTTTCATCGTTGCTCCTTGGTGTTCCCATTACTGTTGAGATCGCAGCAGCTAAGGCTGCTGTGAAATTCGGGTCTGAAGTAATGGCTGCAGTAACTGTCTCGACCATGGAACCATGTCGTGCTCCTAACTGTGTATTTGGTGGTGCAGGTTGCTTAGGAGAGACGTACACGGGGTGCCTTAAAAGTTGTGGACAACCAAGCAAAGGTAGAGGAAATGTGGCCGACGAAGTAGGGGCTCGGAGGAATTGAATATGGTTTGGGCTCTGCGTCAAGTCCAGGGTAATGGTGGGAAATGGTGCAGAGGCAGATAGGGTTGCCATTGTTGACGCAAAGGGAACAGAAGAAAAGAAACCAGAACTCGTTGGAGCGTCTTTGCCAGTGGTCGAACCTGACAGGAGCATGCCTGCTGCAGCTGAGGTAGTATTAGCCATGGCTTTGGCTGTTGGTGGTAGAGGGTGATTATGGTTTCCTTCGTAGGTTGTGACGAGAATGGTCCTATCCTCTGCACATCGTTGCACCTGTAGATAAGAAACATGACCAAATTTACAAGTTTTAGCAGTCGTGCAGCTTAATAAACACACTTACTCAGACACGTAAGTTAGAAATGGTACTATAATTCATTATAATCATTAATTAGTAATCTAATACTGACCGTTTAAGAGAACATACAACCCATGACACGAAACGAATGTGCCTGAGAGAGCTTAGATGAAAATCTGGTCTCTGGAGGCACAGTATGATCATAATTTCTAAAAACCATCACATCAGTGATGGCTGTAGTAAAAACTGTAGAAAGTTTGTACCTGCTTGCGAACTGGACATCCAACGGCCATGGTGCAACGATAATAAGCACGAGGACAAGGGTTACCCTTGGCCATCTTTTGACCGTATTTCCTCCATTGGCATCCGTCGGTAATCTGAGCCACATAAAATTAAGTCATTCCTTTGTTATTAAATACATGCATTCTCATAAATATTTAGAATATATTCGTGGGATAAAAGGTGCAAATATTTCTTACCAGAGGAGCTTCTGATCTTGCTCTCACTGACACTCTAGCCTTTCTGAAAGACGCTTCAGGTGCTTGCTCTTCGCTTTTTGTTTGATCCAACTTTGGACTTCTAGGAGAGCCCCAACTCTGGGACGTTTGGTCACCACCATCTTCCTTATTAGAAACTTGCTTCCCTGGAATCTTAAGATGCTGATGTTCCTTTGAAATTACTTCAGCTGTATTTGCTGGAGAAACTGACAGCTCCAGAGTTGTCTTATCTTCAGATACTGATGGATCGTTAACATTCAATGCAGCAGATGGCCGTGGGTCCATAAACTGTTGGGCCGGCATCGAGGAACTTGACATGCCGTTGAACTCATCCTTCTGTTCAAGAACCATAATTGCATCAATTAAGCAATCGTTGACACACAGCGGATTATAATTATAAAACTATAATTATAAAACTATAATCTATTTAAACTATAATTATAAAACTAACCATCTGTTTAAATACAGGTATTTAATCTATTTTCCTCTAGTAAACATTAAAATACAGCGGATTATCTGCCTGATACATACTATCTGCAAAACATTATAGAAGAATGCCAGTTCGGGAAGATAAGATCAACCTTGTATAATTTGGGACCGATAAACTTTCGGCTGCACCCGTAGGGGATGCACAAAAGCCTACATAATTTAACACCATTCAAAAAGCGATCGAACACACGCTCTTCTGTATAGATATTATATGAGCTAAGTGAGACAGCTGATTGGGATTGAACTACTTTAGTTTAATGAGAATTACAGACGTAAGAGTGGGGAGTTTCCCACCGTCTGTGTGGTTTCGAGTAATTAATTAATGCTAGAACCGCAAGGGGCAATTGAAAGTTGACACCGGATCAAGAAAGCAGCTTGGAAATTTCAGTCAGGCACGTTACCCAATTTTCTTGAAACAAAACAAGGCTTTAATTTCCTATTATCAATTTATCATTGTCATCTTAAAGTTTCGTCTCTTTCTGAATTACAAACCATTCAAAATTGATGATCTGACATAGATTAAGGTAAAAGTAATTACACTAAACGAGTATTACCTGCTCTCCCGGACAGCCATATGCCTGTTTTTGCATGGCCAAGATTAGATGACTCTGCAATTCGTTATATCTTTTGGTCATCTGATCCAACGAGCTTCTCAGCTTTCTGTTTTCTTTGTGCGAACTTTCTAACTCGCCGTGAAGCTTACTCAGCTGAAAAACAAAGTCCCGTTTGAAAATCATTTGAAAACGGGAAAACACCAAAGACGAAACCATCAAAGTTCTTAGGTTGTTGAAACTCACTTCTGTATTGGATTTGTAGTGATTCACAGTTCTTGAAATTCCAGAACATGAAGTACGGAGATCCAATCCTGTCTGTAAGAATACAAAGATAATCTTACGGTCATAAACACTTAATTGTTTTAGTGTATACTACCCCGAATGGAAAACAACAAAAACGCAAAGACCTTACGTTCACACCAGAAACATGTAGAGTTGGTGACGATTCATGTTTTCTTTGTTGATGATCATAAGAGTGATTGTTACCGGAAAATAAATCCATTTCTTTGATGGGGGTCTTATCACGATCGATCGAATCCTCCATCGAGCGATCAAAAGTTTGCCGGAGAAATTCGCCGGAGTGCAAGAACGTTAATTCTCGGCGTTGCCGTTGTTTTTCCATGACCAAAGAAATTAGAGCAGCAGCAGTAGTCGTGGTGTCTCTTCAAGTTTCAACCATAAATATTTTTTTTGCTAGCACAGAAGCTTAGCTTGTAAGTGGGGGTCCAACAATAATAATAAGGCCCGGAGAGAGAGAAAGCGAAGACCACCCTTTTTTAGCCGAGGGAGGTTTGAGGTCACGGTGGTGTAGGGGGACACGTGGCAATACCTGATGAAGGGAGGACACAACAGCGCTTGAAACCGAGAGGGGAGAGATAACGGATCCCCCCTTGGGTTCTGGTAAATTGGATGGTAGAGGTAACGGGATTCAGAGTTTTTGTCGAGTTGGATTGAGTAAGGGGAGTCCACGTGGGGACGTCGTCTTTATGTCAACGAAGTTGACGGCAAGGCTCTATCTGACGGTGGTTAAGATAAAAAGCGGGTCCCACAGGAAAGAAATACCTAATCCCACTGACTTTCAATCCCAACTCCCCACGTCATTTTTTGTTCTACTCACGTCAAACGGCGCTCATAGAGGGAAACCCCACACTTGGCTCGGCTACACGGCTGCCTGTACATTCCCAAAGTTTGTACTTTCTTTGCACGGTCAATTTCATGGACATACAGGGCCTCCGCCCGGCGGGATGCAGCAGCAGCGTGTAACGGCCAGGATTTTCCCTAACAAATTTAGTTGGATTGCCCTATCGTAGATTCTGAAAAGCGCAATATCCTAAATGGTCAGGAAATTCTCGAGTTGCTAGATCTTAGAATGAGATCAATATCAAGGAGCAATATTCTAGAATGGCATACCCGAGAATTCCAACTTCACTTAGCCGTTTTAATTGATGAAATAAATAGTTCATTAACTGGTTGTATGACACGATTGGAACACATAGATAATGCACGTGGCCCACTGTTTTAGAGTTTTCATTGCTTTACTTATACAGAAACGTATATACTTTACCTAGATGCAATATAAATACATAAATAAATACTACAAGGAACTTGATAATAACATATAACAGTTACCATGAAAAGGACAAGAAAGGTCGAGTTCTTTGCCCCTGAAGTAATTTGCAGGTCATTTTTTAATTGATGAATTGCCCGACATATTCAAAGATTTGCATATTGCAATCGGTGGAGAGCAGCTGTGAAAAATATGAAACATAAGAACTTACTTTGTTCCGATTTCAACCGTTTATATTTCTGGGTAAATTTGCAAGAAAAATACTGTATACATTTGTGTATGTATCGGGAGCTCCTGAGCAAGTGAAAGATTCACCATTGACGTATGATTTCCCCTCTGAATACTGCAAAAAGGGTAACACAAATTACAAATTTTAGAGCATGTAGAATAGTAAGTATTTAATATATTGCTTGCGGGTAGTCTTCCAAAGACAGGATCAATTCTCCACTCCAAGCCAACGTGTTTCTGCTACTAACAATATCTCGGCGAATTTCCAAAAGATATATGATCACAATTTGTATATAATGTCAACAATGTGGACCAAACTGGACAGCTTCTTGTAAGTATTAACAAGATGACGACGGGATAAACAAAATCCAAATTAAAATCGAGGATGACCGTCATCACAGGTATGTATATGTATATTTATTACTAATCAACAAAATAATTTTATGAAAAAAAATCTTTAGTTTGATTCGTCAAGATGTGGAAAAAGTTAAGTCAATGTTAGAAGATTTCCCATTTGACACTGAAATTTATAGCTGTAAGGGTCGCTCTCTTGGCATAAATAATGGAAGAATTGAGAATGATCAGGTTGTCTCTAGCTCACAAAAATGCAGGCCAGATCTTAAATACATGTATCCACAAGTCAATGCAAGCAAGCATAAGCAAAAGTTTCTCTGTTTTTTCTTTTGTTTTCTTTTGAATTCACAATCTCGAAAAAGATTGCCATTGCGTAGTCGATCGATCGTCCAGTTCCAAGTCGTGATGTATAAAATTAATGTTGAATAATAAAATCTTTCTCTGATCCTTACAGGAACTTAGTGCAGGTGTGATTTTAGAGAAGATTCAAGGGAAGGGAAAGATAATTGCGCAATATTAGGTTGTGGGTAACAAGTAAAATCACATCACATGCAATGCAGTAGCTGAAGAGTCGAGAACATGATGTAGAGACAGAAAATGAAAAGAGAAGGAGAAAATGGGAGGCAAGGAAACGTAAGCAGCTAGAGCATGAGCATTAGCTGGCAGTCGTGACAGCGCCCATGGGGCTAAACCAAATCCGCAAGGGATGTGTGGAAGTGTTTATGTTGACGCCACTAACTTTGAGAACACGTTCAGTTTCAGTATCAGTCCTATAATAAATTAATAATCTCTCCCAAAACTCAACCTTCCCGTGTATTTCTGATCTATCTAGCAATAAAAATAGCATTAGCTTTCCTTTTTCTTTATATTACTCGCGATGACGCCTTCTAGAAGGTGGGAAAACCCTAATCCGCGCCCTAGCTGGTTGCACTACTGCTTTCATTTAGACATAACACAACCCCTACGTCTGCTTTCGGCTCTCGACTCTTCTGTAAGGGAACTGATTTTACATCTCCATGACGCATGAACTGGGACTCCGCACAATCTATAATTGGTCCCCTTTTTTCTTATTTTTTTATAAGAAGAAGATTAGT